>CM035124.1:48100988-48503583 GCA_020205555.1 Panax stipuleanatus | reverse complement strand
CACTAAGGTTATATATATAGCCTATCATGCTTACTAAGACTATATCATAATTCATTTCATAAACACTTAGGTTATAATGAATTAGAGGGTACACAATATCACTCATAATGAGCAAATAATAATATAATGTATCAAGTAGTGTACATACATATAATCCATGTACATCTTATTAATGCCGAATATAATTCTATCGGGTACCATCACAGTGTGTTGTCTCCTCTATTAGTAAATTCAATAATTGTTTACAATATATCTATGATATATTATTTTATTGTATACACAATGTCACACCCACATTACATGTATCTCTTACAACTCAATAAACTTTACTATATAGTTTATATTCATATATAACATAGTCGCATTGCACTTTATACTTCGCATAACATATAGTTAACTATCATACGTTATACTTTAATATCGCATGGTTGCACATAGAAATTAATAAATTACTTATCTTATCAATTAATTAATAATAATATTAATTAATCCATTTCTCATTAATCCATGGAATTATAATTCCCACGCTAATTGATTAACACTTTATATGATTTATTATCACGTTAAATAAATATAAATCTTTTTATATTTATAAATCATTTACTCATTAATCATCATATTATCAAATAATTACTTGATAATAGTATATTGTTCATAACAATAATTAATATTAGAAGACAATTTATCTCATCACAAATCCGATTATACTTATAATCGATTTCCTTATTATTATACTATCACTAGCCATAATAATTTAACATACTACCATAATAACAATTAACAATTAATTTAGATTAATTGTTTAATTAATAATTCCTCCATCATTAAATTAGTCAATTCATTACCGAATCTATTATTGTGCCACACAAGGCATCTCTCACAAGCTCAAACTTAAGCTTATCATTATTCTCATCACTTACTCATTTCTCACCACATTACTACTTATAACCTGTTCAATATAATTAGAACTATTAAGTCACAAGGTTCACATATATAAATATATCGTGAATGAAAATACTCCAATATTCTATATAACCTTTACGGTAATATAATAACTCAAGCTATTAAAATGTTAAATTACTTCAATTAATTATACTTATAATAAGTATAACCTTTACGCTTATAATAATTAATATATACTCTATTAATTATTCCAATAATAATATTCACGATCAAATAATAACTTAAGTTATTTAATATATTAAAATAACTTAGTTTCCTTTCATTAATTAAACTCCCTTGAAAATACATTTAAAATTATGTATTTAGCCATATCATAAAATATTATGTTTTCTCCAAATAAGCACATTCGTTATTAGAAAATAATTTACTTATTGTCTCATGATATTATTCTTAATATAATATCAAATAACTATATGTACGACACATGTACATATATTATATATAAAAAATAGATAATAAGTTTATTTTCTATTATAATAAATCGTTTCCATCAATTTAATTACATATAGCAAATACGTTTTAATATATTTACTATATTAACCAATCACACCTCATACAAAAACATAAAAGGTAATATTATTATTCAAAATAACATTCCCTCTTTTATTAAAATAATTCAACATTAGAAATTATTTTAATATCCTTTATTAGAAATATATAATAACTATTTCTCTTTCTTTTCTATAAATTGTTCCCAAAATAATTTCTTCAAATATTCATTTAATCATATAATGATTTCCATCTCCCTTTAATAACGTATATAT
Source organism: Panax stipuleanatus (assembly GCA_020205555.1). NCBI lineage: Eukaryota > Viridiplantae > Streptophyta > Magnoliopsida > Apiales > Araliaceae > Panax > Panax stipuleanatus. The sequence goes on along the minus strand of CM035124.1, from coordinate 48,501,856 downwards.
ATTTAACGTTATTCGCACATTAGACTTTCTCACATATTACTATTCTAAGTAATATATATAAAAGTACCAACTATAATTACATATTCAACACACATATTAATTCACTCCTTTACTTAAGTAAATTAAACATTGTACTATATCACCTTAGTTAATTAAGATTCAATACTGACATTATATTATTCCATAATATAACTCACAACTTATATTAACTAATATTTATTCTTATTAGTTAATTCCTTAACTAACTCATGCTTCACTATCCAAACCTATTCACGGATAGCTTAAGTGCTATTAATAACCTATATTATAAACATACTAGTTATTAATACACATACTCAAGAATATGGTGATTATACATTAAGGATATTTAATGTCACCAACTTACTATAAAATAATTCTATAAATTATTTAATATCGATAGGAATTTATCCACCTCCTTTATCTCAACTGGATCGTCTCTACGATAAGTAACAAATATATATTAATAATATATTTATAAATCACAAAAACACATTTTACATAGTCCATATTATCCTATGTAATATAATACCACATACCTCATATCACATATATATATTATTATTCGAACCCATCTCACAGTTTAAGAATTTTATTTATTAAATCCTTATCTAATAATATCTGAAAATTCGGGTTCTTACATCCTCTCCCCCTTATAAGGATTCCGTCCTCGGAATCACCGTAACTTCCTCTACTCGGTGTTATTCCGATTATTACATATTCTCTTGAATAATTTTATTCATTCTCTTTTCAGAAGTTTTATTACTATAACTTTCTCAATCTCATTCTACCACTTTCTCCTTTCTAAGGAGCATCTACTTACTACATTCATCATTTAGAAGAATAAGAATCTTCCACGATTTTTCAATAATCGGGAAGTAGTATGAATAACTCAGATTCCAATTTATGCTGAGGGGTCACAAGACCGTGAACTTTTCTCCAGGTTTACTAATGCTTCAACACAATTCTTCACACCGTAAACCAGAGTGTTTATCAATCACAAAGACTAAAAACACTCTCCACACGTACTCTAGGTGGCCAACCTATTGTACCACTATGTTGGGCCGCAACGTAGTGTTTTGTAACGACTATATGCGTTACGCTCGGAACCATTGTCCCCGAAAACATATCCCCTTTATAGGGTTGTTCACCTCAGCTTTTCAACGTCAAAATCCGCACCAGAGCAATCTGGTTTGGCATACATACACAAGAATACTTGAATTCTATAATCCCTTTCCAACAGTCGCCTAGCCGAATCAAATAGCTTAGACTCTCATCAACAATTCGGATATCAATCGAAATAATTTAGTCAACTTAATTGACCTTCTTTATAATTTACAAGAAAATCAAAAATTCTTTTATGACGTCATGATACCATACTAGATTAGTAGTACGTTGAGGAGTCCCCCATTTTATGACTTTGTCATATTACAACATACCATAGTGGGCTGACGACCTTTCGATCACAACCAACACTAGGTTCGATTGCATTGATGACTCCATCGTTTACCATTCTACATCATATCAAATGATGCACAAGGTTAAAATATATTTTGAAAGATTGTCAAATCATTTTTGTCTTAGCCGAAACAAATAGCGTAGACATACGAATAACGGTGTTGTTTTTAAAACTCATTAGTTCAGTTACCTGACCCAATGTTTTCTCAAGAAAACCGAAGTGCAAACACTAACACGAAGTCAATAAATATTGAAAATTCTAGCGTAGCTAGAGGATTTAGGAAAATCCAATTTCTCCATCGCTTCAATCTCTTACCACCATCAATGCTTACTATTCTAAAACTCTTATATAATATATCTATTCTCAGTACAGTTCACCAATTTACCACACCATGGAAGTTCAGGAACTTACCACAATCATATGGGTTGAGGAACTTATCCTAGTCAGACCAAAATCGTCCATTCGCTGAGGGATCCCATCATACGATTATGAGTCACGAACTTGTCATAGGCATGAGTCTTAAGAACTCGCACCTAAACTTAATATTATCTAATTATATCTAGAAATCTCTATCTATCAAAATAAATATGAGAAAAGAATCACCTTTCCGCCATATGTATAATGATACCGCGACACTAACATTCCAACGATTATCAATGTGACGCACTCAGTGCAAGCACAAAACTTCTGCCCATACAAAAGTTTGTACAACTAAGCCATCACATGAGTCCTCAATGGAATTCCAACACTTAACTATATCTTACTCTATCACTTGCTCATTACGAGCTTTCTACGTTTCACCACATACAACTCCTCATGAGTTCATCTCGTACTTTTTATAGTACATTCTCTCATAGCATCAAGCTATACATACTTAGTCATTACAGACTATCTATCATTTCACAGTTCAATCTGATCACGTCGTGATCATCACTATACCTTAGGGTTCTTTCCCTATTATCTACCAAACTCCATCTGAGTTCATTCTCATTATCTTTGTCATATACATCTTATAGACATCATCTTAAAATTTTTATTACCGGAGTTAGGAAACTCCTGATTCTCATTCTCTAGATATTTCGAGATTCTTCTTTGAATCTTCACGTATATATTTTAATCTTTATCTTTCACTCTCTCAGGTTATAGTCTAAGGTACACTTACCTAAGGTTTATAACCTACAGCTCTGATACCAACCTGTGACGCCCCCAAATCCACGTTCCTTCGAAACCTTGAATTCGGTGCAGTCACGATACTACTATCGTCAAACTATTACATCTTTTAATCATTAGTAAAAGAATACAACTTTGTTCATTACAATTTAGAATATAAATTCTATTTATATCTAAGATCTCATCTTTACATCATATTTGATGTTACTAAAATGCGGAATAATTTAAACTTTTCAATATCCTTTGAATAAAAATCTTTTTATTGATTCCATAACTTTGATACCGATTACAAATCTTGAATCAACTATATAATATGATTCCTTCTTATCTGAGTTATCGTATAAACATCTACAACTCAACTCGATATCCTCTATGTATTAATTAATACATTCTTACAATACAACAAGTATTAAACAGTGTAAGCAACTATCGAGTACATCATCTAGAATCTAAATATGGTCCAGACAATAATCTAAGTAATATTCTTCAATGCGATACTATCTATCTTTATCAATCAAGAAGCACGAAATCTTTACCGTGAATCCTTAACCTGCAAAAGTGGTTATTTGCAAGTGTGAGCTCGACAGCTCAGCAATTCTAACAGTCCTCATGCATCACATAGCATATAACATCATACTCAGTTCATGCATTTATAAACAGTTTATATTTACTACGCATGTTACTTTTCACATAACAAGTATATCATCAAAGATCAACTTTCAATCTCATTTATATCTCATATACAGTTCATATATAAGTTCACATTATCACAGCATAATATAATTCAACTAACAGTTATTGAATTCATATATCAAATAGGAACTGAAAGACTTTCCTGATTCGTAGTTTAACAACTACGACTTAACTACTTAAGAATCTCTGCACTTTGTGTAATCCTACACAGTTATATTAATCATAGAGATCACACTCATCAGTTATATGTATCACACATTGTCAATGTAATAATAAAGGTTACATTGTTGTCTAACTTGGTTCTTAGAACCTTCGTTTCACTTTCTTAACATACTCCTATAATAGCTAGTATAGGTATACTTTTAATATCAACATTCATACACCTTTACTCGACTCGCTATGTGTTCGACACGTATTTAAAGCTCATAGATACATGATCTATATTGCTTTCATGTTTCTCAAACCTTATCGAAACCATTACATTCAAACTTTCTAAGTTTCACCTTTCAAAATCCTAGTCATACTTAACTAGTCATGCAAGGCTACTATGTTCATCATGTATACATGTATATAAGGGCATTAACTCAAGTTTTAAAACCTAGCATGCTCATTATAAGTCAAAATCATATGGCATTCATGCCGGACTTTCATATACCTTAAGTAAATTAAGTTCATGCCTCAAGGGTAAACCACTAATGTCATATTACTACATAAAGAGGCTTAACAGTATGTAGTAAGCATGCTCGTGCGTATACTACTCATGTACACTTTAATCACATAGTCTATGCTTTAGAAATTCATTTTCTATGAATAAGCGTGCATATGCAAAAATCCATGTATAAACAAATGATGTTCATGTCAATATGTCTATAGGCATAATGGACTCCTAATCTTCATGCTTGCATGCTTAGAACGTAACTCGCACGGTGTTTGATGATATTAGTCTTCAAACTCTAAATTTTTATTGAAAAGTACACGAAGTCCACAAAGGTCATTTAGTATAACCAAAGTGTCTTGAAATCATAACTCACTTTCTCTTGAACACTTAGCTAAACCACATAAATGTATTCAAACGGTCAGAAATTACAAGACCTAAATCTTGGTCAAGTTCACTTCAAAAAGTCCTTAAGTTTCACCTTTGAAATCACTTGAATTTATCAATCACGTATGCTAGTGTGTTCAACACCTTGAACATACATTTTATGTCAATAAAAACCATACGGTCATGCTCACAAAACTCAGAATATACAATGGAACATATATGCTCACGACAAGTTTACTTTAAAAATTCTAAGTTCATTTTGTAAACTTTAAATCCTTTCTTCAATTGAGTGTACTCACATAGTTATACTTGTTCACACTACGTTATTGCACTCATGTATGTATTTTAATCATGTTCCTATACTTGCCTAATAACATGCCATAAGCTAGTACATAACAGAACCTGCAACAGAAAACGAAATTCCAGAATCTGGAACCGGCGCAGCTGCGCAGAGCCCCAGTTCAAAACTGGCGCAGCTGCGCAGAGCCTTGCCCAACTCAAGTCTGGTACCGGCGCAGCTGCGCCGCTGGCCAGTATAAACCTGGCGCAGCTGCGCCACTGGCCGGCCAGAGACAGTGACTGCTCTGCTTCGGCAGAACTTAGCCCAAACTCAAAATTTTCCACAGCAATTCGATTATGAGCAACTATATAATAATTCTAACATACAAGTAAGCTAACATAGCAACTAATAACACTTCCCAATTAACTTAATTAATCAATCATGATCAATTCAAGAATTGGAACTTGACAGTAAACTTAAATGAAAAACAAGGATGGTAATATACCTCTGCAATTTGGCTTATACGAAATTGCTGTCAAGCACCAATCTCACAATGCTTCTATCTCACTAGAGCACTCTCACTTTCTATATGCTCTCAATTCACACTTAGCAAAATTTCCAGCAAATCAATTTAGAAGGAGATGGCTTATATTTATAGAGAAATCATTTACACAGGCAATACTCTTATCCCCCAAATTAAACCCAAGGAAGAAACAAGAATTTGATGGTTCATGGATAGTGGTTGAGAGTGGGTGAAATCCATCATAAACTCCTCACCCCTTGCAATCATTAGCTAGTTTTGTTGCTGAGTTTGAGAGAAATAGGCATAGCTCCTAGCCATTCACGTGAAGGAGAAGTGAGATGGGCACATAATGTGGGACAATAAATAACTCAGCAACTGGCTATACAATACACTAAGGTTATATATATAGCCTATCATGCTTACTAAGACTATATCATAATTCATTTCATAAACACTTAGGTTATAATGAATTAGAGGGTACACAATATCACTCATAATGAGCAAATAATAATATAATGTATCAAGTAGTGTACATACATATAATCCATGTACATCTTATTAATGCCGAATATAATTCTATCGGGTACCATCACAGTGTATTGTCTCCTTTATTAGTAAATTCAATAATTGTTTACAATATATCTATGATATATTATTTTATTGTATACACAATGTCAAACCCACATTATATGTATCTCTTACAACTCAATAAACTTTACTATATAGTTTATATTCATATATAACATAGTCGCATTGCACTTTATACTTCGCATAACATATAGTTAACTATCATACGTTATACTTTAATATCGCATGGTTGCACATAGAAATTAATAAATTACTTATCTTATCAATTAATTAATAATAATATTAATTAATTCATTTCTCATTAATCCATGGAATTATAATTCCCACGCTAATTGATTAACACTTTATATGATTTATTATCACGTTAAATAAATATAAATCTTTTTATATTTATAAATCATTTACTCATTAATCATCATATTATCAAATAATTACTTAATAATAGTATATTGTTCATAACAATAATTAATATTAGAAGACAATTTATCTCATCACAAATCCGATTATACTTATAATCGATTTCCTTATTATTATACTATCACTAGCCATAATAATTTAACATACTATCATAATAACAATTAACAATTAATTTAGATTAATTGTTTAATTAATAATTCCTCCATCATTAAATTAGTCAATTCATTACCGAATCTATTATTGTGCCACACAAGGCATCTCTCACAAGCTCAAACTTAAGCTTATCATTATTCTCATCACTTACTCATTTCTCACCACATTACTACTTATAACATGTTGAATATAATTAGAACTATTAAGTCACAAGGTTCACATATATAAATATATCGTGAATGAAAATACTCCAATATTCTATATAACCTTTACGGTAATATAATAACTCAAGCTATTAAAATGTTAAATTACTTCAATTAATTATACTTATAATAAGTATAACCTTTACGCTTATAATAATTAATATATACTCTATTAATTATTCCAATAATAATATTCACGATCAAATAATAACTTAAGTTATTTAATATATTAAAATAACTTAGTTTCCTTTCATTAATTAAACTCCCTTGAAAATACATTTAAAATTATGTATTTAGCCATATCATAAAATATTATGTTTTCTCCAAATAAGCACATTCGTTATTAGAAAATAATTTACTTATTGTCTCATGATATTATTCTTAATATAATATCAAATAACTATATGTACGACACATGTACATATATTATATATAGAAAATAGATAATAAGTTTATTTTCTATTATAATAAATCGTTTCCATCAATTTAATTACATATAGCAAATACGTTTTAATATATTTACTATATTAACCAATCACACCTCATACAAAAACATATAAGGTAATATTATTATTCAAAATAACATTCCCTCTTTTATTAAAATAATTCAACATTAGAAATTATTTTAATATCCTTTATTAGAAATATATAATAACTATTTCTCTTTATTTTCTATAAATTGTTCCCAAAACAATTTCTTCAAATATTCATTTAATCATATAATGATTTCCATCTCCCTTTAATAACGTATATATATTTAACGTTATTCGCACATTAGACTTTCTCACATATTACTATTCTAAGTAATATATATAAAAGTACCAACTATAATTACATATTCAACACACATATTAATTCACTCCTTTACTTAAGTAAATTAAACATTGTACTATATCACCTTAGTTAATTAAGATTCAATACTGACATTATATTATTCCATAATATAACTCACAACTTATATTAACTAATATTTATTCTTATTAGTTAATTCCTTAACTAACTCATGCTTCACTATCCAAACCTATTCACGGATAGCTTAAGTGCTATTAATAACCTATATTATAAACATACTAGTTATTAATACACATACTCAAGAATATGGTGATTATACATTAAGGATATTTAATGTCACCAACTTACTATAAAATAATTCTATAAATTATTTAATATCGATAGAAATTTATCCACCTCCTTTATCTCAACTGGATCGTCTCTACGATAAGTAACAAATATATAATAATAATATATTTATAAATCACAAAAATACATTTTACATAGTCCATATTATCCTATGTAATATAATACCACATATCTCATATCACATATATATATTATTATTCGAACCCATCTCACAGTTTAAGAATTTTATTTATTAAATCCTTATTTAATAATATCTGAAAATTCGGGTTCTTACAATATACACAAGGTAATACATCTTTCATACATCTCTACATTATACTAACATGCTCGCAAAAATTAGATCACATATATGATACCTATATGCCAATGTTCACCTTTAAAACTTAAATTTTCGTTTGAAATGTTCACTAACGAGGTTTGACATGCTCATGTTATACTATGAGACATATATATGTAAGTTAACACGCTTTTCTTACATTCTTAAATCATATAATCACGTTTGAAAAATCAGAATGTCGACATGGTTCGTATAAGTCAATTTCGTTTACAAAAACTTTACGTTTACTTTGGAAATTATAACCGTCCATTAATCATGGATATAATCATAGTAGATCATGCTCATATTAGGCCTACATACTTATATATGTATGCTACTTATGCTCGCATGCTCGTCTTAGTTATGCAATTACACTATCACTTAACAGAATTTAAAGCAGAAATCAAACTGAACACAGAGGCCGGCGCAGCGGTGTTATACCGGCGCAGCTGCGCCGCGTCTGGTTCGTGCCAGACTGCAGTCTGCTTCGGCAGTTTCTAGTCCAAGCTTAAAGTTTCTCAACGATTTCAATTATAAACCAACAGCCTTGTATTACCAACATGTTTGTAAGCTAATATAATGATTAACAATCATTCTATAATCCAATTAACATGCCTTGCAATCGAAATCAAGAATTCAAGCAAAATCAAGAACTTAGCAAATTCCAAAATGAAGAATCAAGAAATATACCTCTGCTAAAAATACTTCGCTGTTCTTGAACTTTCCTACCACTGATGTATACTTGCTTTCTATTCTCTCTATAATAACTTCTCAATATCTCAGCAAATGAATCAAGAAGGAGAGGGGCTATATTTATAAGCAATTGGATGTCCAAACAATGTCATTCCACTCTAATTCAAACCATTGGTAAGAGCAAGAACATGAAGGTTAACAATGGGTAGTTGGGTAGTTGGTGAATTCCACTATTGGAGCCACTCTCCTCATGATGATTATGGGCTAGAATGCTGAGTTTGAGAGAAGAGGCAATAGGCTAGCCATTGAGTGTTCACGTGAGGAAGAAATGAGTCTCTTATTTTGGGACAAGCCAATAGAGCTCAGCAACTTGGCAAACATACAATACTGCATACTTAGCTTTATAATACATATTCATATAACATACTTAGGTTATAAATCCAATTAGAATTACAATGTAGTTTTAATGAGGAAATAATATTACATGTAGTAAGTTTAATATACACATGATATAATCCATGTACATTTTATAATTCCGAATATAATCTAGTTGGGTATTACCTTTCCATATTACCATAAACCATATTATTTCCTCTCATATGCACTTGAATCAATTTAATAATTCATAAGGTACACATCTAATGTATCCATATATATATGTTGTCACATAATATCATTACAACTATATTATTTCCAATTATATGAATCTATTGAAATAATCATTTAGTAACAATTGTTTATTTAATACTCATGAGGTACATATTTAATGTAGTCACACATCTCATTGTGTCATATAAGTATTATTATGTAGTTCACACAATCCAATTAATCTTAATATATAATTCTCATATATTGTATAGTCATATCAAAGTATAACACTATACTTTATATTATATAAGTGCAGTTACTATATAATATGTGATTTACATAACTTTTACACTTAGCAATTAATCGAACAAGCATTGATCTATTATAGAAAATTAAGTAACAATTAATAAAATATTAATTATTCATTTACTCGATAATATTCTATTACTCGCAATAACAATTAATAATATTATTATATGATTAACTATCGCATGTATTGCACATAATAATTAATATAACTCTTATTATACACATCAATTATTTACTTGCAAATGTTTTGTACTCATAATAACATATTATAAATAATTACTTATTAATATGCTATTACTAATTACGACGATTAATTAATAATGTAATATTAATTTAATCCTTCACTCATTAATTCGTTCATCATTTAATTAATTAAATCATCATCATTTTCATTCTCATGCCACACAAGGCATTCTACGAGTTCATCACAATTCTCCATATTTATAAATTCAATTTAATATAATCGAATTACTTATCTCACAACTCATAAACATTTATGTTCCAATACGTATTCGTTTTCTTATTATATCAAATAAATAATATAATAATAATAATAAAAAATTATTCATGAATTTCACGGTTCTTACAGTGTGCTCATCCTTAGAAAAATATTAGATCACTTATCAACAATTAGATATTTTTAATATTCTCTTTCAAATTTCTATTATTATTTTCCTAAGTTTATTTATTTTTCCCAATTTTCGAGGTTAAGATTAAATATCATAAAAATTCTTTACTTTTTTATTAATTTATTTATGAGTAAGTAATTATTTTGCTTTGATTCCTATTAAATTTTACTCATTCATGTTAATTAATTTTACAGTATATATTGAAGTTTTATGCATGTATGTTATGGATGTCGTATTTGAATCAATAAAGACGTAAACTGTGAATATATAATTTTGTTTTAGCACCATACTAGTAAGTGTTTGATTTGTTCACATAATTAAATTTATTATATATTTTTTATATTATATTATAAATTTGTATTTGATATTTTGAAATAGGATGAATAGATATATGGATAAATATTTTTCAAAATCTAGTACTACTAAATGTCATCAATTCGAGTTTTGTTTTGATGAACCTACGTCTCAATCTAAAATAAAATAAAATCTTAAAGAATGATTTATAGTGATTTTTATGTATTTATAATTAAAATTTATATTTAATAAATTTTAATAATTTATTATTATTTAATTTAATTTTAAAAGTGTCTCCCCCTTATGGAAAATCTTGTGTCGGTATGTCAAACAAAACAATAATGGATGTATCATCATGTATGAAATAACTAAATGACGATGATGTTTTCTTGTAGTATATCGGATTTTTGTGAAAATCTGGTGGCTGAAATTTTAAGTCCCCCAGTCCCCACGCATATTTATGGTTTATTGGTTCTGTAAACTAGAGCTGAAACATCGTCGTTAGGGGGCCGAGCTTCCATTCCGACTTGAGCTTACAAATAAATAGAGACAAACACCGACACAAATCTTAGATCCATGAACCATAGAAAAGTTTTGCCAACACGCTTATGAAGAATATTAAATGACGGTTTGACCATTTTTACCACCTTACCCATCCATCCATTTATTATTTAGTACTACTATAATTTATCCTTCCAAATTATTTTGTTTAATGGTTGTTGTCTTGTTGATAATTTAGTCAGGTTTTTAGCCTAAGCCGACAAATATGTAAGCCTAAGATACAGTAAAATGACATATATTGAGCTCAAAACAGGAAAACAAATAAATTAAAATGGTTACAAATATGCCGACTTTTTGTTCACCATTTTATTTGTCTTCTTGTTGTAATAATCGTTCATAATCAATAATTTCATTTTGGCTCCAAATTCCTTTTAAATAAGGATAATAATATGTCGACTTTTTAGTTGCGAGTTACGTGAATAATTATAAACTTATAGTTGGTAATATATTTAAAGATATATTTAATATAGTGGGTCAATTTAATAATCTTATCTAATTTCATGTATTGCTATAAATCGAAATTGTAATTCGGAAGAAAACTCTCGTAATGTATAGCAGAACTCTTTAAATAATACTTTATTATTATTAAGTTTTTAAAAGTCAACTTATGATATTTTTAAACTCAAAATTAATATGAATTTTCTTTAATTTTAATCAATAGAATTATGAAATTTATATATTGTCTAAAAAATGGTACTCACGATAAGGTTTAGTGTCTCATATTTTTTTGATAAATTATCTCAATTTTGTATTTAAAAATATTTTAAATTAACTTTCAAAAATCAATGATAATCTCATAATTTAGAAGTGAGGTAGTATTTTAGATTGTTCACCTATTTTACCCTTTGTTAATAAAATATATTTTAAAACACCATGTCGTTTAACTAATTTTACAGAGAAAAAAATAATAATTCTCGTACGTAGCACAAGTTTTTGATGTAACAAAATGAGTAAATCACAAGACATGGATTCATGTAAAGGTCTTGCTAAAGTCAAGAGACGAAAATTGATTAATCATATTAAAGATGAAAGGGCCGTTAATTTTCATGTTAAATATAAAATTATTTACTTCCTCTAACGTGAAAGAAAGAGCAAAGTTTTTTTTCTAAAAAAAAAATTACAAAGAAAATTATACTCCTTTTCTAGACCAAAACATAGTATTAATAATTTGTTAGATAAGCAAAATAAAAATAATAGTATAAAATAAAATAAAGCATACTAGACATGAACATAATATAGACAAACTCAAAATTAATATTCTTTTTTTCCTTTCAAAATCAAGTAATAAAAACTCCACTAACATTTACAGCATTTGTGAATCATGTAGACTCACAAGTTTTCCTATTTACATGTTTTTTTAATGTCCCAACTATGAAGAGATATTAATACAAGTATAATAAATTATTATACCTACAATCAATCTTCAACAATTTTTTAACAACAAACATTAAGTAAACTCACATTTTAAGAGCGAGAATAGAATCCTCACGAATAAGAAGAAAATAAAGTCACACAATAAATGGAAAGAACGTTCCACAATAAAGAGAAATAAAATTACAAGAATCGAAACTGTGATCATATATTTTTTTTGATCTACAAAATAAATTCATTAATATTCAAAACTTAAGTACAAAATGCCAAAATTATAAATTTTGGATAAGGCTACGAGAATTACAAAATACCAAAATCAAGAAGAGAAAACCAGCTAATTATGAACACCTAATAACATTATATTTAATGGGAATTGATGGTCTCCTTAGAGTAGCAAATATGGTCCTCAATCCTTATCCCTTGAACACTATCCCACATGTATCATCTATTGAGATAACAATCAAAACTTTGACCTGTTAAAATCTTAGAATTCCTTTGCTCAAGACATGAACAACCTGATCACCTTAATCCTAATTTCAAAAACCAAAAAATCTTTCTTTAGCAATAGAGGTCTATGGAAATTTCTAAAATATTGCAATTCTTTATTCTTTTGAATTTCTTCTAGGCAAAATCTCAATCTTAACCATCAAGTTAAGATATCATTAAGTTATAATTATATGTCAGACTCGTTGCGGTCGAAGTAAGTCTTTTTGATTTTGTAGATCCTAACAAAAGATCGACATTTTAAAACTAGTCTGTATTTTCACATGATATTGATAAACTTTTAGAGACGGTAACTAACCTAAACATTCATTAAATATTAAAAGTCTATCATTAAAGTCCTTGTACATATGAATTTTAAAGGACTTTACACTTGAGCATTTAAATTTACTTTCAATATCAAATTTGAATATGCAATTCCCAACAATCTCCCCCTATTTGATGTTGACATAACCAAGGAGATTTGTATCATAGCATCATTTTCTAAATGCAGAATGCTAGAAAGTAAATATGACTTAGTATTTCAGTGAGCAGCTAAAATTTCTAGAGAATAAGCATGAATTTATTGATGTTTGAAAAGATATTACAATCTAGCATAGAAACATCAATACAACATTAATTTTGACTTATTTCTACCTTCTTTGCCTTTTGTTCTTCTGAGGGTTGGCATGCTCCAGCTCTCCTTCTTCTGCTGACGTCATCTCTCCATGCAATGTCAGCTAGCTCTTCTGGGCTCAGCATTTTTGAATGATCATGTCTGGTCATGAAGTTGGGATCTCCAATAGGCATGCTGAGGCCAGTAGAGGATACTCCTTGTGAGCCAGAAGCTTGACCTTGACCCCTTTGATAGGGTTCTGCCATGAGAGGGCGTTGCTGCTCTTGATCAGATCGTGGTGGCTGAAAGCTAGGACTTTTGTGGTTACTCCTCGATGATTGACCATTGTGAGTTTGCCTTTGCCTTCCCTGCTGAGGCTGCCTTCTACTTCCAATGCCTCTACTTCTATCTCCTTGCTCTTTATTCTCCCCCTTTATGTCAGCATCAAGGGTTCAAATATCTTCAGAGAGGCGTTGGACACCTTGCACCAGCTCATGCATCTGAGAGCGGTTGAGTGCAATGTCACTACAATTTTCCTCGACTAAAGCCTTAGTGTGTCTTCTTTGTTGCTGAAGCCGCTTCGTAGCATCATTAATCGGTTTAATTTGAGTCACACCACAGGATTGGAATTCTCGTAGTGAAAGGCGCAACTCTTGAATCTGTTTGGTCATGAGCTCATTCTGAGTTTGCTGATTTTTCTACATGATTACCATAGATTCCTTATGCTTTTTTGTTGCAGCAAAATGAATAGCATCCCTTTGGCTGAGGCTGTCAGCCATTTCCTTTAAAATCTCGCTCAGCTTCTTGGACAGCTCAGTTGCCAAGTTCACTGGTAGAGTCTTGACAGAGTCGATTATATGATCGAGTCTCTTATGAAGCACCAGAGAGTGTGCTTCAAGAACCTCCTCAAACTCTAGAGTCATATGGCTTGTCAGATCAGCCAGTTCCTCCTTTGTTGGCATTAAAGACAATCGATCAAGAATTCGCTGAGCCTCAAAAGGAGGAGGGGTAGTAGTGTGTTCACCTCTCCTTGACATGCTCGTGAGAGCAAGTGTCATGTCAAAATATTCATTGTTTGAGGACGAGGGAATATCTGATTGGGTTGTAGGGGCTTGTGTTTGGTTTAGGGGCAAAGTGTTTGGTTCAGGGGTTTGTGTATGTGGTTCGTTGAGTTATTCTGGGGACTTTATGATTTCTGTGTTAGGTTGATCAATTGGCACAAATTGTAGTTCGTCTTCCAGAGTTGGTGTCTCAATGGTTGAGCTATCAAGCATGTGCTCGACGATTCTGGTGATTTGCTCAATAACCATTGGGTCACTGACAGTTTACTCTACGAGGATAATTTGGTTATTTGGTTCATCAGGTACATAGTTTTGGGACTCTGTAACTGGAAACTGATTGAGTGGGAGTAATACCACTTCCAACCACTTTTGCAATTCATAGAATTGATTGAAGTGTGATGATGGAGAGTGGTTGATAATGAAGGAAAGGGGAGTAGTGTATACCTCTGGCTCAGCTTCTAAAGCTGAACTATTTGTGATCAGCTTCTGAGCAAATATTCGATCTCTTGGAAATCCATAGGCAAGCACTGAGATTGCTGGATTGGCCTTGAAAGTCCAAAATATATAATCCCAGGAGTTAAGAATCATGTCTCTATGATAGGGCATCATAGGCAAGTAGTTGAATAGCTGATTGAAGTTAGCTGTCCTTTCTCCATCTTAGCCCACATACAGAATCTCAAGTTCATCATCCTCTTCTTTATCACCATCTTCATTATCTTCATTAAGAACTTCCACCACATCTGACATCACATCATCCTCAATTTCCACCATTCCTGCAGCAGCAGACTCTATGAATTCTTCATGAACTGGGGAGACTTCAAGATTATCTATTGGAAGCTCCCCCTCAGCTACTGCATTCTCTGGTTCTTATGCTTCTAACAGCTCCCCCTCAGCTGTAGCACTCCCTTGAATAGGAACTTCCAGAGTCTTCTCCAACACATCATCTTGGCTCATCTCAATAGCTTCTGGCACCACCTCTTTATCATGAGCCATCTCTTCTTCATGCACTTCATCAACATGAGCACCAGCTTCAGGCATCTCCTCCTTAGCTTGATTCACAACTTGATCAGGTGCAACAGTGTTGTTTGCATTACTGATGTAGGCTACCTCATCTTTAATGATTCTGGTCTCTTCCAGGGTTGGACCAGATGCTTGAGGCTCAGTGGTCTGTTCAGCCTTCTCAGCAGCAATTCTTCTGTCAACTTTCTTCAATATTTCCTCATTGGTAAGAACATACTTCTTAACCAACGTCTTCACCATCTTCTTTGGCTTGGACACAACCTTTGTACTTTCTTAAGCTTCAGCCCTGACAGTTTGTTCAGGCTGAAAGGTTGTTGCAGCTTCTCCTTCTGTAGTAGCAGCCAGTTTGGACTCTACGATTGGTGATGACTCCACAATCATAGTGAGTGAAGACTTCTTTGTTCTGTGGCTGCGTTTCTTCTTCTTCTGAGGCTCAGAACTACCTTCAGCCTTGTCCTCACTAGTCTCCCTCTTCTTTCTTCTTCTTCTTCTCTGTTAGAACCTCTTCTGGTGATTGAGTTGCCTTAAGAGTAATGATTTTGTCAATGGTAAGGCTTCGAAACTCAACTTCAGCACCTGGACCCTTTTGGGGTGCATCAGTGGTTGAGCCTTGGGGCTCCTCAATAATTTAAACACTTTCATTCACTTTCTTCTTCCCTTTGCTCTTTCTGGTCAGAGCCACTTGTTCTTCTTGGTGTACCATTTCATCTTCCTCAGTTTCATTCACAGCAGATGAAGTTGCTGACATCATCTTCATATTCTCTGTTGGATTCCTCTTCCAGTTCTGGAACAGCTACTGGGTCATCTTCCTAATAGGATTGATAGAAACACCTTCCTTATCCTCAATTTTGTCACCCAGAGAAATCTCTAGAATTATGTTGATAAAACTCCCATAGAGCATTTTAGCAGTGCTCTTGGTCTTCTTAGGGCTTTACATCCATTTCCTGAACTAATCCATCAGCAAAGCTCTATAATTGAGTTGAATTTTGTAGCGGATGGCTGTTATGAGCTTTAGTTGCTTCTCATTGATAGAATTGTGACCAGAGCCCTTGCAACATATGCATTTTCCAACAATGACAACAAGGAACTCATATTCTTGGGGAAATTCTTTCTTCTTGTAGCCACTCTTTCCTTCAATCTTTGTGTAGCTCATCTTCTTCAGACCTTCATGCAAATTAATAACCTCCATGGACGGAAGACCTTTTGATTGGAAACCTAGGGCTAGGATTATGCTTTCAGTGTTGAGTCGCATCTGTACTCCCATGACCTTGGTAAGGATGAAGTCTCCTTCAACTACTCCATTGCTGTAGAACTCCTTCACCAGCTTAGGATAGATAAGTGTGCTGGTGCTCAGAGCTTCTTCGAGGCCAGCTCTCTTCAGTAGTGAAAGAATCTTGTGAAACTTGGGGTCAGCCTTTTCGAACTCATCAAAGCATAGATGATAACCAGAAATAACATTGGAAGCAGCCATTTGATCTTGGTTGAGTATCCTGAGATAACAGTTTTGGTTTAGCTTTCTGAAACTTAGGGTTTCGTCTGAGATATATATATATATATATATATATATAAACTTTTGAAATTCAGAAGTAAACTAACAAATGACATTTCAAAATAAGTTTATAACTTCCCTCCATATGTTTTGCATAGTCGGACACGTGTCCGGTTCTGCAGGACTGCACGATTTTATGTCATGTGGAAAGTTCAGTTCTGCCCTTAGGTCCCCCCTGATCTAGTGAGATGTTATGAGAGGACTACGATTGACGAGACCCACTCCATAATTATTGAGTTCCATCATTAGCTTTCTCTTTGAACATTGATTCTACGATTTTTTGTGATGCATTCTGAAATGACATCCCTTCTAGGTTAAGGTTGCTCAGGAAGGGCCAACTTCTTAGTTTGACACTAAGGATCAAGTTTGTCCCTGAGGCGCTTATCAGAAGGAGTGATTTGCTTTATAATGCTGCTACCACAGTGAGCTTTTATGCCTTGTTGGGATCACTCCACGATCATGGTTTCTCTTAGTCATCTCTACGATTTTGACTTAGCCTTTGTATCTGCATGGTTAGCACTAACTAGAGCATAGAATTCATGGTTGTCAATTTAGCATACCTAACTCACTTATCAATTAATTAAATCTGGATTCGTCTAAGGGTTTTGTAAGCACATCAGCAAGTTGATTTTCAGTAGGGATGTATTGCAAAGATATAGTTCCATTTTGAATATGATCCCTAATAAAATTTTATCTTATCTCTATATGCTTTGTCTTAGAATGCATGACAGGATTATGTGTTATTGCTTTGGAACTTGTGTTATCACAGTAAACATGTATAGATTTGAAGTCAAACCCATAGTTTGCTAGCTGGTTCTTCATCCATAAGATTTGAGCACAACAGCTGCCTGCAGTAATATATTCAGCTTCTGCTGTTGAAGTTGATACTGAGTTTTGCTTCTTGCTGAACCTGGACCCTAGTCTATTTCCTAGCAGTTGACAAGTGCCACTGGTACTCTTTCTATTTATTTTGCATCCTGCAAAGTCAGCATATGAGTATCTTGTCAGTTCAAATGAGGACTCCTTGGGATACCATAGTCCCAAGTAGGGTGTACCCTTAAGATACCTAAAAATCCTTTTTACAGTAGTTAAGTGTGATTCTTTAGGATTAGCTTAAAATCTAGCACATCTACATATTGCAAACATTATATCTGGTCTACTGGCAGTTAAGTAGAGAAGGGAGCCTATCATACCTCTGTATTGAGCGATGTCAATACATTTACCTTTCTCATCTTTGTCAAGCTTGGTTGCTGGAGCAATTGGTGTTTTCATGGGAGAGGCTGATTCCTTGCCATACTTCTTAAGTAAGTCTTTAATGTACTTGGCTTGGTTTATGAAGATACCTTCATCAGTCTGCTTCACTTGCAGTCCAAGGAAGAAATTTAGCTCACCCATCATACTCATTTCGAACTTGCTCTGCATAAGCTTGGCAAATCTCTTGCACATATTTTCATCAGTAGAACCAAAGATAATATCATCTACATATATTTGAACTAGTAAAACTTTATCTTTGTGCTTTCTAGGAAAGATTGTAGTGTCTACTCTACCTCTAGTGAATCCTTTTTCAATAAGAAAGTTAGTTAGTGTTTCATACCATGCTCTAGGTGCTTGTTTAAATCCATATAAGGCTTTGTCTATTCTGTAGACATAATTAGAGAGGGTTGGATTGATGAAACTTGAAGGTTGTTCCACATATACTTCTTCTTGAAGTTCACCATTTAGGAATGCACTTTTGACATCCATCTAGAAGACTTTGAACCTCATGTGGGCAGCAAATGCAAGGAATATTCTGATTGCTTCAAGTCTAGCAACAGATGCAAAGATCTCATCATAGTCAATGCCTTCTTCTTGAGAATAACCTTTGGCCACTAGTCTTATCTTGTTCCTTGTGATCACCCCATCTTCATCCATTTTATTTTTGAAGACCAATTTGGTGCCAATGACTGGGTGATTCTTTGGTCTTGGAACTAATCTCCAAACTTTGCTTCTTTCAAACTGATTCAGCTCCTCTTGCATGGCTTCTATCCAGCTTGCATCTTGCATTGCATATTCTATCTTCTTGGGTTCTATTTGAGACAGAAAACTCAAATAGAAACACTCATTCTGTGTTGCAGATATTGTCCTGATCCTAGCAGTTAGATCTCCAATGATCAGGTCTTGAGTGTGATCTCTTGCCCATCTGTTCCCTGTTGGAACATCTGTTCTGGTGCCTTCTTGTCTAAACTCTTTAAGACTGACTTCTGGTTCTTGTTGAACAGAATCGTCGTCTGGTGCAGCTCTCTCTACGATTTCTTCTTCAATCTCTACGATTCTACCTTCTGGGTTTACGGTCAAGGTGTTGGGCTCGACCACCTCATTTATGGTGTCTGAATCGTCGATCGTAGTGCCTTATGGTGCAGACTTGTCTGAGTTTGTTTCATTAAAGATGATGTGGATCGAGACTTCCACATTTAGTATCTTCTTGTTGAACACTCTATATGCTTTGTTATCTGTGGCATATCAAGAAAGATTCATTCGTCTGACTTGGGTTGGAACTTAGTCAGATATTGCTTCTCATTGTTGAGAATGTAGCATGCATAGCCGAACACATGGAAGTAACTGGCATTTGGATTTCTTTCTTTCCACAGTTTGTAGGGAGTCTTCTTCAACGTAGAGTGCACAAGAGAAATGTTCTAAGTGTAGCACGCAGTGTTGATCGCTTCTTCCCAAAAGTATTCAGGCAGATGAGCTGCTGCTAGTAGAGTTCTTCCTGCTTCTATCAGTGTTCTGTTCTTCCTCTCAGCTACTCCATTTTGTTGTAGAGTTCGTGGTGCTGAGAAGTTGTGGCTGATGCCATTGTCTGCACATAACTGATCCATTTCTGAGAAGTCGAATTCTCTACCATGATCACTCCATATGGCCTTGATCGTTTCTCCTTTTTCATTCATCACCAGCTTGAACATCTTAATTAGTTGGGAGCTCATTTCGTCTTTAGAAGTAAGAAAGAACACCCATGTGAATCTGGTGTAGTCATACACTACAACCAGTGAGTATCTCTTTCCTCCTAGGCTCACAGTTGGAATTGGCCCAAAGAGATCTATATGAAGTAACTGTAGGGGCCTGTCAATTGAGTTGATTGCTTTGCCTTTCAATGAGCTCCTTGTTTTCTTTCCAAGATGGCAGGCATTGCATGGCCTTTCTGTAACGACCAGAAATTTTAGGCTCCTTATTAATTTTATATGTGATTTAAAATTTTAGGAGTTAATTTTTCAAACTTATTTAAACCTTATGTGGTTATGTGCTTATGTGAATTTAACCTATGCGAATAAATGCTAGGATTTTTTTTAAAGGAATCACTAATGGTTATTTATAAATTAGTAGATTAACCTTGAGACTTTTATATCAGAGTATTGATAAAAGTGTTAGTAATTATATATTCAAATTTACTTGAATATAGTGTAGAGAGTTAATCGTGATTGATTAATTGATATTGGTGTAATTAATCGATAACATATTAAATTATTATTGTTGTTGATTTATAATTATTATGAATAAATAATAGTTAATGAATTGGGAGTAATTAATTGATAATGTGATGATTAATTATTATTATGAATAAATAATAATTAATGAGTAAGAGATTAATAAATATATAATATTATATTTACTTGATTAATTGTTTTAAACAAGCATGCGATATTAAACCTTTATTATATGATAGTTATCTATAAGGTATATTATACAAGGTGATTTTCAATGTGGCTATGTATATACATATAGACTATATAGTAAGATTTATTTGCATTAGTAGAGTACACAATAATATTGTTTATGTGACTTGAAGTGTGTAAGTAAACATTCATATATGCCTCATCAATATATAGTAATTTTAATTGTATTATGTGAGATTGATAAGTGTAATGTGTACTTAGAGCATGTGACATGATGAGGGTAGGAAAACTATTATGAATACCCTATCACCTTACATTAATATCAATAGCATTATTAATTGATAATGTTTTCCCATAAGTTATTATTATAATAACAGTTATTATTATAAAAAATAATTATATTCAGTGTTAATATAATGTACATGAATTATATGATTGGTATATATGTACCTACTTGATACATTATTTTATTGAGATAACATTGTAACACCCATTTTAATGTATATGGAATAAATACATATAACCTATGTATATACTATGTGTATATGTATTATATAATCTAAGTGTGGTATAAGCTAAGTATTGACATACATTACCCATATATTTAAGTTGCTGAGATTGCTTAAGAGCTCATCCTCAATTCCCTCTCACGTGAACAAACAATAAGCTACTACACTACTCTATATTTTCTCAATCTCAGCAATGTAGCCATAATCATTATGAGGGAGTGGGTTTCATTATGTGATTCACCAACTCTTTGTTAAACCTCCATGTTATTGAACAATCCATTGGATTGAATTGATGAACAATTGCTTGAACCGGGTATTGAATTGCCTATAAGAGTAAGCTCTCTTCCTTTCATTTTCTTTTGCTGAGAATAATGATAAGTAGAGCTAATAGACTGAGTTTTCAATTGAATTGAGGGAGAGAGTTATAGCAGCTAGATCACAATTTGTAGAGGTATATCATTTTTCCATTCTTGTTCATCATCTCCTGTAAATTTTTTAATTCTCGATTCTGTAAATTGAGCATGGATTGATTTTTAAGTTGATTGGAACATGATTGTTAGGTAGCATATAAGTTATTATACATGTTAGAATTATGTTAGAAATTGTTAGAATGATTTTCGTTGGAGAAATTTTGAGTTGGAATTCCAGTCTGCCGAATACTGCACTGCTTCAGGCCTGGCTGCCAGCCTGCGCAGCTGCGCCAGTATTGCACTGGCCAGCGGCGCAGCTGCGCCAGTGCCTGTCTGCAGATTTATTTTCTGTTTTGCTTCCTGCTCATGCTAGCTTGATGGTACTAAGTTGGACATGCATGAAAGTTAGTTTAACTCATATATATATATATATATATATATATATATGTTCTTGATACAACATGCATGATTTTAACCATGCTAGTATACTTTATGGAAGGAAGCTTTATAGTTTTATAAATGAACTTGGGATTTGTTAAACTAAACTTGTCATGAGCATATAAGTACCCTAGCATATGTATATATTTTGATATTTTTATAACATGACCGTATGATCTATATTGACATGAAATGTGCGTTTAAAGTGTTGAACACACTAACATACGTGATTACAAGATTCTAGTGATTTCAAAAGAAGAAACTTAAGAACTTTGGAAAGACAACTTGACCAATAGTTTTGTCTTGTGAAATTCTGACCATATGAGGATGTTTACGTGGTTTAGATATGCACTCTAATACATGTGAGTCATGACTATGATATGCTTAACATATACTATGTTACCTTTGTTAATTTAGTACAACTTTTGATGAAAACGTAGAGTGTGAAGAGTAATAACATCAAAGGCCATGTGAGACATGTTGTGAGCATACGAGTATAAGTATTAAGATTTCATTATGCCTATAGACATATTAACATGAACCTCATTTGTTTATATACAGATTTCACATGTGCATGCTAAATTATAGAAAATGAACTTCAAGCATGAATTACGTGATTAAAGTATATGTGTGTAGTATACTTAAGCATATATATCAAGTATTGTTTAGTCTCATTATGAGATAGTATGACCAGAGTAGTAAACCTTTGAAGTATGAACTTGTTTAACTTGATGTTTACCGGCATGAAAACATATGACTCTGAAATTGGATTAGGATGAGCATGCTAGTTTGAAATGAGAAATTATAACATGATAAGTATGTGTATTGGTTTAATGTTAGTAGTTACATGCTAGAGTTACGTCGGGACACTTTCAGACCCGAACAATTTGCTTAAGTTGGATTTTAACAGTTAACATATTATGATTCTATAAATGGTATATTTGATATTGAACGTGATCTTATGTGATAGAATTATATAATGATTAGATTCTTGTATGTGTGAACTTATACTAATTGGAGAGATCGACTTGTTAATATTAGGTCGTTCCAACGCCATTTTAATTAAAGCTAGAATTATTTGTAGCTGAGCAAACAGGGAAGTTCCCTATCTTACTCAAGTTATATTTGAGCAAGTTTCCTAGATCCTTGCATTACTTTATTCAACAGATATTGTAAGCAAGTTTTCTAACTTCAGTTGATTGTTATATTGAATGCAAGTATCCTAAATTCTTGTACTACCTTATTCAATGAACCGTGTAAGCGAGTTTCTTAAACTTCACTTGATTTGAATGCAAGTCTCCCTAACCTTACTCAAATTTGTATTGAGTAGGTTATTATTGTATTGTGCAAGTTTCCTGAACTTCACATTTTGAGTATTGTGAAAGTTCCCCGAACTTCACACTTTGGTTATTGTGAAAGTTCCTCGAACTTCACATTTTGAGTATTGTGAAAGTTCCTCGAACTTCACACTTTGGTTATTGTGAAAGTTCCCCGAACTTCACATTTTGAGTATTGTGAAAGTTCCCCGAACTTCACACTTTGGTTATTTTGCAAATTCCCGAACTTTATTTCTTTATTATGCAAGTTCTCTAAACTTATACAAACTCGTATGTTGTGCAAGTATCTTATCTTTGTGTTTACTTTACTCAAAGAACGTTGTAAGCAAATGTCCTAACCTATGCATTTACTTTATGCAAGGGATCTATTATGGTGAAATTCCCCGAATTTCACTCTTTGATATTGTAAGTGTCTAAGCCTATGCATTTATTTTATGCAAGGAATCTATTATTGTGTAAGTTCCCCGAACTTCACAGGTTGAGTATTATGTAAGTTCCCTGAACTTACACAAATTCATATATTGTGCAAATTCTAAACTTCATTTTGTGCAAGTTCTCTATCCTTCTCATATTGTATTGAGTAGGTTATTGTTGAATCGAAAGTTGTTTACTTAATTGCTTGAACTTTATTTCCAAGCATGTTATTTAGTGGTTTAATTACTTATCAATTATTCCACATTGATATTATTGATGTCCGCACCTAGTGCATTTGAGCTCGTACAGTTTTGGACTTGTACATTATTCAAGGTCCTAAATTTCTTGAACTATGTCAGTAAGAGTCTGAACAGTTGCTCGGTCAGACTAGTGTATGAAGTTTTCTTTGAAGCTATCCAAACCAATTGATGGTAACGATTTTTAGACGGAACAGAACACCCCTCATATGTAAGAGTGTGCCCAGGTATCTAATATATATGATACAAGTAAGCAGATATAAGTGTTATGCATATTCACGTTGTGCCCGAGGCTGATCTCCTCGAGGTACTTAGTTTCTGTATCCAGAAGCCAGTAATTCTAAAAAGGGTCAATTAGCTATTGAACCAATTGGAAAGTTATAGTTCAGAGTCTATTCGACTATCAGTCATTCTAAAGGCAATTATTATCTTTTCTTTTAGTATTCATATTGTTGAATTGTCCAGATGTTCATATCGTTGAATCTATTAGATATTCATATTATTGAATCGTTTTAATATTCATATTGTTGAATTGTTCAGATGTTCATATCGTTGAATCTATCATATATTCATATTATTGAATCGTTCTAATATTCATATTATTGAATCGTTCAGATATTCATATTATTGAATCGTTCTAATATTCATATTGTTGAATCTTTAAGATATTCATTTTGTTGAAATCATTGTCAGATATTTTCCATTCATCATGATATATCCTTTATTGTTGTATTTAAACTTGCTGAGCAAACTTGTTGCTCATTCTTGCTATATCATGACTTATATTGCAGTTAAGCCCAAGCCCTCAGGGAAGGACAAGGGTAAAGGAAAGATTTAGGATGGTTTGCAAGGAGCAGACTTTGTCTTTATGATTTGTTTAATTACTGTTAATGTAATATGAACCCTAATGTTTATTCTAGGGTATATTTGTATTGATGTATTAAGGTTATCGAATCTTGGGACTAGTAACACCTTTTAAATGAATAACGTACGTTTATTAGATTCCGCATTTTAGTTATCGTATGTTACTTAAAGGTGGATGTTAGTATTGTTTCGTGGTATCGGACCGGGGTCAGAGGACCCAGATTCGGGGGTGTCACACTTTCTTTGATGAAGCTGAACTTGGGTAAACCTACTACAAGATCTTTGGAGGCCAGTTTTGACATACTCTTGAAGTTGAGATGGGATAACCTTCTATACCAAAGCCAACTTATTTCTTTAGAGGCTTTAGCAAGAAAGCATACTGTCTCCTCAGAACTTAGTTGAGCAAGGTTGACAATGTAGACATTTTCTTCTCTTGTTCCTGTCAGCTTGATAGAGGATGTCTCCAGATCTCTGACTTGACACTGGTTGTTGAGAAAAGTGACTTGATGGCCTTTATCGTAGAGTTGGCTGACGCTAAGAAGATTGTGCTTTAGTCCATCTACATAAGCCACTTTGTTGAAGGACACAACACCATTCCCACCTAAGCCATAGCCTTTTGTCTTGCCAGAGATGTTATCTCCAAAGATAACTATTGATCCCTCCTTCACTGTGTAGTTAGACAGGAGGGCTTTGTTCCCAGTCATATGCCTTGAGCAACCACTGTTCAGATACCATGTTGCGATCGTGGTGTTCATTTCCTGCAGACAGTTAAAGCTTTCATATTGGTACCCACACTTGCATGGGTCCCACAATGTTAGTACCCTTGGGAACCCAAATCTGCTTGACTTTAGGCCTTCCATGCACAGTGGTATGATAACATAATGCAGCTTTATGACCATTTCTACCACATACAAAGCATCTAATATAATGCATGCTTGTGTGTGTGTGGATTCTTTCTCCATTTGGACTTTTTTGGATACTGAGTGGCCTTACCCTTGTATTGCTTCTTCTTTTTCCATGCAGCCTTGGGATTCAAGGTTCGTGCTGAGTGAACCTCAACACCACGATTCCTTCCAAGTTGATTTGTGGAGTCAGTTTTACTTGACTCTACGATTCTTCGAGGTTGGGCAGTGGTGACTGAGTTACTCTTCTCTTTTCTGAACCCCAGGCCAGTATGGGATCCGTTGTGTCTTGGGATATGACTTGGATCAGAAGAGAAGGGTTGCACTTGTTCTTCCTTCTGTGTGGATTTCACAAATACAACGCTTATATTTGGATTAGAAGCACTGCTACTGTTTGTATCCTTAATCTTTTCCACACTTGGTTCTGCGATAGATTCCCCAAAACCCAAACTTGTTCTGTCAGATGCACATCTCTGACTAGAGATCAGGGAGTCCATGGATGAGGAAGACCTATTCCACATAAAGATAGTCTTTTCTAGCTCCTCAATCTTAGAGGTTAGTTTTGACTCTCTTTGTGTGCTCAGTTCATTGGTATGTCTGAAGATTTTATTCTCAGCTTCAAACTGAGAGAGAGAGGCGAACTGAGTAGAGCTGGTTCCAGTTCTTTCTGAACTTTCCCTTTCTCTCTTTGAAGGCCAGAATAATCTTTGGATAGAACTCTGAACCACCTCATATATTGATATAGACCAAATGTTATGTCATGAAGAGCAGTTCTTGAGTCATCTATATCTATATCAGGAGTGTTGAAGTCGAATACCTCATATATGTTTACCTCAGGATGGTCAGTGCTTTTCTTGTTGTTTGCATCCTTGGCCATCAGACATAGGTTGGCTTTTTGAGGCTCTTCATCATCTCTAGACTCAGCATTGGTGTCATTGTCTAAGTCACTCCATAAAATTCCAGCTACAAGACCTTTATCTTTCTTCTGATGCTTCTTGTAGCCTCTGAGCTCCTTCTTTGTCTTTCTTTTCATCTTTTCTCTGATAGGTTTGTTGTAATTTGCAACGAAGTGTCCTGGCTTCTTGCAATTGTAGCACAAGTTATTGATCTACTTCTGACTGCTGGTGTTGTTGAATCTCTTAGGTCTACCGCTTCTTCCTTTGCGCATAAACCTTCTGAGTTTTCTGGCCAGCATTACAACTTCATCATCATCATCATCTTCCTCTGATGCAGATTCATCTTCATCATGAGCTTTGGAGATCTCTTCTATTTCCTTGAGAGTAACTCCTTTATCCTTCTTTCTTCCATCAGATAGAGTTTCTGCTCATTGAGTCAGCTCTAGTTCGTAGGTAAGAAGGTTTCCATAGAGTTATTGAACAGTCATTTCATGTAGGTTCTTTGACTCTCTGATTGCAGTGGTTTTGGCATCCCACTTGCTTGGCAAGGACCTCGTGAATTTGTTGATAAGATCTTTATTAGAATAGACCTTTCCATAAGCTCGAAGAGAGTTGAGCAGCAAGGTGAATCTTTCATAAGTGGAAGTGACATTTTCTCTTGGAACATGGGTAAACATCTCATACTGTTGAGTCAGTAGAGATTGCTTGTTTTCTCTGACTTCTTCAGTTCCTTCATGCATGATGAGCAATGCTTCCCAGACTTCCTTGGCTGTTTTATAATTGACCACATTCTCAAACAGATTGTCTTCTAAAGACTGGAACAAGATATTCTTATCCTTTTTGTCTAACTGGACATCTTTCTTCTTATTGTCAGTCCATTCAGATTTAACCTTGACCACAACTCTGTTTGCATCTTCTGGAGTTGGTGCAAGCCTTGTTGGAATATAGGGCCCATTCAGAACTGTTTCAAATAGATCATCATCTATTGAATCCATGTAGGCTTGCAATCGAACTTTCTAGTTGGCAAACTTGTCTCTATTGCACATTGGTGGCTTGATTCCTCCACCTGTCTTAGTTTCACTTATCAGATGTGCAATTGGATCTACTCAAGCTTTGTATGCTAGTTGAGAGAACATGCTCTGATACCAATTGTTAGTTCCCAAAGGCACAATAGTTATCTAGAAGGGGGGTTAAATAGATATTTTAAACGTTTTCTTTGTTTTAAAATACTTTTCAGTATTGAATATACTGACAGCAGCGGAATATATGTTTGTTCCCCTTAGATAGTGCAATGATAGTTTGATAAGTAGTTATGGCAGTTATAATAGATATAGCAGTTAATAAGAGACACAGAGGTTTTAAGTGGTTTAGAGCACACAAGGCTCCTAGTCCACTCTTCTACTCCACGAGTAGGAAATCCACTAAGGATGTCTTTACACTTTGAATCACTTAGATTCCTTCAAGGCCAGCAGCCTTGGAACTTCTCTAGTTCACTTAGAACTCTTCAAGATCAACAATCTTGGAACTTCTTTTAGTTCACTTAGAACTCTTCAAGTCCTTCTGAATTGGTACACTTTGGAATGAGAGTTGTATTCTGGGGTGTGCTACTCAGTTGCAGTTAAGCATTAGTTCTGAAGAATTGAGTAGCGAAGCAAGCTTTCCTCTTTCAGGATCGTAGAGTGTATTCGTTGAGTGTTCTTAAGCTTTCTTAGCTTTATTTCTTTCTTACTTGCTTGCTTAATCTGAATCCTTGTCTGATTTGCTTATTAAGGAACCCTTAAAATCTAACCGCTGAAGGCATCCGTTGTAGTATTAAATGCTTCAGACTGTTCTGTGCACTGATGTTGACTTCCTGCTTTTCTGCTGCTTAGCCGACTGGCCCACTGACACAGCAGACTGCTTTCTCACCTAACACCTGAAAATGTGTTTTTTGCAGGTATGATAGTCCTTTCCTTAACTTCTTGATTATGCTTCTTTGATATATACTAAGGATAAATGTAGCATCATTGGGACTATCATTTTGTCAACGTCTATAATCCTTTCTTTAGTTGTTGCTCTTCCTCCTTCATCATATAGACGAACTTTGTTGCTGACAGGAGGTAACCACAATTGTGGTCTTTTAACCATGATCGTTGTGTGTTAGCTTGCACAGGCTGGACACAGTCTTGATCGTAGAGAACACTACGATTTCTCTTAAGCTCTTTGGTACACTACGATTCCTTCTTGCATGTCTTGTAGACTCCACGCTTTCGAGAGCGCACTACGATTCTTGACTTAGCTTGGCAGGTGCTCGGATCATCTCCACGATTCTGAGCGTGGCTTCTAGGGCAGACTAAGATTCTGAACATCTTCATTAAAGCTCCACGATTCTACATTGGCTTCTGCAAACTGCCTTTGACAGATAACGATTCTGTCAAGGCTTAACAATTACATCTCAAAATAGATCAACCTAACAGCTTTGATCTTTCTTCTATACATTCATTTACATAATGATAAACATTAAAGCACAGATCAACCCAACAATTTTGATTTATCATCAAAGTCCTTGTACATATGATCTTTGAAGGACTTTACACTTGAGCATTTAAATTTACTTTCAACATCAAATTTGAATATGCAATTCCCAACAAAATATAAGACATGGATTTATTGTTAAGTCTTATTTTATTTTATTATATTTATTTCGATCCTTAAATGCACAACTCCAAATAATGCAAATTTGAAACTCCTTTTTTAATTTTATTTCACCTTGACCAAGGATTCCTGGGTTGTCATTTATCGAATCACATATGACATATCTTTTCTTTTACTAGAAGTGGTAGATTCTTTATTGATCATTCATTATCTCCATATATAACTTATTACACTCAATCATACCCTTTGATATACCATAAGGGTCTTAAGGGACATGTCAAAGTATAACTCATCATACACAAGATACTATGATGATCTCAAGTCTAAGGATCACTTGTACTACTATCACTACAGGAATTTCTATTGACAGACAAGTAAAACTCCATTAGGTATTCCTTAGCGAGACACATTCAGTGAACTTATTCTCTAATAAGCACATACATACTTGCTTTAGTGGCTCTCCACAAATGATCATGAGATCAATCATCCTCATCCAATGAGTAAGCAACGTATGTACCAATCTATCCAAATTCACTAATCCCCTTTTTTAGTAATCCAACGATTTGGAACAATTTTAGTTTTTAAGCTATCTAAGAATTTAGATCTCATTAGCATGATCATCATCATGATTCTAAAAACATTGCTTAAAACTATGGGTTTATTACATATTATAATAATAGTATCATGTAGATAAATAAATGCTTATAAATAAACAATTATGAAATTCAGATAAGGCACACTTAGAAGGGGGGTTGAATAAGTGTAGGAACAACTATGACCAATTTTTTAACTTAAGTAATAACTATACAATTCAGCTTACTATATAAACGAATGCAGCTTGCTGGATAAATACGGTTTGCTGAATTAAAACTTTACTCTTGTTATTTAATGAAAAATAACTAGCTTAATTGATTTCTTCGTAAAAACCCTTAGTGTCAACAATTTATCTTATGATAATGAAAATACTTAATTTTTATTTATTAAATATCTTTTTGTGAGCAAATAAGATAAAGCAAGTAAAAATATGAACACCGAGATTTTTAAGTGGTTCAGCTATTACCCTCTATAATAATAGCCTAGTCCACGTCCAATACCAACTAGTATTGGAGACTCAATTTATTTCTTTAAATTGACTCTTTTTACAAAACAGTTCAAAACCTTGATTTACAAATATTCACTTGAGCACTTTTGCTCCTTGTGCACCAATGCACTCCTTAAACACCTATGCTTCCTTGAACCTGTTTGTAAATATTCCTTAATCCACCCGGATTAAATTCCTTTAGACAACACTTAGACTAAAAATATAAGATTACAAATATAGAGGTCTAATGATCAAAGTAAATAATCAATTTAACAATGCAAGGCTCAACTAATGAATGCAATGATCAAAGAATAAAATAGATATCACCAGTTAAGCTCACGAAAATCAGCTATAGAAATTTGATAATTAATTGCCCAACAGCTTTGTAATAATTGCACCAAGAATGATATAATAACTTTTCAAGTATGATAGAAGCAAAATTAATTCGTAGGTGTAGTCTCTAACACTGATATTTCAGTTGTTTTTATAGCCCAAAATATATTACCGTTGCTCTCCATAAAACAAGTCAAATCCGTTGTAAGCAATTTTCGTTACATAAGATCAAATTATATTCCCATTGCCAATAGATATCTATTCAAGATAATCAAGTGTAATTTTTCGTTTAAAGATAAAAAGATCAGTACATATTAGTTCACGTTAATCTCTATTTCTGTTTGACTTTTTCAAACTACCAAAGTAATACTAATAAGTATATCTCAGTAACAACCGCCGCCTTATATAGAATAGAGATAACTCTGCCTATTTAAATAATTAAATATATCTGAGTTTAACAGAGTGTTAGTTTCACAATTTAAGTGTATCCAATTAACTCAGAATAATCATGATATACAAGTTCCGAGACTTATGCAACCAAATCACTTAATTGATAGTAATCATGACAACCACCACACACACACACACACACACACACACACACACACATATATATATATATATATATATATATATATATCCTGCCTTTTGTATAACCCAATTCAAAGAATATGTCAATTCCGTAAAATATGTAAAGGTTAAACAAAAATGTTATGATAGCTATTTTCAAGGATAGGCACGTATGTCAATATATAAATACTAACTACTTAGAATAGGACATAAGAAACCAATTAGCATATGCCTAAAATATTTATCATTTTTAATACATGAATAAAATGTCCTAGAGCCTTGTATTGAAAAATCAAATATTTGCAATGACCTTACAATTATTCTTAAGACTCAAAGTCTTCAAGACCTTTCATCAATGAACCTTTTCTCAACTTCCTGAAATCTCACAATAAATAATTTAGTACAAAATATCAAATCATCATCAAAATAATAAGGTCAGAATACTAACAAGTCAACATTCTCTCCCTTTTTGATGATGACAACAACAAAAAATATAACTCCCCCTAAATTCATGCATATTCAAAAATTTCAGGATAAGAATAAGAAATATTCACTGATTATCATGCCTTTTGTTTAGTTTTTAATTATTCTACAAAACTGTTAGCTTTAACAACTATTAGATAAAAAAATTTCTACAAACATAATATCAAATTATCTAATATTGTTCAAAAACCACCCATTCAAAAACAGAAACATAACAACGGCAATCGTTTTTAAACAAAACCAACAAAAAACATAACAACAACTACATAAACTACCAGCATCAGCAACTACTAGCATCAGCTTCCTTGCTAGTCTCCCCCTTTGTCATCAGGCAAAAACATACGGTCAGGTGGTCAGATATCAATACCATCAATATGAACCACGGGGATAGGACGGTTAGTAAAGTAAGGACAATGGAAAAGAAGATGGAGTTTTTCTTCCCAAGAGAAATCATGTGCAAAACGAGGAGGACGAGGAATAAAAGTCTCATTAGGTAGAGGTAGGTCTAAAAAATCTCCAATAAACTCGACCATCCAATTGTATTGAGGCCATTCATAGATTGGAGAGTTCATCCTTTCAAAATGTAGCTTCTAACCAACATCATTCATACAAACAGCCATAAAATCTACAAATTCTCTAATTTGACAACTCACAAATTTAAGCTCTTGACTCAATTGACAAGAATTTTTGTTAATCTTTCTTGAAAGAGCTTCAACCATAGCCACGGTTTGTAACTCAAAACCAGCCTGTAAATCAATAAACTCATCCTCTATTTGAGAAAAGCATTTTTACAAATCAGTAACCTGAATAGGCAACTTTCCTTTTTCCAAAACCAAAAGCCTTTGTTTAACATCAACAATGTCAGTATGCATGGACTCTTGATTCTTAAGAATTTGAGTCAATAGATTGACCACTTCAGGAGAGGAAACTAATGAACTGGGAACAATGGATGAAGTACGAGTATTGGATGGCAGATTATTCGAAATAGAATTTGGTAGAATAGGAGACGAATCAGGAATAATCCGGACAAACAGACCATCAATAAAAGATATATGAGACTGTTTTAGACTGGCAGAATCAATGAATTCACGATGTGAAATAATAATTTCATCATCAAAACAAATATTGAAATGTTGAAACATTTTTGTAAGAAACAGACCATAAGGAAGACATTTCTTAACCAGCCGAATGCAACTGAGCATGTGTGACAGCATCATTAGAGAATAATTAAAAGTGACACCTTTTAAGATCATAGCAACAACCACGAGATCTTGATACGTAAAATTGGCTCCACCACCAAGTCGTGGAAACAGATTGTAGCGTAACAACTTATGAAGAACACAGGCAGTTGGACACACATCAATAGTCTTAGGAGTGAACAGAGTAGACACAGAAGAGTTATTCATAACAATACGAAGTTGATCAAGTGGAGGAAAAGGAATATTTGCAGCACCCTTCAAAGTAAAAGGATAAGGACCAGAGGATGGAATATTGAAAATACTTTCAAAATCAACAACAGTGAAGAATAAAGATTTTCCCTTAATAAAAGTCGTGTAACAATCCCCATTACATTCAAGATTTGTGTAAAACTGTTGTACCAACAGAGGATATGCTTTAGTTCGAGGAAAAAGCATAGCAGACATACCACAAGAAGTAAAAAGACTTTCTAAAGAGGAATTTTTGAAAAAAAAATGAATCCATAATTTTTTTTCATAGACAAATTGTTTTCTAGCAATTGAAGTTTTGAAGCGAGCTTCAAAACTCTGACCTCTAAAGAAATTATTCGGCAACTCAGAAGAACTGAAAAGATTTACCAGATTCGATGGAAATTCAGGTTGAGAAATGGGAGGTTCGGCATCTGGAGATATTTTTGGCTTCTCTTTTGGACTGGATTCAGAAGACTTCAGGAAGGAAAACCCCGAATCGGACCCATCGGACAAAGAGGCATCGTCGGACGAAACATGCATAGACGCCGGACGATTCTGTCGTTTAAATTTCTTCGGTGATCTCATAGTGTAAGGAGATCGAGACTGTTGTTCTTCTTTAATGGTGATACCAGATGATCTCTTGTTGGCTCGAGTCTTCATGTTGTACAAAGATTCAAAAAGATTAGCTCAGAGAGAGAAAACGAAGAGTTCACGAGAGAGCAACCAGAGTGCGTTGATAAAGTTATAGAGAGAAAAAGAGCTAATATGCAAGAGTTGGAAATCGAGAAGACGCCTTGAGAAGATAACTCATCTCATCTGTTCGGTCTTTTCAAATCTTGAAGATATCTAAAACACTGTTTGAGATAATACCTAGAATGTAGCCAAATAACACGCTTAACGTATCTCAGTATGATTTCTAGCAATAAATATCAGGAGAAATTATTAGATTCACGAACCCAAAAAAATGAAACAAAACAGGTAGACAAATTCGATTTAATAACATGCAGAGATACTTTACCATACTAAGTATGTGAACACACATTATACTATGCACAGTCCAAGTTCCCTTCTTAACATGCAAAATCTTTCTTCACTTAAGGGTTTAGTAAAGATATCAGCTAACTGATTCTCGGTAGGAATAAAAATTAATTTAATTAAACCTTTTGAAACATTATCCCTTAAAAAGTGATGTCTTACCTCAATATATTTTGTGCATGAATGCAAAACAGGATTTTTAGGAATATCAATTGCACTTGAATTATCACAATATATGGGCACACTGTCACATAGTATATCAAAATCACATAAAGTTTGTCTCATCCATAGTATTTGAGAGCAACAACTCCCTGCAGCTAAATATTCACCCTTAGTAGTTGATAAGGCAACTGACGTTTGCTTCTTACTATGCCAAGACACAAGACTTTGTCCCAAAAATGTACAAGCACCACTTGTACTTTTTCTATCGATTTGACATCCTGCATAGTCAGCATCTGAGTACCCAATTAGTTCAAAATGATTACTAATTGGATAAAATAAACCTATATTGATAGTACCACTTAAATATTTGAGTATTCGTTTAACATCCTGTAGGTGGGATTCCTTTGGTTTTGCTTGAAATCGAGCACAAAGACATACACTATACATTATGTCAGGTCTAGATGCAGTTAAATATAATAAGCATCCGATCATACCTCGGTATTTGGTTAAGTCTACATCTATACCTTTTTCATCAAAAGTAAGCTTTATTGATGTACACATTGGTAGCCTTTGAGGTTGATCCATCGAAACAAAATCTTTTGAGAAGCTCTTTTGTGTACTTGGTTTGATGAATATAGATCCCTTCCTTTGTTTGTTTGATTTGGAGTCCCTAAAAGTAAATCAGTTCTCCCATTAAGATCATATCAAACTCTTTATGCATACACTTTGAAAACCACTCACAAAGAAAATCATTAGTAGCACCAAATATTATGTCATCTACATATATTTGCACAATAATAATATTCTTATTTACATGCTTAATAAATAATGTAAAATCAATTTTACCTCTAGTAAATCCATTTGAAAGTAGGTACTTACTCTACCTTTCGTACCAAGCCCTTGGAGCTTGTTTGAGACCATAGAGAGCTTTCTTTAGCTTATAAACATGATTTGGATATTTCTCATATTCAAATCTGGGAGGTTGCTTTACGTATACCTCTTCATTGATGTATCCGTTGAGGAAGGCGCTTTTCACGTCCATTTGATAAAGCTTAAATTTCTTGTAACAAGCAAATGCTAACAAGATACGAATAGACTCTAGTCTTGCAACTGGGGCATAAGTTTCATCGTAGTCAATCCCTTCTTGTTGATTGTATCCTTGAGCTACCATGCTCATCAAGCTTATTCTTGAATACCCATTTTGTCCCTATAATAGAAAAACCTTCAGGAAGAGGCATAAGTTCCCGTACTTGGCATCTTTCAAACTGTTGAAGTTCCTCTTGCATTGCCATAAGCCAACTTTCATCAAGGATAGCTTCATTAGCATTCTTTGGCTCAACTTTTGACAAGAATGCAGAGAATGCACAATGATTTTGTAAGCCTCTTCGAGTGGTGATTCCTTTGTTGATATCTCCAATGATATTTTCTGGTGGATGATTCTTGAGATATCTTGCAGTCTTTGGCATATGGTCATCGTGTATTGTTTCTTTTTGTTGGGGGATGTCTTCCTTAAGTTCTTGTGTTATTTCTTGTTCCTCTTCATGTGAATTTTCTAATTCAGCTTGCTGAACTTCTTCATTCGGTCTGCTGAATATACCTTTTCGATTTGCTGGATTCGCTGAAGTCTCCAAATTACCTGCATCCTCATCTCTTTCTTTTGGAAGATCATTGTTAGTTTCACTGAATGTAACATGAACAGATTCTTTAACACTTAACTTGTTAACATTAAATAGACGATATGCCTTACTATTTTGAGAGTAGCCAATAAAAATACCTTCATAGGATTTAGCATCAAATTTTCCCAAGTTATCACTAGTATTGAGAATAAAGCATTTAGAACCAAAAACTTTGAAATAACTTATGTTAGGAATTTTACTATTTAAAAGCTCATAAGGGGTTTTCAAAAAGATTTGACGAATAAGTACTCTATTCAAAACATAACAAGATGTATTTACAGCTTCAGCCCAAAACTTCTTGGGAAGTTTACTCTTTTGTAACAAGGTTCTAGCTGTTTCTTGTAACGTTCTATTCTTTCTCTCCACTACTCCATTTTGTTGTGGAGTTCTCGGAGCTGAAAATTCATGGCTAATTCCTTTTTGATCACAAAATATTATGAAGTCCTTTTGAAATTCAGTACCATGATCACTTCTAATTCTAATGAGTTTGAAACTATACCTTGTTTAAAGATTTCTTATCAATTTTTCAAATTCTTTAAATGCTTCATCTTTTGTTCTTAAAAACAATACCCATGTATATCTAGAAAAATCATCAACTACTACAAATGCATAAAACTTACCATTAATACTAGCATGTCTTTCTGGTCCGAACAAATCAAGATGAAGTAATTGCAAAGGAGAAGAAGTTAATACCATGTTCTTTGCGGTGAATGATGTTGTTACTTGTTTCCCGAGTTGACAAGGAACACAAACTCCCTTCTTTTCATACTTTATCTTTGGCAATCCTTTGACAAGGTTCTTTGAGGATAGTTTCTTGATTAAATCCATGTGAACATGTCCCATCCTTTTATGCCATAAGTTAGCCTCATCTTGCATAATGACAAGACATAGTTCTTCATCCTGTTGCTCAAAATTAAGAGTATATATATTTCCTTTCCTTTGTGCAACTAGAGTAGAATTGTTAGAACAATGGGAAATTGTGCATTTTTCTTTTTCAAAATATGCTTGATGACCACTATCCATTAATTGACTAATACTTATAAGATTGAATTCAAGTCCACTAACAAGATGTACATTATCAATATTGACCTTACCATTGCCGATTTTACCTTTCCCGATAATAACGCAAATTTAATTATCTCCAAAAGTAACCGTTCCATTTTTCTTCTTGATTTTTAAGTCCACGAACTTTGATTTGTCACCAGTCATGTGACGAGAACATCCACTATCAAGAATCCATTTTTGAGATGGACCCCTTGCCTTGAAACACACCTGTCAAGAAAAGATAATTCATCCTTTTGGTACCCACATCTTCTTGGGTCCTTTAATGTTAGTTGCAAGTATATCACTCTTTTTAATCCATACCTTTTTAATCTTATTTCTCTTAAAACAATTTGTGTCTAAGTGACCTTTAATACCACAATTTCTACATGTTGTGAAAGGAGAACAATAATTTAATCTAAAACGTGATTTTGATTTTATCATGTTCACATTCCCCTTTTTATGTATAGGGTTATAACCAATTCCTTGTCTTTCAAAAGTAGGTCTTTGTTTACCTAAAATGACATTTAAGTTTTCTTCTCCTTGAACAAACTTAGCAAGAGATGATTTTAATGAATCAATTTTCTTTTGAAGTTCATTAGTAGGAATGGTTTTACAAAAAGATTCATCACTAAATGCATCAATACATACATCTCTCATTTTAAGTTCATTAGTCAATTTTTGAACTTCATTATTCAAAAAATTTACTCTATTGAAAAGTATTTTGTTATAATTATCAAGGTAATCATTCTTTGCAATCAAAAACTTTTCTTCTTTACAAAATGATTCTTTTTCGATTTCTTTCTTTTCATCTATTAAAAAGTCAACTTCACTCATTAATGAATTAACTAGTCCTTTTAAACATGCATTCTTTTCTTTCAATTTTTTATTTTCTTGTTTCAAAGAATTAAACTCATAAATAGATACTTGCTTTGATTCACCTTGTATTCCCATGAAGCAGACTTGAGCTAGTTCATCTTTGGCATCAACCTCGACTTCGGTCTCCTCTTCATCACTCCAAGTGACAAGTGCTTTGTTTCTCTTGTTGTTCTTGAAACCTGTTTTCCCTTTGTTCTTTAGTTAAAAGCAGTCCTTTTTGAAGTGACCAGGACGTCCACATTCAAAGCATGTTTCTTCGATTTGCTTTCCCTTGAACTTGTTTGAGTTGAACGTATTCCTCCTCTTGTTCTTCCTTTGAAGTAGTCCTTTAAATCTTCTTGACATCATAGCAATTTCTTCATCGGAGTCATCATCAAGTTCATCTTCATTTTCTGCATTAAGAGCTAAAACTTTTCTTCGAGGGGTTTCCTCCTCATCATCATATCTCTTTAGTTGATGTTCATATTCCTCAAGTTCACCAAAAAGAGTTAGAGTATCCATAGTGGAAATAGTAACAGAATCTTGAAGAGTAGTAATTTTAGAAGCAAACCTTTTGGACATACCCCGAAGTAACTTACGGTTAATCTCACTTTGTGGGATGGATTTGTCAAGTAGCTTCAGAAAGTTTAGTAAAACAAGAAACCTCGGTTGAGCTAATTTTATGGTTTCGTCTTTCTCAAGTTTAAACATTTTATAGTCGTGCATGAGCATACTTAGTTTGACTTCTCGAACTTTGGATGTACCTTCATGGCTCACTATTAAAGTGTCCCACATTTCCTTAGCAGTGTTACAAGATGAAAT
This sequence comes from Panax stipuleanatus, assembly GCA_020205555.1. Lineage (NCBI taxonomy): Eukaryota > Viridiplantae > Streptophyta > Magnoliopsida > Apiales > Araliaceae > Panax > Panax stipuleanatus. Next base: position 48,462,884 of record CM035124.1, on the reverse strand, counting down.
TTTGTTGATCTCAGATTGTACCATGCCGCTAAGTAATGTGTTCATTGCCCTTGAGTCGTAGGAGGCTATGTACGTTTCAGTTGAGTCCATTTCGAGCAAGGTCTTTGGAGTACCGTCGTCTTTCCTTGGAGTAACTGGTCCATTCTGTGACGCCCCCAAATTTGGGACTGCCACTTGGTCTCTCGAATTCGGTTCGTCACGTTCTCATGGTAATACCATAATAACTAAAATCACACAGTCACAGCGAAAAAATCTAATTTAGAATAATTTATAATGATTTATTATAATTATTCTCCCAAGTCTCGCAACCTACAGTACTTAATAGATTACATAATAATATCGAATAAAGACTTATTACATAATCCTTCTTAAGCTTAAACATAGTATGAAGACAGTCTTAATACAACATAACAATTTTAAACATAAAGGAACAAGCTAGTTGGTAGCCTTGCCCTTGCCCTTATCAACACTTGAAGGTTCGCCCTGCTCTGCTGTCACTGCAAAGTTTTAGGGAAAGCAAGAATAAGCACAAATTGCCCAGCAAGTAATATACAATAAGGGTGAGTAATATAATTCTCAATTCTCGAAAGGGTATAGCAAGGTTTGATAGTTCAAGGATAACAAGAATATTAACAATTCTCAATAACAGTCGCTAAGGACAGAATAATATCAATATGATTCAATAATAAATCAATTCAAGATTTCAAGATAACTGAATACTGAGCAGCCACTAAGGACTATGAACTTCTACTAGAATTAACAGTATTAAACTGATAACTCAAATCAAAAACAAGTACAACAGGTGATCAGCCTAAAGTACCCTACGTTATGCATAACAATCAATCATACTCAAGTGCGCACGTCGGTTCTCCGACAATTATATTTTTTCTTCAAAGAAGGTTGTTCTTCTCAGTCAAATACAAGATCCCACACCAATCAATTGGTTTTGGGTGACTTTTCAATAATATAAGTCTAGCCGAATCAAATGGCATAGACACTTTCACAATATTCAAGAATAATACCAAGTTCAACATGAATAATAGCTTTAATGAAATAAGAGTTCAAGTATGCTAATTCAATTCAAACGAGTAAGTAAAGAAACTAGCTCGCAATATACAAGGATAGAATACTTGCATCGTAAAAGAGTGTAAGTTAGGAAACTTGCACAATAGAAGTAGGGTTCGGATACTTGCCTTTAGCGTAGTTTATCTACGTTAAGAAATTCAACACTTTTTGAATCCTATCGTAATATAGTTATATATATATGATATCCATTAGTCATATAGTTCAACATTATATCTCATCTTGTATATACGATCAAACACATAAGCTAAGTTTTGACCTAGCTACACAGTTATATAGTATCATATTAATATAATTTCTAGCCTTAACGCTCCTCTTTTTGAGTTAATTATCTTTATACATCATTACTATCATGTGAGACTACCACAAATAGCAAACATACTCTATTTAGCGAGTTAGAGCATTAGCTAACCGTTAAATCGGATTCAAGTAACAACATATGATATCACATAGCATGTACACATATTAAAGAGTCCTTCCATGTTCGTTCAACTTTTCCAAGTTCAATCATACATGCTATAGTTCTAAATCATGATTGTTAACGACTTAGGATCAAGAACGCCATGAGTTCCCGTAAGTTATCATGCTTGTCATGTAAACATGTAAAGTGATCACATTTTAGATATGCTTGCAAGTTTCTACTTCATATACACGTGTCTAGTATTGTTACTTAACTTAATTCATGCTTTACTTGTGCTCAATTAGTTTTCATGACATCTAACATGGCATGTGTATGTTTATAACATTTTAATGAGGTTATGAGCACTACCAAACATGTCCAAAATTTTTAGAATCTAGGCTTCGATATAACATGTCAAGATTTACGTTTCCAACTTACACTTTTACTTAGTAAAGTTCACAAATAAAGCCCACATGCTCATGTCATACTATGAAACATATATAAGTAAATCACCATGCCTTTCTTGCATTTCAAGGCCACATAAACATGTTCTAAAAATCAGAACCTAGAACCCTAATACAACATGTTAGAGTCCATGTTTCAAGTTGTGTTTTCGTTAGAAAGGTTAAATTGAGGTTCACATGCTCAAGTTACATTATGAAGCTTAGATACTCAAGTCGACATTCATATCATGTGTTCCTAGGTCATACAAACATGTCTCAAAGTCAAACATCAATATAAGGCCAACATATCAAAGTTCCTCTTTTCATAACTTTAAGTTTTCTTTGAAATACTCAACTAAAACAACTAGCATGGATTGCTATAACCTAGTAACCTTATTCCATATATTAATGTGAGTTATAAGCATACTCTACTAGTACAACATGCTCTATACATTAGAAGATATAATAGAAATCATCAACAATTTCTGCAGTAGCGTGCGGCTGCGCCCAAATTGTACTAGGGAGATGCGCGGCCGCGCGGCTCCCGTTCCAGTCCAGAGAGCAGCTAGCCTCGGCAAACATTATCTCAAATCACAAAATTACTTCACGAAAACTTTTCTAAACAGTTACATTGTGGTTTAAACATGTTTCTAAGTCTATATATCAACTAACTAAGCAATTCATACTTCAATTGTCATCAATTTCCACAATATAAAGAATTCAAGAATTTGCAGAAATAGAAACATAAAATGGAAATGAAGAACAAGGAAGTTATATAGTGATTCCATCATGTATGTATGTTCATATAACAACAATATAAGGGTTCTTCAACCCAAACACAATCCAATTTGGCAAAACCAAGTAACTAGATTTTGACAGTGAATAAGAATGAGAACGAGAATGAAGAATAAGAATGTACCTCTTGTAATACGAATTAAGAACTTGCTGCTAAGGATTCTCTACTAACACTGATATATATATATATATATATATATATATATATATATATATATATATATATATATATATATATATAACTCCCAACTCAATTCCAAACTTAAGAAATTCTCAGCAATTGAATTAGAGAGGTGGAGAGCTCATATATATATAGAAAAATTGAAATCCAGACAATGCTATTAACTACCAATCTAAACTAACAGATGAATGAATTGCATGCTAGATAAGAGGGAGTTGGTGGATGGTTGTTGGATTCATTATGAATCCTACTCCCTCCATAATCATGGGCTATGAAATGCTATGGATTTTGCTGAGTTTGAGGAAGAATAGGGAGTAGACTTCATAATGCTAATCACGTGTATGAGGAATTGGAGAGCAAATAGGACAATTGATTTAACTTCTCAGCATTTGCAAATACTACACTTGTAGTCACACACCATATACTTATGTTATATATTGTATGTACTCTTAGGTTATAATTTAAGTCACAATTTACTTCACATAATGTAATAAGTGTAATTTACACACATATAATCCTTCTCATAACACAAAATCATTTATATTAAATAAATTCTCATTTCCATTAATATATTTATTTAATAATATTCGAAAATTCTATTATATTACACATTCTCCACGACCCACCATTCCCAAGGATCCTTTTTAAGATAGATCCTCATTCGGAACTTCCAGAAGTTGTAGTTTTCTGTTCCATGCAGCAGAGGAGGTCTATTTGTTGATTGACCTTCTTGATTAATGTTCATGAATTGTGCCATGTTAGAATCTTTCCCTACAAGTCACCTTTAAGACCAAGATAAGTAGAGCTAAGCTCTGATACCAAATGAAATTCATATAAGGCACACTTAGAAGGGGGGGTTGAATAAGTGTAGGAACAACTATGACCAATTTTTGAACATAAGTAATAACTATACAATTCAGCTTACTATATAAACGAATGCAGCTTACTGGAAAAATACGGTTTGCTGAATTAAAACTTTAGTCTTGTTATTTCATGAACAATAACTAACTTAATAATTTCTTCGTAAAAACCCTTAGTGTCAACAGTTTATCTTATAATAATGAAAATACTTAATTTTTATTTATTAAATATCTTTTTGTGAGCAAATAAGATAAAACAAGTAAAAATATGAACACCAAGATTTTTACGTGGTTCAGCTATAACCCTCTATAATAATAGCCTAGTCCACGTCCAATACCAACTAGTATTGGAGACTCAATTTATTTCTTTAAATTGACCCTTTTTACAAAACAGTTCTAAACCTTGAATTACAAATATTCACTTGAGCACTTTTGCTCCTTGTGCACCAATGCACTCCTTAAGCACCTATGCTTCCTTGAACCTGTTTGTAAATAATCCTTAATCCACCCGGAATAAATTCCTTTAGACAACACTTAGTCTAAAAATATAAGATTATAAATATAGAGGTCTAGTGATCAAAGTAAATAATCAATTTAACAATGCAAGGCTCAACTAATGAATGCAATGATCAAAGAATAGAATAGATATCACCAGTTAAGCTCACGAAAATTAGCTGTAAAAATTTGATAATTAATTTCCCAGCAGCTTTGTAATAATTGCACCAAGAATGATATAATAACTTTTCAAGTATGATAGATGCAAAATTAATTCGTAGGTGTTGTGTCGAACACTGATATTTTAGTTATTTTTATAGCCCAAAATATATTACCGTTGCTCTCCATAAAACAAGTCAAATCCGTTGTAAGCAATTTTCGTTACATAAGATCAAATTATATTCCCATTGCCAACAGATATCTATTCAAGATAATCAAGTGTAATTTTCCGTTTAAAGATAAAAAGATCAGTACATATCAGTTCAAGTTAATCTCTATTTATGTTTGACTTTTTCAAACTACCAAAGTAATACTGATAAGTATATCTCAGTAACAACCGCCGCCTCATATAGAATAGAGATAACTCTGCCTATTTAAATAATTAAATATATCTGAGTTTAACAGAGTGTTAGTTTCGCAATTAAGTGTATCCAATTAACTCGGAATAATCATGATATACAAGTACCGAGACTTATGCAAGTAAATCACTTAATTGATAGTAATCATAACAACCGCCATATATATATATCTGCCTTTTGTATAACCCAATTCAAAGAATATGTTAATTGCGTAAAATATGTAAAGGTTAAACAAAATATTTATGATAGCTATTTTCAAGGATAGGCACGTATGTCAATCTATAAATACTAACTACTTAGAATAGGACATAAGAAACCAGTTAGCATATGCATAAAATATTTATCATTTTTAATGCACAAATAAAATGTCCTAGAGCCTTGTATTGAAAAATCAAATATTTGCAATGACCTTACAATTATTCTTTAAACTCAAAGTCTTCAAGACCTTTCAGCAATGAACCTTTTCTCAACTTCCTGAAATTTAACAATAAACAATTTAGTACAAAATATCAAATCATCATCAAAATAATAAGGTCAGAATATTAACAAGTCAACAAATTATTTTATTAATATATGAATAAGATTGTTACAAAGTATATGCTTTATCATCAAACATAATTGGCTTGTGTGCAAACTACTTTTACCTAGGGTTTGAGAGGCTTAGCTAGGGTTAAGCCAAGGGTAAAGCTAATAGTTTATTATGTCTTAGCTTAGGGTTGAGCCATGGCTTAATCTTTAGGGTTAAACCCTAAGACTTGGAGCCAAATCAAGACAAGTTGGTGTTTATCCCATGTATGATAAACACATGGTGACTCACCCCTTATCTAAAGCAAGATAAAGGGCAAAATGACCATATATTACCGAATTTTTGGAGGCTTGGGGGGACATTTGGTTAGTCATGAGTCATAACTCACCACACCTAAGGTATAGGCATTAAGTGCTTAGTTTCCTATTAAGTGATCTTAGCCATTAAGTGGCTATTAAGTGTAATGAGTTAGATTAATTATGAGTTGATTAGGCTAACTCAAGGGGGTGATTAGTAAGTTTTTAAACATGAGGGGGAAGACCTTATGTAATTTAAGTTGGGTGACCAACTTGTAAGGAAGGGAAACCATGGTTTATATAAGCAAATCAAGTCTTAGACTTTTCATTTGTTAGTTAAATTTCCTATGTGTTAGAGAAATAAGATTAGAGCTCAAGAACATGAAGAGAAAGGAGAGAGGAGGGCCGAACCTAGAAAGGAGAAGGAGAGCAAGAATCAAATCTTGAATCAAGCTTATGAAGAAGAAGAAGAACTAAGAAGGTACTAACATCAAACACATCTATTTCATCCGTTTTCTTTAAAGCTTTCTAGTTTGTTAGAGAAGTACCTTGTTGGTGGTTGTGTTTATGTGATGATGGATCATTGAAAGATCTTGGAGAGATAAGGTTTATAGGTTTTACATATGTTAAAACACCTTAACCATGTATGTCAAGTGAATCAAAGTATAAAATTTAAGTTCAATCATGAGGATGGATGAACAAGATAATGGTGGACTATAAACGTAATATTTTAATATATGTTTGTTCATATGTTGTAGTATGAATTTGTATGATGAAATTATATCTATGTATATTGTGGAAATATTTCAAGTGTACTGGAGGAAAAATACGTTATGGCTAAATTTTCCGTAAAAGGTATCTAGTATGAAAAACCATAGCTTGTTACACTTTTTGGGCCAAGTTTACGGGTAGTTAACGCTTCCAAAAAATTATTTCTTTCTGGGGGTTATATAGTTAGGTGAATATGTGACGCCCCCAAAATAGGTCCACACAACCCATTCTGAGTCGCCAAATACATGGTATAGAATCCAAATACAAATCTTTTTATATAAAACTGTCGTACAAAATACGACCACACAAACTGTGAGCTTCAATACAGATATTATGTCGTATATAATACGAAAATATCAAAGCTCAAATTCAGTCGTCATTACAATTATTATCACACTATTTTACAAAATAGTGAGGACTACTATAGCACTATCTCAGACCATCACTCCATTTCCCAGCTACTCCAAGCTATATTCTCAGTTCCTGAAGAGAATAATAAAAGAAAAGGGTGAGCTCAACTAGCCCAGTAAAGAATATTATGACCAAGATAATGAAGAATAAATTATCTTTAGCCTTTAACAATAACAAATCGGATAAAATGTAATGGACAACAAGTTTTAGATCAACAACTGCAGCGGAAATAGCAATCCATTAGAAGAGTCAAGTAGAGCATGATGTCTACGATCTTCTATGATTTAAAAGTCCATCATCAATATTTATCCCTATAACATCAATCAATAATTATTTCAAATCAATAATTTATCTTTGCACTACGGGCCAAAGATATTCATTTTATCACCAGTGGTCATGATCATGCCAAACACCTGTCCATCTTTGCGCTACAGGCCAAAGATATTTATGAATCAACAGTTCATCTTTGCACTATGGGCCAAAGATATTAATCAATCAAAAGTTCATCTTTGCACTACATGCCAAAGATAACTTTCACCACAATTTAAGACTAAGGATGATGAAAAATGATATAATGAACGAATCAAGTGAGATCAAAGATAAATATTAGAGATTTGTAATTTAATTTATCCAAGTTCAAGAATGTTCAAATTGTCAATATAATAATCAATTGCGGAGCAAAATTCAACAATGATATTCATATATCAAAAATAATTTGGATAGAAAAGAAATCAATTTTTATCGTGAATAGTACTCCATGAATAGTACCCCGTATGAATAGTACCATATGAATAGTATCCCGACATGAAAATATTAAAATTTGATAAAACAATTCAAACCAATATTTCGGTGAAATGATATTAGATGAAGCGCAAAACTCAAAGAATTTCTAATCATTTTAGGAATTATAGAAGCAATACTTACCATAGTAAGTTTAAATTTAAGAAAATGAAATGAAATAATATCACTTTCATAATATAGAATATAAAAGAGAATAATATTCTTTACGAATATTGAAAAAAAATAACATTCGTTTACCTTAGTAGAAAACTAGATTTGACTGGTATACTGAATATTATTCTGAGAAATCTTGCACTATAAACTACACTCAAAGTATTGTTATACTCAAAAAAAATACTCACAATATCAGAGTATAAACACTTGTGTTTTTTAGTGTGTTTAGAATGAAGGAGTAGCCTCTTTTTTATAGTGCATCTCAAAGGAAAATTATAAACTGAGCTGGTTAACTTTCTCTGCCTAACCGTCCTTTTTTTTTCTTTCCTTCTCTGCCTAACTTTCTCCCGCCTAACTTTCTTTCATTATTATTGGTTGATGAGGGTCCATAATTTGGAAATAAAAGGATTTTGCAAGAAGTATTCCTCCCATTAGGAAAAAGAGAAGTGCACGGGAAGTTTTGAAAAAACTTAACAATCTGACAAAGTTAATATAATATTATAATATTATATTATTACAATATTATACTTAAAAAAAACTATACTATTATAATATAATATTATAATAATATATTTTTGAATGAATAATTTATCGGAGGAGATAATTATAATTCTACAAAAAAATATGTCAAACTTTCAACAAATATCTCATGCTAAATTCCTCCATTTATAACAAAAATTGGACAATTATCCACCACATAACAATTATTCACAATTAATATTATAAGCTCACAATATTGACAACCAGATCGTTCCCAGGAAAGAGGGGGCTTTTCGATAAGAATTTATCCTTATTGGTGCGCAATTATATAACTTAACTCCTTTCCTTGACAGAACTTTCTAGACATTGCCAATAATGCTATCTAATAATATCATTTCACTAATACGAGTTACTGTGTTGTGACAATTATTGATTTGATAATATAAAATATTATGCAATTATCACTGTAGCAATTATTGAATGAAATACTTAGTGACTTCTTACGTAAGCATCAATAATTCGAGATACTATGCAATTCCGTGTGCTACTGTGCAACAACACGTATTAATGTACTTTTATCACCGGAAATTTTAACAGTTAACAGTAAAAGTTCCGCCGTCAATTTTTAGAAAACTTATTTTTGTCGTTTTCTTCATTCGACAATTATTCTATTATGGGTTCACCAATGATTGCGCCGTCGTACGAATATTCCCCGACAAAAAGAATATTATCCGACAAAACGAATATTCCCCGAATATTTTATGACAACTTGCTTACTTTGTAAAATTTTCACATATTACCCATAACTATCACATTTATCAAATCCACACCTTACTAGTTAAAATAATATATAGAGAAAATTAAATCTTATTCATAAAAAGTTGGGGTCTTACAACCTCTCCTCCTTATGAAATTTCATCCTCAAAATTGACGTACGTACCTGGTATTTCGAAGAAGTATACCTTGTTTTCATTTCAGATTCTAACTCCCAGGTCATTTTCTCAATATCATGGTTTCTCCACAAAACTTTGACTTAAGATATAACATTTGAGCGTAGAATATGTTCCTTCTTATCCAAGATCTTGACAGGTACCTCCTCATACGTTAAATCTTCAGCTATCTGGTCTGGTTTTAATTCAATAATGTGGTTTGGGTTTTTCACATATTTATATAGCATGGATATGTGAAAAATGTTATGCACACGAGACATGCTTTGCGGTAAGGCGGTAAGGCGAGTCTATAGGCCACAGTTCCTACTCAGTCGACGATTTCAAATGGACCAATAAATCGTGGGTTGTGCTTTCCTCTCTTTTCAAATCTCATAACTCCTTTCCATGGAGCAACACATAACAATACATGGTCTCCGACATTAAATTCTACGTCCCTTCGATGAAGATCAGCATAACTCTTTTGTCGATCTTGTGCTATTTGTATACGTTGTTGAATCATTTGAATCTTTTCCATAGTCATACGTACTAACTCTGGTCCCAACAAAGTTGCTTCACCCACCTCGTCCCAGCATACTGGAGAACGACACTTTCGTCCATACAACGCCTCGAATGGAGCCATGCTTATACTTACCTGATAACTGTTATTGTAGGAGAATTCCACCAATGGTAAGTACTTGTCCCAACTTCCTTTGAAGTCTAGAACATAGAGTCTCAATAGATCTTCAAGAGTTTGAATAGTTTTTCTGATTGCCCGTCTGTTTGAGGATGATATGAAGAACTGAATCGTAAATCAGTGTTCATAGCTTTCTGCAAGCTGACCCAAAATCGTAAAGTGAATCTTGTGTCTCAATCAGAAACTATAGATACTGGCATACCATGCAGTCTTACAATCTCATTTATGTACATACGAGCAAGATGTTCAAGTGAATAAGTTTCCCGTATAGGCAAGAAATGAGCAGACTTAGTTAATGTGACGCCCCCAAATTCGGACCGCCACAGAGTCTCTCGAATTCGGTTCGTCACGTTCTAACAATCTAACAATAATAACTAGAATCACATTGTGACACCCCCCAAATCCGGGTACTTCGTTTCCACATGATTTGGTGTTCACTTTCTAATTAAAACATACATCTACCCAAATAAAATTTCAAACTAATTACAACCGTCATAAAACCTTAATAAAATCTTCCTCTAGAAAGAATGGCAACTTGTTCAACAAAAATCCCAGGGTTATCTAAACCTTAACATCATTCAAATAACATAAATGCGGAACTATAAACATAACCAACTAAGTCTTATTACAAAAGCAACTTGACGTCACAAGCCTTCACTTATTCATCTTTCCTTTTACTTTACTTGTTGATGGTATGTCAACATTCTTGGTCTCAACTACAAATGGTGGTAAAGTAGGCAAGAGTGAGCAAACAAAAGCTCACTTCGGTATACAACAGTGATATGACATAAGTGAATCGTTTCAAAAGAGTTTGAATAACTTTACTTTCATCAATATAAAGAATTGAAATATAATTCTTTCATCAATATATAGATTCGAATATGAAATCATCTGAGGGTCATAAGACCTTGAACCATTGTCCTAGGTTATAAATATTTCTATTTAAACCTTTAACAGTCAATAAGACTATGGACCCTTACCTCGTACTCAGGGGGATCAACCCTTTGTACCATGAATTGTGCACAACCATTTAACGCTTTCGCATAAATTTTCCCCTAATTAATAGGGTTGTTCCTTCTCAGAAATTGAATACAAGTCCGCACCAAAGAAAGTTCGGTTTGGATAGATAAGGGAACTTTAGAGTTCAACTGTCATCAACTAGGAGTAGTTGAATCGACTTACAGTCCTTTACAGTTCAATAATATAAGAATCATGAACCAATTTCAAAATATAACAATAAACTCATAATAGATAGGCATGCTTTTAGAAGCTTTCTATAAACTAAGTAGATCTTGCTTGAACAATTAAGTCAAGATCATATTACTAAAATAACGCTTTAATACTTACGCTTTATGAGTATGGTATAACTTGTACCACATATAACAAGTGAATGAATTTTCATGATTTATTGAGCAAGGGTTAGGAAACTTGCACAATGAAAATATACAATGAATAGGCTTGTATAGCATTCAAGAGTAGATTAAAGAACTTGCACAATATAAATAACAAGTTTAGAAACTTGTTTAACATAAGAGAATAAGGGTAAGAGAACTTGCCTTAAGCGCAAGCTACACTTTAACAACTATACGCACTTCACAAACACCCTACACATTTATATTACATTCAAACCATCTATTAGTATCCAATTACAACATTTAAACCATTGAACTTCATATCCAAGTCCAACTCATAGTATAATTTACCACATTGGTTACTAATTAGTTAAGTACGTGAGTCTATACTCACGGCATGCATTAATAAGCCTATACTTCAATGAATCGTGTTGTGTGCCTCGTGAAAGCAACACACAAACACACACATGTAACATATTCATAATATACTTCAATCTAACTTAAACACATCAAAAATATGTTATCTTATTATACATTTCACTTTCCAAGTCTTAGAAACAAGTTAGCTTAACAAATGGGGCATAAAAACTCAAAAACAAAATTCCAGATTTTCTTGGCAGCAGCCCCACCAGCTGGGGCGGGTCCTCCCTGCATAAAACACCCGCTGGGGCGGGTGTTCCCCCTGCCACAGCGCCCGGCTCACGAACTGGTGGAGAATTAAGCCAATTTGGCTTATTCCTTCACACCGAATTTGATTTTTCCCAACATGATAAACATAAAACTTGATACTAACAATATTTTAAACTTATTATCATGATCATAACATATATAATCCATAAAACACATAATCCAAAATAAGATTTCATGATTTTCAAAGAAAAATACAATTTTAAGCGTTCTTGACGAAAATTGCTACTACGAATTCGTTTTTCATCCAATTCAAGTGATTCCAATTGTGTTAACTCATATTCTTAACACATTAATATAATACATGATCAATTTTAACAATAACTCAAAATCAAACATCAATTTGATAGTTTCAAAAGCCATTTTCAGAAATAGTTTCACCAAAAATCACTATGAACACACTTCTTATTGTTTATCAAAAATTCATGGATTGAATTGCTAGAATCACCATATAACTCATATATAATCATGTTATATCACATATTACACATAATTCATGCTCACCTCAAGAATTTAAGGAAATTTTCAACATAACTTCATAATCTAACACTATGAACATGAATTTCATAGTGTTCATCATATACTTGTGAATTGAAATTCTTAAACAACTATGAAACTCTCATGTAAACATATATATATATATATATATATATATATACATACATATCCCATTCACATATCAAAATAAATAGCTTTCACAAAGAGACTTTCACATAGAGTTCTAAAACCATGAAAACATAAAAGAATATGCTTTGAAAACTTGTTTTACAACAATTGTATTTTGAAAACCCTTTCATGGCATACAATTTCATATGAAAACATATAACATCATATAACACATATAATTTCATGATTGTAAAGACCTAATTTGGCAAAGAAGAAAACACAACACATAAGAATTAGTTCTAGGGTTAAGATTATAACCTTACTAGTTTTGGGTTAAGAGAGAGATGAACTTGGGCTTGCTTTGCCTTCTTCTTCTTCTTCTTCTTCTCTGAGAATTCTCTGACAATTCTCTCTAACCCTCTTCTTCTTTTCTTTCTTTGTTTTATAAAACTAACGTAACTTTGTTTTTAACTGACATATGTAATATTATACATATAATCATATACATATATGTAACTTATAAATAATAAGTATAATATTTATAACCATAATAAGTATTATTAATTACATAGGTTATAGAATTTGAAAAGAGTAAGGCCACGTTTGGCAAAACTACATTATTTTTTTAAAACTAACTTATTGAGCTTAAGGCATTGTTTGGAAGAAATAAGATTAAACAAGTACAAGGGCCTTGTTTGGTAAAACACTTTAAAATCCTTTTCTATTATTTTAATAATTCTTTAAATCCATAGATTAAATATTACACTTATTTAATTAAATTACAACACTCTAATTCAATTAAATAAACTAACATTCACATAATACCAAATTGTCACACAATTGAATTTCCTTTATTAAACATAATTCGTCTAACAAATTATTATCACTTAGCACATAACATTAATTCTAATTAAATTATTCCCAATTAAATTAAAATGATGCTACACCATTGCTAACATATCAATTTAATTAATCATATAGCACTTAATTAAATTGTCCACAACACTCGCACACTTGATTTATTTATCTTCACAATTAAACTCAATAAAATATTTAGTTAATTCAATAAATATTTGTAATTAATATTTAAAATTCTCAATCGTTACAATCTTTCCTCCTTAAAAGGATTCTGTCCCCAGAATCACACATAACACAAAAAAAATCAAAAAAAAATCTCGTCTATTACATTCTTCCCTCCTTAAAATGATTCTGTCCCCAGAATTAATATATAAGGAGTTATACCCAACTAAGCAAATAAATGCGGATAAGACTTCATCATAACATCTTTGAGTTCCCACGTAGCTTCTTCAGCACTGTGGTTCCTCCAAATTACCTTAACAGAAGGTATCACTTTATTCCTAAGTACTTGTTCTTTTCTATCAATAATTTGAACAGGCACTTCTTCATACGTTAAGTCTTTATCAAATTGTAAAGGCTCGTATTCTATTACATGTTTATAGTCGTGTTTATAAGGCCGTAACACGGAAATATGAAATACGTTATGTATATTCTCGAGTTCCGGAGGTAATGCCACTTCGTAAGCTACCTCGCCAACTTTTTGTAATACCTCAAAAGGTCCAATAAATCGGGGACTCAGCTTCCCCTTCTTGCCAAATCTAATCTTCCCCTTCCAGGGAGATACCTTCAGGAAAACGAAGCTTCCTGGTAAGAATTCTCGGTTCTGTCGATGTTGATCGGCATATTTCTTCTGTCTGTCCTGAGCAGCAACCAATCTTGTTCTGATCAGCGTCATAATTTTCGCAGTTTGTTGTACCAATTCTGGTCCCAACAGCTGACGTTCACCAACTTCATCCCAGTATAGAGGAGTCCTGCACTTTCTGCCGTATAACGCTTCGTAAGGCGGCATGCCAATACTCGCATGATGACTATTATTGTAGGCGAACTCTACCAACGGTAGATGATCATCCCAGCTCCCTTTGAAGTCCATCACACATGCTCTCAGCATATCCTCAAGCGTTTGAATTGTTCTCTCGCTCTGACCATCGGTTTGAGGATGGTACGCTGTACTCATTCGCAACTGTGTTCCCAAACATTCTTGTAAACGCTTCCAGAAATTTGACGTAAAACGCGAATCTCTGTCTGACACAATCGACACTGGGACACCATGTCAAGAAATGATCTCCTTAACGTATAATTTAGCTAATTGTTCCAAGTTATATTTAATCCTGATTGGTAAAAAGTGGACTGACTTCGTCAGTCGATCCATAATAACCCATATCGCATCGAAACCTTTCTGAGTCGCTGGAAGACCCACCACGAAATCCATCGTGATATGCTCCCATTTCCACTCTAGAATTTCTAATGGTTGCAGCAATCCGCTAGGTCTCTGGTGTTCTGCCTTGACTTTCTGGCACGTTAAGCATTTCACAACGCATTCAGCAACGTCCCTCTTCATATTCGGCCACCAGAAATGATGCCTGAGATCCTGGTACATCTTCGTACTCCCAGGGTGAATTGAATATTTCGAGCTGTGAGCTTCGCTCAAGATTTTCTCCTTAACTTCCGGTACTGGCGATACCCAGATTCTACCTTCAAATCGTAGCAATTTCTCACTGTCGATCTTGAATTTAAACTCTTCGCCATCAGCTATTCTCTTCCGAATCTTCTCGCATTCGTCATCGTGAAGTTGAGCTTCTTTTACCTTATCCACAATAGTAGAACCAGTGGTTACTTGAGACAACTTCTCATCCAATTCCTTTGGAAACTTTACTTCTAGCTCTAATCTAGCCATCTACTCTATTAACCGATTCTGATCAGTTAACATATTCAGCTTCTCCTGACCTTTCCTGCTCAAAGCGTCGGAGACAACATTAGCTTTACCCGGATGGTAAAGTATTTCACAGTCGTAGTACTTGATCAGTTCCAACCATCTCCTTTGGCGCATGTTCAAATCCTTCTGGGTGAAGATATACTTCAGACTCTTGTGATCTGTATATATTTCACACTTCTCTCCATATAAGTAGTGTCTCCAAATCTTTAGAGCAAACACTACTACCGCCAATTCCAAGTCATGGGTCGGATACCCCTTCTCGTAGTCCTTCAGCTGACGTGACGCATAGGCAATGACTTTGCCACTCTGCATCAACACACAACCTAATCCTTTATGTGAGGCATCACTATATACCACGAAATTCCCCGAACTATCCGGCAATGATAATACAGGTGCAGTACTCAACCTTCTCTTCAACTCTTGAAAACTCTCCTCACACTTCTCCGTCCAAACAAACTTAACTATTTTACGAGTCAAATTCGTCAACGGAGTTGCTATTTTAGAAAAGTCTTGGATAAATCTTCGGTAATAACCAGCCAATCCCAAGAAACTCCTCACTTCAGACGGCGTCTTCGGCTGATCCCAATTCATTACCACTTCAACCTTCGACGGATCTACTGAAATACCCTCCTTGTCAATCACGTGGCCAAGAAATTGCACACGTTCCAACCAAAATTCGCATTTTGAGAATTTAGCGTAAAGCTTTTCTCGTCTCAGTGCTTCTAAGGTTAGTCTTAAGTGTTCAGCATGCTCCTCCTCGGTCTTGGAATAAACCAGGATGTCATCTATAAATACTACCACGAACTTATCCAGAAATGGTTTGAACACCCTGTTCATTAGGTCCATAAATGCAGCTGGGGCATTCGTGAGACCAAATGACATCACCAAAAACTCGTAATGACCATACCGAGTCCTAAAAGCAGTTTTCGATATATCTTCCTTCCTCACCTTCAACTGATGATACCCGCTTCTCAAATCAATTTTTGAGAAATACCTCGCACCCTTCAGTTGATCAAATAAGTCATCGATCCTAGGTAAAGGATACCTATTCTTGATCGTAACTTTATTCAACTCCCTATAATCAATGCAGAGACGCATCGATCCGTCCTTTTTCTTCACGAATAAAACAGGCGCTCCCCACGGCGAAACGCTCGGTTGGATATACTTCTTGTCTAACAGTTCCTGCAGTTGAACCATCAGTTCCTTCATCTCGACTGGAGCCATTCGATATGGAGCCTTTGAAATTGGAGCAGTTCCCGGCGCTAAATCGATCACGAACTCTGTCTCCATATCTGGCAGAAGCCCTGGCAAATCGCTCAGAAAAACGTCCATAAACTCCTTTACTACCGATATGTCTTCTACCTTCGGGCTCTCCTTACGCGTATCTACTATGTAGGCTAAATATCCTACACAGCCTTGCATCAAAAGTTTATTAGATTGCATCACCGTCAGACAATTTGCTTGTCTAGGTGATTTACTGCCATAGAACACTACTTTCGACGGAGTCGTAAGGTTTACCGACTTTTTCTGACAGTCGATTACCGCCCCATGGTTGAACAACCAGTCCATACCCAATATGACATCGAATTCCCCAAGATTAATCGAAATTAAATCTACTCTAAGCTCCTGACCTTTAATGTCCAATTTGCAATTCCTATAAATGCTCCTAATAGGAATAACCTCCCTATTCGTAATTTCTATGTTCAAAGGGTAAACTAACTCCTCTACAGGTAAGTCTAGGGTTTTAGCAAAATCATCAGATATGAATGAAAAAGTAGCACCCGAATCAAATAATACATATGCATTTATACTATTGATCGGAATAATACCTGCCACCACGTCTTTTGATTGCACCGCGTCTTGCACCGTCATGTTGAATGTGCGGGCAGTGGGTCGAACGGCCTGTAGTGGTGAAGGTCCGGCAAGAGTCATAGTTCTGCCGTTGTCCTTTCCTCCATTCCCTATTGACCCTGCCGCTGGCTTCTTAGGGCAATTACTAGCGATGTGATCCTTGGATCCACATGTATAACAAGCTCCTTTCTTGAGGTTTGGGAAATATGGCGTGATGTGGCCTTCCTGACCACATTTGTAGCATACGCGTTTCCCTTTCATGCACACTCCAGTGTGAATCTTCCCGCATGTAGCACACTCTTCAAGCTTCCTCTTCTGATGGCCTCCCTGCTGACTCCCAGCAGAGTTATTGTCATTCCACTTCCTTTTCTGATGAATAGCCCCGCTACCACTAGCCTTAGTTTCCGTTTCATTCTTCTTCTTCTTATCCTGGTTGAATTTATTCACCGCTTCGCTTCCCCCTTCAGCTAGAATAGCCTTTTCTAGAACGGCTGCAAACGTATTTAGCTGGAACATAGAGACCTTGCTGTAGAGCCAGGGTTTCAGTCCCCGCTCAAACCTCCTCGCCTTTCTAACATCCGTGCTGACCTGGTAAGTAGCGAACCTGGCCAGTTCATTAAACTTTGCCGCCTATTCCGATACTGACATCGTTCCCTGCTTCAGCTCTAAGAATTGGACCTCCATCTGATCTTGTGAACTCACTGGGAAGTACATCTCGTAGAACATCTCTTTGAAACGTTCCCACGTTATGACTCCTTCTCCCTCTCTAGTCTTATTCGCCTGCCACCAGAAGCTAGCATCTGCCTTCAATATAAACGTCGCAAATGTCGTTTTCTGGTCTTCACTGACCCTAGCCACGTCAAATACCTTTTCTATTTCCATAATCCACGTCTGAACATCTATAGGGTTTGTCGATCCCTTAAATTCCGACGGTCCTACTGCCTTAAACTCTTTAAACGTCGTGGCTTGCACTTGCGGCTGATTTTCCACTGCTCCTGCCAGCAGGTTCACTAATTGCTGAACTGCATTAGGGTTTGTTGCATCGTTATTGTTGTTGTTTGTTGAACCCTCGGGGTTTTGACGTGTTACTCTTCTTCTAGGAGGCATTTTCTGATAAGAAAATATTATTATTAGATCCTTTATTCAAATCTTAAGTATTCAAGTTCACACTTAAAGGTTTGAATATCTCAGTTCACATAGAACAAAAAGCACGTCAATAAACTTCTTTTATTCCTTAGTCGTAGTAAAAAAAACATCAACCAGATAGCATTTCTGCCATTTACATCATCCTTCCTGAACTGAAAAAGTTGTAGGATTACATTATTAACTTATCCCATTCTTATCTCAATTATGGGATTTAGTTGATCTATTTCAAAAGCAACACATAAACAAAAGCTCTACTACTACTGCTACTACTACTATTACTGCTATTGCCGTTACTGCCTAGGCATATTAATACGTCGCACAGCCTCTCTGCGTTCCTCTTCCATTACCCGTAATGCTGTTCTTCGGTCCACCACATACCACGGTAAACTTTGGAACTGAGCTGGGTAGTACAAAATATGGTCCTGAGCTCTTTCTATCGCTGTATAAAAAGCATATTCCGTTTTCCTCAGCTTGGCCCTCTTGGCTTCAGCTTCATCTTCAGCTCGATCAGATCATTGATTAGCCCTCAAGCTTGACTCTTCAGCCCTGGCACGCTTCCTCGACTCCTCCTGGATGTCTTGCTTTAGCTTTGCCAGTTCAAATCGAGCAGTATCTCTTTCAACTTCCATATGTATCAAGTTCCACTGTGCATCTCCCAGGTCAATTGCAATTTCCTCGATCGTATTGTCTCGTTGCTGGATAGTTTCCTCGAGATCTCCTACTCGTCCATGAAGCTCCACGTTGCTATCGTAGACTGCCTCGTACATCTCAACACTAGTAGAGTGAGGTGGGAATTCCTCTTCGGGATCCTCTTCCTCCTCTTCAGACTCGTCCTCGTCCTCGTCCTCTGGAATAGGTGTCAGCTCACGCTCCCGACCAGCTATGGTGATCACTGGAGATGGCTCTCTCCTAACCAGCTGCTCCTAGACAACATGTATGTCACGGGGTTCCTCCCCTCCAGGCACCTGAGATACAACCTCTCTAGCCTGACTAGATTCTCCAATGTTCGTCATCCTGACAAAAGAATTTTAAAGTTTGTTATTACGTGATATCGAGTCGTCACTCTTCGAATACCTAAACGTAACACATAGCACATAAGGTAGTTTATTATCTTTACCTATCACATCTATCTTTTCGATCTTACCATAAGGCTACTACCTAAGGTTTTCCCTCACCTAAGGTTTCATAACCTATGGCTTTGATACCAACCTGTGACACCCCCAAATCTGGGTACTTCGTTTCCACATGATTTGGTGTTCACTTTCTAATTAAAACATACATCTACCCAAATAAAATTTCAAACTAATTACAACCTTCATAAAACCTTAATAAAATCTTCCTCTAGAAAAAATGGCAACTTGTTCAACAAAAATCCCAAGGTTATCTAAACCTTAACATCATTCAAATAACGTAAATGCGAAAATATAAACATAACCAACTAAGTCTTATTACAAAAGCAACTTGACATCACAAGCCTTTACTTATTCATCTTTCCTTTTCCTTTACTTGTTGATGGTATGTCAACATTCTTGGTCTCAACTGCAAATGGTGGTAAAGCAGGCAAGAGTGAGCAAACAAAAGCTCACTTCGGTATACAACAGTGATATGACATAAGTGAATCGTTTCAAAAGAGTTTGAATAACTTTACTTTCATCAATATAAAGAATTGAAATATAATTCTTTCATCAATATATAGATTCGAATATGAAATCATCTGAGGGTCATAAGACCTTGAACCATTGTCCTAGGTTATAAATATTTCTATTTAAACCTTTAACAGTCAATAAGACTATGGACCCTTACCTCGTACTCAGGAGGATCAACCCTTTGTACCATGAATTGTGCACAACCATTTAACGCTTTCGCATAAATTTTCCCCTAATTAATAGGGTTGTTCCTTCTCAGAAATTGAATACAAGTCCGCACCAAAAAAAGTTCGGTTTGGATAGATAAGGGAACTTTAGAGTTCAACTGTCATCAACTAGGAGTAGTTGAATCGACTTACAGTCCTTTACAGTTCAATAATATAAGAATCATGAACCAATTTCAAAATATAGCAATAAACTCATAATAGATAGGCATGCTTTTAGAAGCTTTCTATAAACTAAGTAGATCTTGCTTGAACAATTAAAGACCTTGCACAATATAAATAACAAGTTTAGAAACTTGTTTAACATAAGAGAATAAGGGTAAGAGAACTTGACTTAAGCGCAAGCTACACTTTAACAACTATACGCACTTCACAAACACCCTACACATTTATATTACATTCAAACCATCTATTAGTATCCAATTACAACATTTAAACCATTGAACTTCATATCCAAGTCCAACTCATAGTATAATTTATCACATTGGTTACTAATTAGTCAAGTACGTGAGTCTATACTCACGGCATGCATTAATAAGCCTATACTTCAATGAATCGTGTTGTGTGCCTCGTGAAAGCAACACACAAACACACACATGTAACATATTCATAATATACTTCAATCTAACTTAAACACATCAAAAACATGTTATCTTATTATACATTTCACTTTCCAAGTCTTAGAAACAAGTTAGCTTAACAAACGGGGCATAAAAACTCAAAAACAAAATTCCAGACTTTCTTGGCAGCATCCCCACCCGCTGGGGCGGGTCCTCCCTGCATAAAACACCCGCTGGGGTGGGTGTTCCCCCTGCCACAGCGTCCGGCTCGCGAACTGGTGGAGAATTAAGCCAATTTGGCTTATTCCTTCACACCGAATTCGATTTTTCCCAACATGATAAACATAAAACTTGATACTAACAATATTTTAAACTTATTATCATGCTCATAACATATATAATCCATAAAACACATAATCCAAAACAAGATTTCATGATTTTCAAAGAAAAATACAATTTTAAGCGTTCTTGACGAAAATTGCTACTACGAATTCGTTTTTCATCCAATTCAAGTGATTCCAATTGTGTTAACTCATATTCTTAACACATTAACATAATACATGATCAATTTTAACAATAACTCAAAATCAAACATCAATTTGATAGTTTCAAAAGCCGTTTTCAAAAATAGTTTCATCAAAAATCACTATGAACACACTTCTTATTGTTTATCAAAAATTCATGGATTGAATTGCTATAATCACCATATAACTCATATATAATCATGTTATATCACATATTACACATAATTCATGCTCACCTCAAGAATTTAAGGAAATTTTCAACATAACTTCTTAATCTAACACTATGAACATGAATTTCATAGTGTTCATTATATACTTGTGAATTGAAATTATTAAACAACTATGAAACTCTCATGTAAACATATATATATATATATATATATATATATATATATATACATATCCCATTCACATATCAAAATAAATAGCTTTCACAAATAGACTTTCACATAGAGTTCTAAAACCATGAAAACATAAAAGAATATGCTTTGAAAACTTGTTTTACAACAATTGTATTTTGAAAACCCTTTCATGGCATACAATTTCATATGAAAACATATAACATCATATAACACATATAATTTCATGATTGTAAAGACCTAATTTGGCAAAGAAGAAAACACAACACATAAGAATTAGTTCTAGGGTTAAGATTATAACCTTACTAGTTTTGGTTTAAGAGAGAGATGAACTTGGGCTTGCTTTGCCTTCTTCTTCTTCTTCTTCTTCTTCTTCTTCTTCTCTGAGAATTCTCTGACAATTCTCTCTAACCCTCTTCTTCTTTTCTTTCTTTGTTTTATAAAACTAACGTAACTTTGTTTTTAACTGACATATGTAATATTATACATATAATCATATACATATATGTAACTTCTAAATAATAAGTATAATATTTATAACCATAATAAGTATTATTAATTACATAGGTTATAGAATTTGAAAAGAGTAAGGCCACGTTTGGCAAAACTACATTATTTTTTTAAAACTAACTTATTGAGCTTAAGGCATTGTTTGGAAGAAATAAGATTAAACAAGTACAAGGGCCTTGTTTGGTAAAACACTTTAAAAAAATTTTCTAGTATTTTAATAATTCTTTAAATCCATAGATTAAATATTACACTTATTTAATTAAATTACAACACTCTAATTCAATTAAATAAACTAACATTCACATAATACCAAATTGTCACACAATTGAATTTCCTTTATTAAATGTAATTCGTCTAACAAATTATTATCACTTAGCACATAACATTAATTCTAATTAAATTATTCCCAATTAAATTAAAATGATGCTACACCATTGCTAACATATCAATTTAATTAATCATATAGCACTTAATTAAATTGTCCACAACACTCGCACACTTTATTTATTTATCTTCACAATTAACCTCAATAAAATATTTATTTAATTCAATAAATATTTTCAATTAATATTTAAAATTCTCAATCGTTACACACATAATCACAGCGGATAATCTAGAATAATATACAATAATTTATTATAATTATTCCCTCAAGTCTCTCAACCTGCAATACTTAATAAATTACATAATAATATCCAATAACGACTTATTATATAATCTAACTTAAGCTTAAACATAGTTTTGAAATAGTCTTAATACAACACCAAAAATTTTAAACATAAAAGGGAAAAACTAGTCGGTAGCCTTGCTTTTGCCCTTATCGATGCCCGAAGGTCCACCCTGTTCTGTCTTAACTGAAATATTTTTTGGAAAAAGCAAGAATGAGCACAAATTGCCCAACAAATAATATATAATAAGGGTGAAGAGTTTTATAACACGAGTTTGAAATATCAAAGTATAATCTCGATGATAATCCAGAGTGTAAAGAATAATACCATGAATAACGAATATCAACAATTCTCAAATCAAATCCTTGGAATATGAAACGATAGTTCATTATAGACCAACAAAAATATATGAATTCAAAGGCTATCAACGTATCCAACCGGATAAAATAATTTTCACTGAGCAGTCACTAAGGACTATCGAACATCTACAAGAATCATCAACATTAAACTGATAACCCAAAAGAAATAAGTACGATAGATAATCAGTCTACAATACTTTATGTTATGCATAACACCACAATAATTTTCACGCATGTGTTGGGGCTTCCAATAATATACACTCCCCTTACCATAAGGGTTGTTCAACTCAGCTTTTCAAGATTTTTGCACCAGTCAATTGGTTTAGATTGTTTTCTAAACATGCATATAGTCCAGCCGAATCAAATGGCATAGACACTTTCACGATATTCAAGAACAATACCAAGTTCAACATGAATAATAGCTTTCATAAGACTCAAATGGAATAAGAGTGTATTCAATAAGCATACTAACTCAATTTAAACGAGTAAGTAAGAAAACTTGCTTACAATATTCCTTGAAAAAACTAAATACAAGGATAGGATACTTGCACCGTAAAAGAGTGTAAGTTAGAGAACTTTCCTTAAGCGTAGTCTATCCACGTAAATTACTCAACACTTTCAAATCCCAATCGTAATATAATTACGTATATATATGATATCCATTAGTCATATAGTTTAACATCATACTTTTTCTTGTACATACAATCCACATATAAGTTAAATCTTTAACCTTACTATACAGTCATACCATGTATAGTATCATATAAATTCACAAGTCTCGACTAATATAAGTTTTATGGTCTTTTATCCATAGCGTTCGTCTTTTTGAGTTAAACATATTCTCATATCATTATTATCACATACGACCATAATCAATACCAAACATATTTTATTTAGTAAGTTATAGCATTGCTATAAGTTAATTGTCAAGAATCGGATTCAAGTATCAACTTACGATATCACATAACATATATACGATATCACATAACATATATACATGTTAAAGGGTCCTTTCATGCTTTCATAATCGTTCTAAATTCAACCCTTCACGAAATGATTCTAAAATTAACTCTCAAATAAATTTACGGCCATATTATGTCATGATATCACATAAGCTATCATGCTCGCCGTGTAAACATGTGAAACGGTCATATAATCTATCAATAAGCATGCTTACATGTTTTTACATCTTAAATGCATAACTAGTGTCGTCATTTGTTTAAAAACATGCTTCATTTATGCTTAACTTGATTTCACGACATCTAACATGGTAGGCATACATGTATGATACATTAGTGAGTCTAAGAGTACTATCAAACATGTCCATAAATATCAGAATCCAAATCTCAATGTAACGTGTCAAGGTGCACGTTCAAAACTTATATTTTCATTAGTAAAGTTCACTAATAAGGCCTAACTTGTTTATGCTATATATATACATATGTTAACATGTCCGTCATGCATTTCTAGGCCATATAAACATGCTCACAAAATCAGAATGCATATATGATACCTACATGTCAAAGTTCATTTTCAAAACTTACACTTTCGTTAGAAATGTCCACTATGCTCATGTTACATTATGGAACCTATATATATAAGACAACATGTCTTTCATTCATTTCTAAGTCATACTAACATGCTTGCAAGGTCAGAACATCAATATGGATATAACATGTCAAAGTTTGTTTATAAGACTTTAAGTTCGTTTTCAAGCTATAAGCTTTTTCATCAGGAATGTATATCATCATGGTCAAACATACTCATGCTATGTCAATATACTTGCTTATACCTGTTACCTATGTTTTCATGCTTTGTTAAAGTCATAATAACAAATTACACATGACAGGTTCCTGCAGAAAATAACAAACTGATTTCAGAGAGAGGTGCAGCTGCGCTGCGCCTTAGTATTAAATCGGCGCAGCTGCGCTGTGTCTAGTTCGCACCAGAGAGTTGCCTGCTTCGGCAGTGCTTAGGCAAATTACCAAAAATTATTACTAAATTGATTGCAGCCAAGCTACATTATAGTTCTATCATGCTAGTAAGCTAATACAACAACTAAACAAGTATTTCTCATTTCAATTGTCATCTAATTCCACAAAATTAAGAATCTAAGAAATCTTAGAAATTGCAAAAATAGAAAAATGAAGAACAAGAGGTGTTATACCTCTTGCTAACTGTGAATTGAACTTGCTGCTATGTGAATTCCCAACTCTTAGAATGCTTATATGCTCTCAATTTAACTCTTAGAAAATCTCAGCAAATCAAATTAGAAGGAGAAGAGGCTATATTTATAGAAGAATGAGTATACAGTCAATGCAATAATCCATCAAATTGAACCAACGGGAGAATGAATTGCATAGTAGTTATAAGGAAGTTGGTAATTAGTGGTTGGTTTACACTATTGAGGCCACTCCCCTTGCAATGATCCCATCTATGTTGCTGAGTTTGAGGATGTAGGGAATAGGATAGCCTTGGAGTATTTCACGTGAGAAGAGATAGTGACTATCAATATGGGACAAGGCCATATATCTCAGTATTCTAGCAAGTGTGGTACAATGCAATGTTTAATCAAATAAGCCTACCATATATTATATACACTTAGGTATTAATTTAGTGTCACAAGGTAATTTCATGAAATGAGAAACATTGCAATGTAAATACTTCAACTTGCACATATATAATCCATGTACATTTTGTCAACACCAAATATAATTCAATTGGGTATTATCACATTACTATATTATTAACTTATTGAAATCATTATTAAGTCACAATTATTTACGCAATTCATTATAGTATCAATAAGGTTCATTTTCAATATAGTTACCCACACATGTTGTTACATAATTGTTATTATTATGTAACTTCCATAACTCAATACATCTTACTATATCGTTTATATATATTATATAGTTACATTAATGCGTCACATTGCACTATATAATATAGTTGTAGCTTCAATATATTATATGTCCAATATCTCATAATATTGCACATGCAATTAATATAATCTTATTATATTAATAACTTACTTATTTGTTTTATTATTCACAAATAAGTCAATAATAATTAATTACTCATCTTATCACTTAATTAACAATAATATTAATTAATCCATCCCTTATTAATTATTATTATACGATAATTTATCACATTCCTCAATAGTTTAATAAATACAAATCTTATTATATTTATAAACAATTTACTTATTATTATACTATCACTCGCAATGAATCATCATGCTATTATTATATTTCCCATAATAGCAATTTAACAATTAGTATAGATTAATTGTTCAATTAATAATTCCTTCGCCCATGAATTAGTTAATTCATCATTGAATCTATTCTCGTGCCACACAAGGCATTCAACGAGCTTATCATAAACTCCACATTTTTCCTCAATTACATAAATTCAATTTAATATAGTTGAGTTAACTCATCTCATAACACTTACATATTTATATTCAAATAAATATTCACTTCCATTAATATATTCATTTAATAATATTCAAAAATTCTCGGGTATTACATTCTCCCCCCCCCCTTATAAAAATTTCGTCCTCGGAATTGCTACAAGGATACACAAATAAATGGGGATAATCCCTCATCATCCTATCTTCTAACTCTCACGTAGCCTCTTCGACATCGTGGTTACGCCAAAGTACTTTTACAGATGAAATAACTTTATTTCTTAAGGTTTGCTCTTTCCTATCTAATATCTGGACAGAAATTTCTTCATACGCTAGATTCTTCTCCACTTGAATGGGTTTTTTAAGAAATCACGTGCTTGTAGTCGGCCTTGTACGGTCGCAACACAGAGATGTGAAACACGTTGGGGTTGTGCTCCAACTCGGGTGGTAATGCAACTTTGTATGCCACTTCTCCCACTCGCTTCAGTAGCTCGAACGGTCCTATGAATCTTGGACTCAATTTTCCTTTCTTGCCGAAACGGATTTTTCCCTTTCACGGAGATACCTTTAAGAATACAAAACTGCCAACTTTAAAGTCCCGGTCTTGTCAATGCAATTTTGCGTACTTATTCTGGCGGTCTTGAGCTGCTACTAGTCTGGCTCTTATCACTGTCACCACGTCTGCGGTTTGTTATCCTAACTCTGGTCCGGGTATTCGTCGCTCTCCGACTTCGTCCCAACATAATGGCGTTCTGCACTTTCTTTCGTAAAGAGCTTCGTAGGGTGGCATACCGATACTCGCATGGTAACTATTGTTATATGCAAATTCGACTAAGGGTAGGTGGTCATCCCAATTTCCCTTAAAATCCATCACGTAAGTTCTAAGCATGTCTTCCAGCGTTTGTATTGTTCGCTCACTTTGTCCGTCTGTCTGAGGATGATAAGCGGTACTCAACCTAAACTGCGTTCCCATTCTTTCTTGCAAGCTTTTCAAAAAA
The DNA here is from genome assembly GCA_020205555.1 of Panax stipuleanatus. Lineage (NCBI taxonomy): Eukaryota > Viridiplantae > Streptophyta > Magnoliopsida > Apiales > Araliaceae > Panax > Panax stipuleanatus. Next base: position 48,435,292 of record CM035124.1, on the reverse strand, counting down.
ATTTACATGAAGCACGGATCTCGATCAGAGACAATTGACACTGGCACTCCATGTCGTGAAACAATCTCCTTTACGTATAGGCTCGCTAACTGATTTAAACTATAGCGGATCTTAATTGGTAAACAATGTGTGGTCTTCGTAAGTCGATCCACGATAACCCAAATGGCATCATAAACCTTCTGCATAACTGGAAGTCCCACCATAAAGTCCATAGTAATGTGCTCCCATTTCCACTCTGATATTTCCAACGGTTGTAGTAAACCACTCGGCCACTGGTGCTCTTCTTTGACGCGTTGGCAAGTCAGACATCTACTAACGCACTCTGCGACTTCCCGTTTCAGATTGGGCCACCAAAAGTGTTGCCTCAAATCCCGGTACATTTTTGTGCCTCCCGGATGAACGGAATACGTCGTATTGTGTGCCTCGTGCAAAATCTCTTCTCTCAGCTCAGTCACCGCTGGCACTCACACTCTCCCTTCGAATCTTAAGATACCGTCTTTATCCATTCGAAATCTTTCTTCTTCATTTTCTACGATCCTCTTTCTGATTTTTCCGCACTCCTCATCTTTCTCTTGTGCTTCTTTCACTCTATCCAACAAAGTTGGATGAGCTTCCATTACAAACAATTTTTCTTCAGACTTCTCCAATCCCTTTACCTTTATTTCCAATTTCTCCATCTCTCTGATCAACTCTTCCTGAGTCATCAAATGAAACAATTTCTCCCTTCCTTTTCTGCTCAGAGCGTCGGCAACTACGTTCGCCTTACCCAGGTGATAAAGAATATCACAATCATAATCCTTGATCAGTTCTAACCACCTCCTCTGACGTATATTCAACTCCTTCTGTGTGAATATATATTTCAGACTCTTGTGGTCCGTGTATATCTCATATTTCTCTCCGTACAAATAATGCCTCCATATCTTAAACGCAAAAACTACTGCCGCTAACTCTATGTCGTGAGTAGGGTATCGTTTTTCGAAGTCCTTTAATTGTCGTGATGCAAACGCAATGACATTGCCGTGCTGCATAAGCACACAGCCAAGTCCCTTGTGCGATGCATCACTATACACCACAAAATTTCCTGCATCTTCTGGTATTGAAAACACAGGTGCCTCGCTTAATCTCCTCTTCAATTCTTGAAAACTCTCTTCGCATTTGTCGATCCATAAAAATTTCACCATCTTCCTCGTCAGATTTATCAACGGAGTTGCTATCTTAGAAAAATCCTGGATGAATCTTCGATAGTACCCAGCTAACCCTAAGAAACTTCTTACCTCCGTTGGTGTTCTCGGTTGCTCCCAATTGCTCACTGCTTCGACCTTTACAGGGTCTACTGAGAATTGAACCTTCTCCATCCAAAATTCACACTTAGAAAATTTCGTATACATCTTCTCCTTCCTTAGTGCCTCCAAAATAATCTTCAGATGTTCAGCGTGTTCTTCCTCTGTCTTCGAGTAGATCAAGATGTCGTCGATGAAAACTACCACAAATTTATCCAAGTAGGGCTTGAAAACTCGGTTCATCAAGTCCATGAATGCTGCCGGAGCATTAGCCAATCCAAATGACATTACCAAAAACTCGTAATGTCCATAACGGGTTTGAAACGCAGTCTTTAGTATGTCTTCTTCACGTACCTTCAGTTGGTGATAACCTGTCCGTAGGTCTATCTTCGAAAAACACTTCACTCCTTTCAGTTGATCAAATAAGTCGTCTATCCTCGGTAGCGGATATCTGTTCTTTATCGTTACTCTGTTCAATTGTCGATAATCGATATAGAGCCTCATCGATCCGTCCTTCTTCTTAACGAATAGCACTGGTGCTCCCCAAGGAGACACACTTGGTCGTATGTAACCCTTATCCAATAAATCTTGCAGTTGTATCATCAATTCCTTCATTTCTACTGGCGCCATACGATATGAGGCTTTCAAAATCGGTGCAGTTCCCGGTGCTAAGTCTATTACGAATTCGATTTCTTTGTCTGACGGAACACCAGGCAGATCGTCCGAAAATACATCTTAAAATTCATTCACTACGGATATATCCTTAATATCTACTCCCTTTTTTCGAGTATCTATGATGTAAGCTAAATAACCTACACATCCTTTCCTTAACAATTTCTTGGCCTGCATCATCGTAAGACAACACGATTGCTTAAGCGATGAGCTACCATAAAACACTACCTTAGACTTACTCGGAGTCTGAAGGTTCACACATTTGTTCTGACAGTCAATTATCGCAGCATGGTTATACAACCAATCCATTCCCAGTATTACGTCAAATTCTCCCAATCTAATAGGAATGAAGTCTACGCTCAGTTCATGTTCTCTAATGTTTGCACGATAATTTCGGTAAACGTATTCTACAGGAATTACTTCCTTATTCACAACTTCTATGATCAAGGGATCTTCTAATATTTCTCGGGGTGTATTAAGCTTACTAGTAAATTCTTCAGATACAACAGAATAGGTGCCACCCGAATCAAATAATACATATGCATTTATATCATTGATTGGGATTATACCTGACACCACGTCCTTCGCAGCTACTGCGTCCTGGACGGTCATGTTAAAGGTTCGGGCGGTTGGGCAGTTGGATTGTGCCGGTTCGCTGATCATTAGCTTGTTTCCCCCTTGTAGGCTGCTACCTCCGGCACTTCCCTTCTTCGGGCAGTCCTTAATCTGGTGCTCCGTCGAACCACATGCAAAACATCCTTGGATCTTCTTCGGTTTTGGACAGTTGGGTGAAATGTGCCCTTCCTAACCGCAATTATAGCTAGTGACATGTCCTTTCTAGCACTCACCTTGGTGATTCTTTCCACTTTCGGGCATCCCTCTGCCCTCTTCTTAAATCCTCCACAAAAATTTCCTGACTGATTGTTGTTGTTTTTGTTGTTGTTATTTTCCCACTTCCGTTTACCCAAGTTGCTTCCTCCACTACTGCTTCCTCCAGCACGGTTTTCTCCTCCCGTGTTCTTTCCTTTCTTCTCTTTGTTGTACAGGCTTAAGGCCTCACTGCCACCTTTCGCAGTGATCTCCTTCTCCAGCAACGTCACAAAGGAATCAATTTGAAGAACTGATACCTTGTTAAATAGCCAAGGCTTCAGCCCTTGTTTAAAACATCTCGCCTTTCTCTCTTCGTCTCCTACTTGGTGTTCTGCAAACCGCGCTAGTTGGTTAAACTTAGCTGCGTACTGCGCCACTATCATATCACCTTATCTCAGTTCTAAGAACTTTACCTCCATTCGGTTCTTCATGCTCTTCGAAAAGTAGTTCTCAAAGAACAACGTCTTAAATCTTTCCTAAGCTATTATTCCTTCTCCAGCTCTCTGCTGATTTGCCTCCCACCAGTAGTTCGCTTCGCCCCTCATCATGTACGTAGCAAATCCAGTCTTCTGGTCTTCCCCCACTCGAGCGATGGTGAAAGCCTTCTCAATCTCTTTTATCCAGGTTTACGCAATTATCGGGTCAGTAGTACCCTCGAACTCTGGGGGTCCTACACTCCTAAAATCTTTAAAGCTTGTCACTGGAACAGCTTGAGGGTTGGGGCGAACGGGTTCGTCGTTCCTTCCCCTTAGAGCTTCTCCTAGCAAGTCTACTAACTTCTGAATCGGGTCTACTTGTTCCCTCTCATTGTTAACTAATTCCTCAGGTGCAGTTAATCTACGTCTGGGCGGCATTTTCTGCATCACAAATTTTTTTTCATTTTATTATTACTCAATCATATCACTTAAGTATTTCTTTAATATTAAAAAGAATCAAATTTATAACACGTTTCTGAAATAAGCTCATTTATATTCATATGCCAAATCGTTTCATTACATGATTTTCCCTAGCATATTTCTATAAATGTAATCACATATATCCCTTAATATCACAAAAGACGGGGAACCTACTACCATACTGCCCCTCTAACAAAAGCTTACTCGGGGTTTACATAACTATCCCATACTTTACACAAAAAGTTAGGATTTCAACACAACATGTACATTACAAAAGAAAACCACTAAAGCTACTGATAGTCTAGCTAAGGGTCTCATCCCATCATCCCACGCTCCACAGCGCTCTTGTACTTGATCTGCGCTATATACGCCATCAACTCTCGGCTCAAGGTATGTAGGGTCTGTCCCTGCTCCCCTGGGTAGTGGTACACACCATCAATCACCCTCTCAAAAGTTGAACGAAAAACATACCCCATCTTGTTCATCTTCATCTTCTTGCATCTGACCTCATCCTCTAGGTCGTCAGCTCTCTCGTTAGCCGCTTCCCACTTCTCCTCGAAGTGGATCCTATCCATAACCTCAACTCTAGCTGAGTACGGAGTGCTTCCTTCTCGGTCTTCTCACTTAGCTCCCTCTGTTCTACCTCTTCCAGCTTTCCTGCCAGATTCACGTTCCTAGCCACTGACTTGTGAAACAAGGTCCCCATCTGGATCCCTGCCTCCCTGCGGTAAGCAATATCCACCTCTAATTCCTGCATGGCCAGCTTTCTCTGATGGTCCTCGTTCCTCAGCTTCTTGAACTCGGATTCTCTCTCCTGGGCCTCAGCCTCTAGCTCCTGGGCTCTGCAGTCCAATTCCAGAATACGTTCCTTGTACTCTCCCAGCATATGCTCCTTCAGGTTAGGCTCGTAGGAGTCCTCCATGGGATCCTCCTCTATAGGCTCATCCTCAACAGGATAATCCTCCTCTGGATCAAACTCCACCTCAATCTCATCCTCATCGTCAGACTCGGATGGTGCAACTGTCTGCACAGGCACAACTTCTAAAGGTGCCTCGTATAGTACGTTTATATCTCTGGGTTCCTCCTGGCCCACTCTACTAGGTACTCATGTGTCTACCATCCTACAATCACAAACACAAGACAAACAAACATCACTCCATTAGAATGTTAAATAAAATATAAGTTCATTATATAGAATGAAGTTACATTTCATAACACACTAAGTTTCTCCCTAGGGAAAAACTCTATGTGAGTTCTATTCCTTTCTAACTTCTAAGTTCTCCTAAGTTATACTCTAAGGACACTCGTTCCTAAGGTTTATAACTACAGCTTTTATACCAACCTGTGATGCCCCCAAATTTGGACTGCCACATAGTCTCTCGAATTCGGTTCGTCACGTTCTAACAATCTAACAATAATAACTAGAATCACACAATCACAGCAGATAATCTAGAGAAATATACAATGACTTATTATAATTATTCCCCCGAGTCTCTCAACCTGCAGTACTTAATAAATTACATAATAATATCCAATAACAACTTATTACATAATCTAACTTAAGCTTAAACATAGTTTTGAAATTGTCTTAATACAACACCAGAAATTTTAAACATAAAAGGGACAAGCTAGCCGGTAGCCTTGCCCTTGCTCTTATCGACGCCCGAAGGTCCACCCTGCTCTGCCTTAACTGAAATATTTTTAGGGAAAAGTAAGAATGAGCATAAATTGCCCAGCAAGTAATATATAATAAAGGTGAAGAGTTTTATAACACGAGTTTGAAATATCAAAGTATAATCTCGATGATAATCCAGAGTGTAAAGAATAATATCATGAATAACGAATATCAACAATTCTCAAATCAAATCCTTGGAATATGAAACGATAGTTCATTATAGACAAACAGAAATATATGAATTCAAAGGCTATCAACGTATCCAACCGGATAAAACAATTTTCACTGAGCAGTCACTAAGGACTATCGAACATCTACAAGAATCATTAATATTAAACTGATAACCCAAAAGAAATAAGTACGATAGATGATTAGTCTACAATACTTTATGTTATGTATAACACCACAATAATTTTCACGCGTGTGTTGGGGCTTCCAACAATATACACTCCCCTTACCATAAGGGTTGTTCAACTCAGTTTTTCAAGATTTCTGTACCAGTCAATTGGTTTGGATAGTTTTCTAAACATGCATATAGTCTAGCCGAATCAAATGGCATAGACACTTTCACGATATTCAAGAACAATACCAAGTTCAACATGAATAATAGCTTTCATAAGACTCAAATGGAATAAGAGTGAATTCAATAAGCATACTAACTCAATTTAAACGAGTAAGTTAGAAAACTTGCTTACAATATTCCTTGAATAAAGTAAATACAAGGATGGCATACTTGCACCGTAAAAGAGTGTAAGTTAGAGAACTTTCCTTAAGCGTAGTCTATCCACGTAAATTAATCAACACTTTCAAATCCCTATCGTAATATAATTACGTATATATATGATATCCATTAGTCATATAGTTTAACACCATACTTTTTCTTATATATACAATCTACATATAAGTTAAGTCTTTAACCTTACTATACAGTCATACCATGTATAGTATCATACAAATTCACAAGTCTCGACTAATATAACTTTTATTATCTTTTATCCTTAACGTTCCTCTTTGAGTTAAACATATTCTCATATCATTATTATCACATACGACCATAATCAATACCAAACATATTTTATTTAGTAAGTTATAGCATTGCTATAAGTTAATTGTCAAGAATCGGATTCAAGTATCAACTTACGATATCACATAACATATATAAATGTTAAAGTTTCATGCTTTCATAATGGTTCTAAATTTAACCCTTCACGAAATGATTCTAAGATTAACTCTCAAATAAATTTACGACCATATTATGTTATGATATCACATAAGCTATCCTGCTCGCCTTGTAAACATGTGAAACGGTCATATAATCTATCAATAAGCATGCTCACATGTTTCTACATCTTAAATGTGTAACTAGTGTTGTCATTTGTTTGAAAACATGCTTCATTTATGCTTAACTTGATTTCACGACATCTAACATGGTAGGCATACATGTATGATACGTTAGTGAGTCTAAGAGTACTATCAAACATGTCCATAAATATCAGAATCCAAATCTCAATGTAACGTGTCAAGGCGCACATTCAAAACTTATACTTTCATTAATAAAGTTCACTAATAAGGCCTAACATGTTCATGCTATATATATACATATGTTAACATGTTCGTCATGCATTTCTAGACCATATAAACATGCTCGCAAAATCAGAATGCATATATGATACCTACATGGCAAAGTTCATTTTCAAAACTTACACTTTCGTTAGAAATGTTCACTAGCGAGATCCACATGCTCATGTTGCATTATGGAACCTATATATATAAGTCAACATGTCTTTCGTGCTTTTCTAAGTCATACTAACATGCTTGCAAGGTCAAGACATCAATATGGATATAACATGTCAAAGTTTGTTTAAAATACTTTAAGTTCGTTTTCAAGCTATAAGCTTTTTCAACAAGAATGTATATCATCATAGTCAAACATACTCATGCTATGTCAATATACTTGCTTATACCTGTTACCCATGTTTTCATGCTTTGTTCAAGCCATAATAACAAATTACACATGACAGGTTCCTGCAGAAAATAACAAACTGATTCCAGAGACCGGCGCAGCTGCGCCGTGTCTGGTTCGCACCAGAGAGTTGTCTGCTTCGGCAGTGCTTAGGGCAATTACCAAAAATTAATACCAAATTGATTGCAACCAAGCTACATTATAGTTCTATCATGCTAGTAAGATAATACCACAACTAAACAAGTATTTCTCATTTCAATTGTCATCTAATTCCACAAAATTAAGAATCTAAGAAATCTCAGAAATTGCAGAAATAGAAAAATAAAGAACAAGAGGTGTTATACCTCTTGCTAACTGTGAGTTGAACTTGCTGCTATGTGAATTCCCAACTCTTAGAATGCTTATATGCTCTCAATTCAACTCTTAGAAAATCTCAGCAAATCAAATTAGAAGGAGAAGAGGCTATATTTATAGAAGAATGAGTATATAGTCAATGCAATAATCAATTAAATTGAACCAACGGGAGAATGAATTGCATGGAAGTTATAAGAAAGTTGGTAATTAGTGGTTGGTTTACACTATTGAGGCCACTCCCCTTGCAATGATGCCATCTATGTTGCTGAGTTTGAGGATGTAGGGAATAGGATAGCCTTGGAGTATTTCACATGAGAAGAGATAGTGACTATCAATATGGGACAAGGCCATATAGCTCAGCATTCTAGCAAGTGTGGTACAATGCAATGTTTAATCAAATAAGCCTACCATATATTATATACACTTAAGTATTAATTTAGTGTCACAAGGTAATTTCATGAAATGAGAAACATTACAATGTAAATACTTCAACTTGCACATATATAATCCATGTGCATTTTTTCAACACCGAATATAATTCAATTGGGTATTATCACATTACTATATTATTAAATTATTGAAATCATTATTAAGTCACAATTATTTACACAATTCATTATGGTATCAATAAGGTTCATTTTCAATGTAGTTACCCACACATGTTGTCACATAATTGTTATTATTATGTAACTTCCATAACTCAATACATCTTACTATATCGTTTATATATATTATATAGTTACATTAATGCATCACATTGTACTATATAATATAGTTGTAGCTTCGATATATTATATGTCCAATATCTCATAACATTGCACATGCAATTAATATAATTTTATTATATTAATAACTTACTTGTTTGTTTTATTATTCACAAATAAGTCAATAATAATTAATTACTCATCTTATCGATTAATTAACAATAATATTAATTAATCCATCCCTTATTAATTATTATTATACGATAATTTATCACATTCCTTAATAGTTTAATAAATACATATCTTATTATATTTATAAACGATTTACTTATTATTATACTATCACTTGCAATGAATCATCATACTATTATTATATTTCCAATAATAGCAATTTAACAATTAGTTTAGATTAATTGTTCACTTAATAATTCCTTCACCCATGAATTAGTTAATTCATCATTGAATCTATTCTCGTGCCACACAAGGCATTCAACGAGCTTATCATAAACTCCACATTTTTCCTCAATTACATAAATTCAATTTAATATAATTGAGTTAACGCATCTCATAACACTTACATATTTATATTCAAATAAATATTCACTTTCATTAATATACTCATTTAATAATATTCAGAAATTCTAGGGTATTACAGTTAATCTATCGATAATGACCCAAATTGCATCTATGCCTTGAGAAACCTTGGGAAGACCCGTAATGAAATCTATGTTGATGTGCTCCCACTTCTATTCTGGAATTTCAAGTGGTTGCAATGGATCTTTTGATATTTAATGCTCTACCTTGACACGTTGACACGCTAAACACCTCGAGATAAACTCTGTGATCTCTCTCTTCATATTGCTCCACCAAAATGTATGTCGAATATCACAATACATTTTGGTACTCCCATGATGGATTGCAAATGGTGTGTTGTGTGCTTCCATCATGATTTTATACTCCAAATCAGAGTCGTTAGGAACACAAAGTCTGGAGTTGACTCGAAGTATTCACTCTTCGTCGATTCTTGCTTCTAGAATAGCACCTTCTTGCACCTTCTTCTTCATATTCATCAGCTCCGGGTCTGTAGCTTGAGCAACTTTAAATTTATCAATTAAAGCTGGTTCTACGTGTATATTTTCCATCTTCACATGGGTCCCTAGAGTCTTTAACTCTATCTCTATCCTTTGTAAGTCATACCAAATGGGTCTTTGTGTTGATAACACCGCACTCATTCGCGCATATAATCTTCTACTCAACACGTCCGCTACCACGTTCGCTTTTCCAGGATGGTATTGGATGATACAGTTGTAATCCTTCAACAGCTCAAGTTAACATCGTTGTCGTATGTTGAGTTCCTTTTGAGTGAAGAAATATTTAAGGCTCTTATGATTCATATAGATCTCCACTTTCTCCCCATAAAGGTAGTGTCTCCAAATCTTTAACGCGAAAATGACAGCTGCCAACTCTAGATCATGAGTAGGATAATTCCTCTCATATTCTTTGAGTTTTCGTGAGGCATAGGCTATGACTTTCCCATGTTGCATGAGAACACATCCTAAACCTTTGCCTGAAGCATCGCTATAGATGACAAATCCCTCCGAACCTGATGGTACAGTCAGAACAGATGCTGAAATGAGTCTCCTCTTGAGCTCTTGGAAGCTCTTCTCACATTCCTCGCTCCATCTGAATTTTGTATCTTTTTGAGTCAGCTGAGTTAATGGAGTAGCGATTCGAGAAAATCCTTCCACGAATCTCCGATAATAACCAGCTAAGCTTAGAAAGCTACTTATTTTGGTTACTGACTTAGGTTGCTCCCAACTTTGTATTGCTTCAATCTTTGCCTGGTCAACTAATATTCCATGTTTCGACACCATGTGCCCAAGGAATGCTACTTCCTCAAGCCAGAACTCGCATTTCTTCAACATGGCATATAACTTGTTTTCACGAAGCTTTTGGAGTATCAACTTCAAGTGTTGCTCATGATCTTCACGGCTTTTAGAGTAAATAAGGATGTCATCAATAAAGACAACCACAAAATAATCCAAATATTCCTTGAATATCAGGTTCATCATATCCATGAAGCCTGCAGGAGCATTAGTCAATCCAAAAGACATGACTAAGAATTTATAATTCCCGTATCAAGTTCTGAAGGCAGTCTTTGGAATGTCTTCAGTTTTAATCTTTAACTGATGATATCCAGAACGAAGATCGATCTTTGAGAAGAATTTAGCACCTCGCAACTGGTCAAACAAGTCATCAATGCAAGGTAACAGATACCTATTCTTGATGGTGATATGGTTCAACTCCCAATAGTCAATACAAAGTCGTATACTCCCGTCTTTCATCGTTACGAATAAAACAGGAGCACCCCAAGGCGATGTACTAGGACGTATAAAGTTGATGTCTAACAACTCCTATAGTTGGACCTTTAACTCCTAAAGTTTAATAAGAGCCATTCGATATGGGGTTTTGGAAAAGGGATTTGTACCGGGTTCAAGGTCAATAAAAAATTTAACTTCACGTTCTGGGGGTAGACCGGGAAGTTCTTTGGGAAATACATCAGGGAATTTATTAACAACAGAAATATCATTTAAATCTGACGTATTCTTGTTTAAATCGGTGACATGGGTTAAGAAAGCTTAACATTTATTTTTCAATAAATGAACAGGTTTATGACTTGAAATGATAATGATTGATTTTAGTGGTTTGGTTGTTTGAATTCGTATAACATGTTGGTTAGGAATATGAAAGCTAACAACTTTACGAAAACAATCAATTTTAGCATAACTAGTGGTTAACCAGTCGATTCCTAAAGTCACATCCAATGCAAGTATTTTCAAAGAGATGAGATCAACAGGTAATGTGAGTGTGCCAATTTGAATCAAACAAGATTTGTAAACTATGGATGTAACAAAGATTTCTCCCAATGGAGTTTCAACAGATAAATCAAAGTCTAATTTCTCATGGGTCAAGTTCAAACGTTGAGCACAAGCAGATGAAATAAAAGAATGGGTAGAATCGATATCTAATAAGGTATAGACTTCGCAAGAGTTTATGATTAGCTTACCCGTGATAACTTCATTCGGGTTCCTCGCTTTTTGGGAAGTCACAACAAAAGCCCTCCCTTGAACCACCGACTTTGACTTGTCTGGGACAGCCTTTGGTGTCACCATCCCAGCTAGACTTGACTTTGCTATAGAGCACACTCGAGCTATGTGACCTTCCTTTTCGCAATTGTAGCACACCTTGAATTTCTGTGTGCAGTTTGGACTGATGTGTCCCTCTTGTTCGTATTTATAACATACGACCGGTGGTCGTTCCCCTCCCTTAGAAACGGTTGCTGGTGCTGGTGCTACTGCCGATGTCTTTTCGTCGTCATTGTTGAATCTTCTTTTTTTAAAATTTTCACCTGACTCACTTCTTCTATTATCTTGGCCATGATTACCACCGAAGTGGTTACCATTTTTGACATAATAATTTCCTTCACGCTGGTTATGATGACTGTTGCCACCGGTACGACTATGGTTGTTGTCCTTTGGTTGAACAGTCTCATTATCTCGCTCCAATAATTGAGCCCTATTCACAACATCTGAATACAAACAAATTTTATGAGAAAAGAGGTATTGACGAATTTTAGGTTTCAAATATCTCAAAAACATTCGTGTCATTCGTTCCTCATTATCCACCAAATGGGATGCAAACCGGGATAACTCCGCAAACTTGGCCTCGTATTGTGACACAATCTTATTATTCTGTTCCAGTTTGATGAATTCCACCTCCTTCATATGACGAATACTTTCTAGAAAGTACTTGTCGTTGAACAATTTCTGGAACTTCTCCCAAGACATCTTAAGTGCGAAAGCTGCGTACGCTTCACAGATTCCCACCAGTAATCTACCTCTCCACGCAACATAAAGGTGGAGAAGGGAACCTTTTGCTCCTTTGTGCATCCCAGAACATTAAATATTTTGGTGATCTGCTTAATCCAAGCTTCTGTCATGAGTTGCTCTTGCTTTCCCAAAAACTCTGGTGGTCCTAACTCCTTGAATTGCTTAGCAGTGACCAGCCGCGAGTTACCATTCTTTCCACCTACATTTTGAACAGGAGTCTTTCTCGTCTGGTTTTGCATGAATTATAAAAATCTCCTAAACACCCCATCGTTCATTATTTGGTCGGTGGTATTATTTACAGGAGTATTATTGCCTTCCTGAGGCACATCATCCTGGTTATTGATTGTCGGTGTCTCAATGGTCCCATATGCTCCATTACTTATCTCCCGATTTTCAAATGCCATTCTTAAATACTTCCATAAAACAAGGGTTAATTAAAAAAATTGACATGTCAAAAATTATCCCTATATTCTGACCGACCAATTAAATAATAAATAAGCTTAGATAGGACACACTAGCAAAGGTTTTACTCGTCTCTCCCCTCCTAGTTCTAATCCCAGATCTCCGTCAGAGATCATATCCCTAAGCTCTGATACCAACCGTGACGCCCCCAAAATAGGTCCACATAACCCATTCTGAGTCGCCAAATACATGGTACAGAATCCAAATAAAAATCTTTTTATATAAAACTATCATACAAAATACGACAACACAAACTGTGAGCTTCAATATAGATATTATGTCGTATATAATACGAAAATATCAATGCTCAAATTTAGTCCTCATTACAATTATTATCACACTATGTTACAAAATAGTGAGGACTACAATAGCACTATCTCAGACCATCACTCCATTCCCTAGCTAGTCCCAGCTATATTCTCATTTCTTGAAGAGAACAATAAAAGAAAAGTGTGAGCTCAACTAGCCCAGTAAAGAATATTATAACCAAGATAATGAAGAATAAATTATCTTTAGCCTTTAACAATAACAAATCGGATAAAATGTAATGGACAACAAGTTTTAGATCAACAACTGCAGTGGAAATAGCAATCCATTAGAAGAGTCATGTAGAACATGATGTCTACTATCTTCTATGATTTAAAAGTCCATCATCAATATTTTATCCTTGTAACATCAATCAATAAAAAATTTTAAATCAATAATTTATCTTTGCACTACGGGCCAAAGATATTTATTAATCAACAGTTCATCTTTGCACTACGGGCTAAAGATATTCATCAATCAACAGTTCATCTTTGCACTACAGGCCAAAGATAACTTTCATGACAATTTAAGACTAATGATGATGAAAAATGATATAAAGAACGAATCAAGTGAGATCAATAATAAATATTAGAGATTTGTAATTTAATTTATCCAAATTCAAGAATGTTCAAATTGTCAACATAATAATTAATTGTGGAGAAAAATTCAAGAATGATATTCATATATCAAAAATAATTTGGATAGAAAAGAAATTAATTTTTATCGTGAATAGTACTCTGTAAATAGTATCCTGTATGAATAGTACAGTATAAATAGTACCCCGACATAAAAATATTAAAAGTTTATAAAAAATTCAAACCAATATTTCGGTGAAATGATATTAGATGAAGCGCAAAACTCAAAGAATTTCTAATCATCTTAGGAATTATAGAAGCAATACTTACCATAGTAAGTTTAAATTTAAGAATATGAAATAAAATAATATCAATTTCATAATATAGAATATGAAAGAAAATAATATTTTTTACGAATATTAAAAGAAAATAACATCATTTACCTTAGTAGAAAATAAGATTTGACTGGTATATCGTATATTATTATGAGAAATCTTGCACTATAAACTACACTCAAAGTATTCTTATACTCAAAAGAAATACTCACAATATCGTAGTATAAACACTTTCGTTTTTGGGTGTGTTTAGAATGAAGGAGTAGCCTCCTTTTTATAGTTCATCTCGGAGGAAAATTATAAACTGAGCTGCCTGACTTTCTCTGCCTAACCGTCCTTTTTTTTTCTTTCCTTCTCTGCCTAACTTTCTCCCGCCTAACTTTCTTTCTTTCTTTCTTTTTTATTGGTTGATGAGGGCCCACAATTTGGAAATAAAAGGATTTTGCAAAAAGTATTTCTCTCATTCGAAAAAAGAGAAATGCACGGGAAGTTTTGAAAAAAGTTAACAATCTGACAAAGTTAATATAATATTATAATATTATATTAAAAAACTATACTATTATAATATAATATTATAATAATATATTTTTGCTTAAATATTTTATCGGATGAGATAATTGTAATTCTACAGAAAAATATGCCAAACTTTCAACAAATATCTCATGCTAAATTTCTCCATTTGTAACAAAAATTGGACAATTATCCACCACATAACAATTATTCACAATTAATATTATAAGCTCACAACATTGACAACCAGATCATTCCCAGGAAAGAGGAGGCTTTCCAATAAGGATTTATCCTTATTGGCGCGCAATTATATAATCTAACCTCTTTTCTTGAAAGAACTTTCTAGACATTGCCAATAATGCTATCTAATAATTTTATTTCAATAATATGAGTTACTGTTTTATGTCAATTATTGATTTGATAATATAAAATATTATGCAATTATCACCGTAGCAATTATTAAATAAAATACTGAGTGACTTCTTACGTAAGCATCAATAATCAAAGATACTGTGCAATACCGTGTGCTATTGTGTAACAACACGTATTACTATACTTTTATCACCGGATATTTTAACAATTAACGGTAAAAGTTCCGCCGTCAATTTTTAGAAAACTTATTTTTGTCGTTTTTTCATCCGACAATTATTCTATTATGGGCTCACCAATGATTGCACTGTCGTACGAATATTCTCCGACAAAAAGAATATTATTCGACAAAACAAATAATCCCTGAATATTTTATGACAACTTGCTTACTTTCTAAAATTTGCACATATTACCCATAACTATCACATTTATCAAATCCACAACTTACTATTTAAAATAATATATAGAAGAAATTAAATCTTATTCATAAAAAGTTGGGGTCTTGCAGAATATGATTCGTGGGCTCAAGAACGAGTTCAATCCGATTCTGGATGAGTTAGTTGTGACATTTAGAAAATTCGACGTTAAAATGTCATTTGGCAAAAAATTATTTACGGGAGGGAGGGGGGACTTTTGAAGCAATTTTTTCAACCAATTAAAAAACATTAAAAATTATTTCGTTCAGGGGGATGTATAAAGTATGTTACAAGGAAGAAATAAACGTAAGAATGAGCTCATTTCGATATCGGACGAGCAAGTTATGATGTTTCAAAGTAGATACACCAAACATGAGAAAAAATGAGTTTGGACATCAAAACCAGGCGTGTATATGCTGGAATCTATGTCGGGGTTCTGTTCTTGGGCGTATATATGCCGGTAACAAGTAAAATTTGGGCGTATATGTTAGGTTTGTAATATTCATGAACACAATCAAAGTAACGGAAGCGTGAAAAAATAGAGTTTTAAAATTTTACAAACCATATACTCGAATCATCTTTTATGTGCAATTATTAATTAAACGAAAGAAACGAAATTAAATAATCATATCCTTGTAGGACTAAGCTTCCTCAGGTACGAGTTCAACTCCAAATCCTTCGTACTCTCCTTGAATTCTCCTGGTTTGATTCCTTTCTTTGATCAACGTTAGCCAGCCAAATGTTTGGCCTCTAGAGGTGATCCACCAAGGAAAAATATTTATTCAAGAAGATGAGTGTTTGGCTAAATCCTAATTTTATCTCTATAGAATGTGTACTCTCCAAATTCTTGGAATCAAGTGTGTAACCCTAATCCATAATAAGACTTTCTTATTTATAGATGTAGGAAACCCTCCTAATCAATTTAGGAATAAGGTTTTGCTTTAACTAATTAAACTCCTTTAATTATATATTCTCCTAATCCAATTAGGAATTAGTGAGAGTACTCTTATTAATTAATTTTCAAACTCCTCTAGGAATTAAACTAATAATAGTAATAGTAATAATAATAAGACTCCTCTTATTAATTTATATTTCATATTTCCAAAATATTAAAAAATAAATATTAAGCTATTTAATTTATTCTATCATCATAGATTAAATTAAATACACTTAACTTATTATTACGATTATGTCATTTACTTCTTAAATAAATATTTTTCCTTTTATGGCGTGACCCTTTAGGTTCTCCATATTAAACCGGTTGTGAATAAATCAATTATAACAATTTTAATCTTATTTAAATAAATAAATTAAACTATTTAATTTATTTAAATAAATAATATTTATTCTACAATAAGGGTAAACCCCTTTAGCGATCAACGACTTTCCAGATAATACATTAATCATAAAAGAACCTTTGAGTTAATAGTTATAATACAATTCATTTTTTCCACCATACAATGTCCCAATTAAATATAAGACATGAAATTACTATCAAGTCTTATTTTATTTAACTATATGTATTTCGATCCTTAAATGCACAACTCCAATAATGCAAATTAGAAACTACTTTTTAATTTCATTTTTCCTTGGCCAAGGACTACTGAGTTGTCATTTATCAAATCACATAGGACATTCTCTTCTTTTACTAGAAGTGGTAGATCCTTTATTAATCATTCATTATCTCCATGTATAAATTATTATACCCAAGCATACCCTTTGATATACCCTTAGGGTCTTAAGGGACATGTCAAAGTATAACTCATCATACACAAGATACTATGATGACCTTAAGTCTAAGGATTACTTCTACTACTATCATTTAAGGAATTTCTATTGACATGTAAGTAAAACTCCATTAGGTATTCTTTAGCGAGCCACGTTCAGTGTACTTATTCTATAATAAGCACTTACATATTTGCTTTAATATCTCCACGCAAATGATCATGAGATCAATCATCCTCATCTAATGAGCACGCAACATATGTACCAATCTATCCTGATTAACTAATCCCATTTTAGTAATCCAACGATTGGAAACTATTTTAGTTTTAAGCTATCTAAGAATTTAGATCTCATTATGATGATCATCATCATGATTCTAAAAGCATTGCTTAAAACTATAGATTTATCATATATTATAAAAACAACACCATGTAGATAATTAAATGCCTTTAAATAAATAATTTTTTTTATTAATAAATGAATAAGATTATTACAATGTATATGTCATCATATCAAATATGATTGGCTTGTGTGCATACTATTTTCAATCTCCCACTTGCACTAAAGCCAATCGCCATGGTATCTCATAACCATCTTCTCTACATGAAGATTAAACTGCTGTTGTGTTAAAGCTTTAATAAATAGATATGCAATATTGTCTTAAGAGTCCACTCGCTCCAGGGTGATGTCTCCTCTTTCAATGATCTCTCTAATCAAATGAAATCGTTGTAACACGTGTTTTGGTTTCTGATGAGACCTGGGTTCCTTGGCATGTGCAATAGCTCTAGTGTTGTCACAAAATAAAGGTACTGCTCCTCTAATGCTAGGAACCACACCAAGTTCGGTTATGAACTTTTTCATCCAAGCAGCCTCTTTTGCAGCTTCACTTACAGCTATGTACTCTGCCTATGTCACTGAATCAGCAACTGTTTGCTGCTTGGAACTCTTCCAACTCACTGCACCACCGTTCTAGATAAATACATACCCCAAAATGAATTTACTGTCATCTATTTCGTTTGAAAACTTGAGTCTGTGTAGCCCTCTAGTTTTAATTCAGACCCATCGTAGATAAGAAATACATCCTTAGTTCTTCTTAAGTACTTTAGGATATTTTTCACTGCCTTCCAGTGCTCTTCTCCTAGATTCGACTGATATCTGCTAGTTACACTAAGTGCATGAGCGACATCTGGTCTAGTACATATCATACCGTACATGATAGATTTTATTGCTGAAGCATAAGGAATCTTACTTATACGGTCTCTCTCCTCAGGTGTGTCTTTGGGGCCTTTTTCTTGGAGAGATGTATTCCACGGCTCATCGGTATGAGAACTCTCTTGAAATCTTTCATGCTAAACTTCTTTAGCATCGAGTCAATGTACGTTCCTTGGGACAAGCCAAGCATCCTTTTAGATCTATCTCTATAGATCTTTATCCCCAAAATATAGGATGCTTCTCCCAAGTCCTTCATGGAGAAGTGTTTAGATAACCAGATTTTGATCGACTATAACATCGGAATATCATTCCCTATCAGTAATATATCGTCAACATATAATACTATGAATGAAACAGCGCTCCTACTAACCTTCTTGTACACACATGGTTCATCCTCATTTTTGATAAAATCAAACTCCTTGATTGTCTCATCACAATGGATGTTCCACCTACGAGAAGCATGCTTCAATCCATAAATGGATCGTTGCAACTTACTGACTTGATTTGTTCTAACCGTTAAAATAAACTCTCTGATTGTGTCATATACACATCCTCCTCAAGTTTCCCATTGAGGAAGGCCATTTTCACGTCCATCTGCCAGATTTTGTAGTCATAGTAAGCTATAATTGCAAGCAAAATCCGGATGGACTTGAGCATAGCTACTAGTGAGAAGGTTTCTTCATAGTCAAAACCTTGTCTTTGTTTGAAACCTTTCGCGACCAATAGGTCCTTATAGGTCTCTCCCTTGCTGTCCGCTCTAGCCTTTCTTATAAAGACCCATTTGCACCCAATAGACTTAATGCCCTCAGGTGATGAAACCAAAGTCCATACTTTGTTCTCATACATGGAGTCCATCTCGGATTTTATGTCTTTTAGCCATTTCTCTGAGTTTTTACTACTCGTAGCCTGTTTGTAATTTAATGGATGATCATACTCTATGATGCGTACCTCATCGTCATCCTCTATGACGATTTCATACCATTCAGGTATCTTCAGTACTTTCCTTGATTTACGAATATGGTGTGTTATAATAGGTTCTTCCATTTAGTTAGGTACCTGAATTTGATCCGTAGTGATTTGTGGTTCTTAAATTTCTTCAAGATATATCTTAGTCCCACTGACTCCTTCAAGGATAAACTCTTTTTCCAAGAAGGTAGTATGTTTCGTAACAAACACCTTTTGATCAGTAGGATGATAGAAATTGTAAGACCCCGAATTTTATGAAATAAAAGTATTCAATTTTCTTATAATTATTATTCTATTCAGTAAATGGTTAAATTGATAAAAGATTAAAGTTAAGGGTGATATGTGCAAATTTTATAAAGTAAACAAGTTGGCATAAAATATTCGTTGTGTCGGGGAATATTTGTTTAGTCGGGGAATATTCTTTTTGTCGGAGAATATTCCTACGACGGCGCAGTCATTGGTAGACCCCACAGCGGAATAACTGTCGAATATAGAAAGCGACAGAAATAATATTTTTAAAAATAACGGCAAAACTTTTACCATTAAACTGTTAAAATACTCAGTGGTTAAAAATACAATAATACGCGTTGTTGCACAGTAGCACACGGTATTGCACAATAATTTTAATTATTTATTATTACGTAAAAAGTCACTCATTCAATAATTATTACAGTAATTACTGTTTAGTATTTTATATTATTGATTCAATAATTGCTACATTGATAATTGCATATTATTTTATATTATTGATTCAATAATTATCACAGTAACCACTGTATAATATTTCACATTATTAAATCAATAATTGTCACACATATTATTGCAATGATATTATTAAATAGCATTATTTACAATGTCTAAAAAGTTCTGTCGAGAAAAGTTGTTAAGTTAAATAATTACGCGCCAATAAAGAGAAATTCTTATTGGAAAGCCCCCTCTTTCCTGGGAACGACCTGGTTGTCAATATTGTGATTTTGTAATATTAATTGTGAATAATAATTGATTGTTGATAAATATGATAAGTAAATATTTATTCAATTTTGATATAAATAGAGGAATTTTTAGGATGAGACATTTGTTGAAAGTTGATATTTTATCTTCTTTGATAAAATAATTTATTCAAAGATATTATTATAATATTACATTATAAATAATATAATGTGATAATATAATTGTATAATTTTATAATTTAAATGGTAACATTATTATAATAAATTCATGGTATAAAAATAAAATGAGGTGGAAGAGAAAAAATTGAATTTACTTATTTTTAATAAGTATAAATGTTATAATATATATATATATATATATATATATATATATATATATATATAAACATGTGGTGGGTGGAGTACTTGGCTTTGAAATCCTTTTAGGTGTGCTGAGACTGTAAGAACCCGAATTTTTGAGTATTATTAAAATAAGAATTTAATAAATAAAATTCTTATTAAATGATATGTTGAGTGATATTATTGCATATGTGAGTAAGTACTATGCAATATGTGATGTTTATGTTAATAAATATATTAGAAGTATATATTTATTACTTGTAAATAAATTGTAGGAGCAATTTATTAAAGGTAATGAGATGGCTAAGCATTAAAATAATTTATTTTAATGTGGTAATTGGTGGCATTAGATATACTTAATGTATAACCATAATTTTATTAAAGAAATCATATATTAGATTATTGAGTGTAATGTATGCATGTTTTAATGTAGTGAATATATTATAATATTTACTGTAGTTAAATTGTTGAAAACAATTTATAGAAAGGAAAAGGAAATGATTAGTTTAAGTATACAAATATTATGGTATACTTTAATTAAAAGATATTAAAATAAATTCTATCATTGAATTATTTTAATAAAGAGAGAATATTATTTTAATGATATATGTAAATAAATTGATATAAACAATTTATAATGTGAAAGAATAGATTTATTATTTATTTTCCTTATGTGATGTGGGTGCATTACATGGACTATTTGCAAGATGATAAATATATATAGTTATTTTGTATATATTTATTATGTGAAGAAATAAAATCATGATGAACAATTTGACAAAGAATTACAGGATGTGGTTTAAGTGTATAATATTATATATACTTTATCCAATAATATTAGAATAAATTCTTATGTGAAATTATTTTAATAATGGATGGATATTATATTTATTATAATATCTTAAGAAAATAAATAAATTCTTAAATGAATTTATGTTAATGAGGAAAGATGTTATATTAAGTAGGCAAATAATAGTATTTGCATGGAAAATTATGTGATGCATATTTATTTTGCATTTATAAAATAAATATGTAATTAAAGCATATTAGGTTATGTGTTTATTTTGGGAATATATAATTTATATACTACTAATGGATAATATTTTATATATGTTCCAAGAGTTGAAACATTTAATTATTGGGTGAGTTAGTAACTTAATATTTAAAAATCTAGTTACTAGCTATGAGGTAGTTTAAATTATTCAATACAAGCATTATTTGGTTTAGTGGGTAATTAAATAATTGAGCTAAAAGGATAATTCCTATTTTACCCATCTACTATTCAAAGCTTTGTGCCCAAGCCTTGCAAATTTTTTTGTCAAACCGTGTAGGAGAAGGAGGAAGAGAAGTGTGGAGATTACACCATTTTTCTTGGTGACCAAGTAGCTAAATTTCTCCCTTATGATTCCTTCCTTTAGCCGTGAGTTAGGGAAAAGAAAAAGAGAAATAGCAAGCTTCATGTATTATGCTAGGAATCCTTCATAAATTGGCTAAGAAAATTTGGAAATTACTTCCCTTAATTCCTGCAGGTAGCCGAATTTCTCTTTCTATATTGCTTAGAATGTGAAAAATTTCTAAGTATGAAGAAAAGCTAGAACCATGGGTTTTTAAAGCTTTAGAAAAAAAATTGGAATCAAGTGTTAGCTAAATTGGAGGTAGCAAAGCTTGGAAAAAGAGAAGATAAATTGCATGAGGTATAAATCCTTACTCAATTTTGAATTTAATTGAAGTGTAGAATATGTGATTTTTTATTTATTAAACTTGAGGTTTTGGAAGTTAGTAGGTTGTGAGGTAATTTTTAATGAAATTCCTTCATATCGATTCAAGTTCTAATCTATGTATATATTATATGTTAGTAGAATTGGTTTTGAGTCAAAGGAATAAAAGTTGAACTTGGTTAGTAAGCATAAGTTTACTAAAAAAAAATAATCATTTTAGTTGCTTTTATGCTTGAATTATTAATGGAATGATGAGTTTTAGAGACTTGGTGGCTAGGTATGGGTTGTGGGATGTATAAGGATGGATTTGTGGCAAAAATCGCTAACAAATCGATAAGAAATCGAGTCGAACGAATAACGCACGTTATATGTTCGATAAATGGCCTTAAAGAACCAACGCGACTAAAAACTTGAAATTTAACGAAGCCGACACTTGGAACAAGTCTTATTATGTTAATAGAGATTTATTTGTAAAGAAAGTCGGGTTAGAACAGAGCGAGGCGAGTTTTGAACGTTAATCGCAAAGTTGAAAAACTAGTGCGAACAGCCTTTTTGGACGCATTATTTGAACAGCTTAAAATACCCAAATATCAGTGGTGATATTTTTTAAAAATACTTTGATATGCCAAGTATAACATATCCAAAAATCAGATTAATCCGATAAACGAGCAGCGCGTACGAAAATCGCGAAGTGGCTGCGTTGATAAGAAGTCGAGCAGATTTCAGCACGCCGCCGTGCGCGGCAGCGCCCGCTTGCGCGCGCCCGCGCGCGCCCGTCGGCGGCAGCGCGGCGTTGGGCTGAAAATGTGTTCTGACATCATTTTTTAAGCGTGATTTTGATGAGTTTTCATGATCCGTTTTCAAAGTTTGATTTTTTTCTAAAATACTATGACATGAGTTCTATAACATGCCTGAAAAATTTCTGTTATACGACTTATGATTTGAAAATTAAAAATGATCGAACATGCATGTCAGAACTTAAAATTTGGGCGACGCCGAGCGTCGACGCGCCGAGCGATTTTGACGTTCGACGTTTCGAATCGCGTTCCGGCGGAATAATAAGTCATAATAAATCTAATAAAGTCCTACGGGACAAGATTTGACTATAAATGATATTTTATGCCGAGAAACTTTCTTTCGAGCATAAATAATGCAATAAAAATATGTAATAAATATAAATTTACATATTTAAGCGAAACAAAAACCAAGGTTGTCTATAAAATTATTTTGTGGTGCAACGAAAAGTGAGAGACCTGTAAAAATTTGTATTAATCATAAAAATATTATTTTGAGGTTTTCGGAGTTCAAAATGAGATTTTTGAGCTAAAATTTATATAGCGGTATATATATGTATATTTAATATATATATACATATCTAGTGAAAATGTGAAACAAAAAGCGTGGAACCGTTAAAAATAATATAATGGTCCTAAGAGTAATGAAACGAATGTTTTCGAAATTCGAAACGAAGATTTTGAATAAAGAATTTCCTAATGAATATATATTTAATATAAATATATATAGTGAAAATGCGAATATTCGTAAAACGAGAAATGAAGCAAATGTGCGGACATGATAAAATGTTTTTAAATGAGTTAATGATCTGAGTTAACTCATGAGTGGACAAAAAGTTATAAAAATTATTTAAATCAAGAAATTATATAGTAAATTGAATTTTTACTATAAAAGATATATAATATCTGTTTAAAACCTGAATTCACAAATAAAGGTAAAAGATATTCCTAACGTGGAATATAAATGATTTAAGCTTCGATATGTAAAATATTTACATGTTAAAATGTGAGGGGCCTTTATTTGACTTAAAAAGATTAAAACGAATTAAGTTAATATTCGTTTTGAATAAGAATGATTAATGGTAGTTTGTATAAAACTAATAATTATTATTGATGAATATACATGCATATTTAGCGACATATTTAGTTATCTAATATGTGTGTGCATGTAATAATAATTCTGTAGGAATTGTGGAGAAACTCTAAGTTAACTTTTAGCGGTAATCTCCAATCAAGGCAAGTTTTTCCAGTTCTGTTATGTTTGTGGATTGTATGCGATTATATGGTGAGTTGTATACCATGTTTATTAAATTGTTAAAGTCAAAATATGAATAAGTCAATTGGGTTATGGAACTCAATTGCTATATGTGATCTGTGATAGCATGTGTTGTATGAGAATGTAAGACGTAAAAAGGCATGTATAAATGTATTGCATGAAATTATAGAACTGTGATATGTCTAGTAGAAGATTTATTGATACATGTAGAATATGCATAGTAAAGAAAGTATGTTGCATATAGAGTTGTGTGTTATGTGAAACATGATAGACTGTTAAATTTGCTGGGCCGTCGAGCTCAATCTTGCAAACATAAATATTTTGCAGGTTAATGATGTTATGCAATATTACTTGCTATTCGGATGAAGAAGATTGATGGATGTGCGAAATAGATACATTTTCTTACCTTAGAAATGGTAGAAACCTATGTTTGATAGTTTTGATATATGTAATCAACCACTATGTATAGTTTAAAACATTCAATAAAGAATATTCGTGTTAGATGTATTGCAATGAATATTTTATTTAATAAAGGAATATAGTGACATTACTATATAAGAAAGAATTAATATTGAGTTATATATATTAATATAACTTTGATAAGAGAAATCATTAAATAAATATGATTTTATTATAAAAGAGAATTGTAAAGGTTGAGATTCAGGGAACGAATGAATGGAATAAAAGAAAAAAAAATTATTCTGCATTTTTAGCTATTTTAACATTAAATAATGTTTTAAAAGCTAGAACAAGATAATATTAACGCACAAGATCGGGAAGAGAAATAGACCCGATTTTGGGGTCGTTACAGAGACTTGTTTTCAAAAGTGAGGTGTTGTGAAGCATCCGCCTGCATGCTTTGTCAACTTTGGTGTGCTAGCATTTTTCTATAAATCGGTTACTTAGTTAAGAAATAAAAATCACACCAGAATCAGAAAATTCTCTCTCTATAATATTCAGCGTATTTCTTATGAGTATAAAGATAGTTTGAGTGTGGATGACAGTGCAAGATTTTCTCAACATTATATCCGAAATTTCAGTCAGATCTAGTATTCTACTAAGGTAAAGGATATTATATTTCTCGTAAAGGATGTAGTTTCCATTTAATATTCGTAAGAAATATTATTTTCTTCCATACTTTATAGTATGTAAGTAATAATATTTCATTTCAGATTCCTAAATTTAAATTTACTATGGTAAGTATTGCTTCTATAATTCATGAAATGATTAGAAATCCTTGAGTTTTGCGCTTCATCTAATATCATTTCACCAAAATATTGGTCTAAACCTTATTATGAAAGTTTTACCTTTTCATATCGGGGTACTATTCATTCGAGTACTATTCACGAGTTATTATCCATGAGTTACTATTCACGAGTTACTATTTATGAGTTACTATTCACGAATTACTATTCACGAGTTACTATTTATGAGCTACTATTCACGAGATACTATTCATAATAAAAAATTATTTATTTTTCTGTCTAAATTATCTTGGATTTATGAATCTTATTCTTAAAATTGGATCCATGTTTTTATCTTCATGTTGATAATTTGGATATTCTTGAATTTTGGATAAATTGAATTATAAATCTCTAATATTTGTCCTTGATCTCACTGGATTCATTCTTTATATCATTGTCATTATCCTCAGTCTTAAATTGAGTTGAAAGTTATCTTTAGCCCGTAGTGCAAAGATGAACTATTGATTGATGAATATCTTTGGCCCGTAGTGCAAAGATGAACTGTTGATTAATGAATATCTTTGGCCCGTAGTACAAAGATGAACTGTTGATTAGTGAATATCTTTGGCCCGTAGTGCAAAGATGGACATGTGTTTGGCATGATTATGATCATTACTGTTGAATATCTTTGGCCTGTAGTACAAAGATGGACAGGTGTTTGGCATGATCATGACCATTGATGTTACTGTTGAATATCTTTGGCCCGTAGTGCAAAGATGAATTGACTAACATGATTATGACTAAAAGCTGTAGACTAGTATAATCATGATTATTGATGTTACAAAAGAATATCTTTGGCCTGAGTACATAGATGAATTTATTAGCATGATTATATAAAGGAATTGTAATTTGGTATAACCATGATCTTTGGTGTTTTAGGTAAAGACAGGTGATGAAAATTATATTCGTCCTGGGTGCAAAGAGGAATTTATTAACATAATTATGATCATGAACTATTTACATGATTGTGGACAGGAACTGTTGATTGATGTTACATGGATGAAACATTGTTGGTGGACTTTTAATATGGAGAAGATAGTAGACATTATGTTCTACTTGACTCTTCTATTGGATTGCTTGTTCCGCTATAGTTGTTGATCTAAAACTTGTTGTCTATTGTATTCTATCAGATTTTTCCCTGTTGAGGGCTAAGGTTCTAAAGATCTGATTCATTACTGATGAAGGCTATTAATAATTTAATTATCTTTAGTCATAATATTCTTTACTGGACTATTTGTGCTCACCCTTTTGCTTCAGAATTCCTTTCAGATAATAAGAGTGTAGCTGGGTCGAGCGGGGATAACAAGGGACTAGAGTGATGGTCGGTGACTATTGAAGTTTCTCAATACATTATAAAACAGCATGATAATATATAACTGTATTGAAAACTTTAAATGTGTGTGTCGTATTTTATACGTCATTTAACAGTAGATTTTGGTGACCCGACTTAGGTGAGGTGAACACAACTTTGGAAGGGTGTGTTGCCACTATCATACAAGATGTCTAACCACATACAACTTCATGTTATTATAAAACATGGTTGTGCGCATCCACTTGCTGATTTTATCTATGAGCCCTATCTATATAATCTTGGAGTATGGTTGGAATATAATTCTCAGTTTGAGACAATGGAGATAATTATATTGCAAGAGAATACCCACCATTGGAATGAACAAGATAGTAATCTTCTCGTTCTTCTTTGGGGTCTATTGGGTCAACCAATGTTAATTCTCAAGTCCTATGATATCTATTATAACTTAGATGCATAGCCTCCCATGTACGAAATTTTTCTTGAGCATTTTCCAAAGATTTTAATTCCTAAAACAGTTATTGACTGTAACTTTATGTAACGTATCTTTGATGAGGAGTGCAGGTACTGTATCTGTATTAAAACTCACACTTTATGTGTGGTCGTATTGTGCACGACAATTAGATATAAAAGATTTGTATTTGACTTTTGTACCATGTATTTCTGGCGACTCAGAATAGGTGGATTGTGTATTGAACCTATTTTGGGGGCGTCACAGAAATAAATCCCTACGGTTTCTTTAAGGTATCCCATAAATTTACACTTGTCGGATCTAGTCTGTAGCTTATCATTCTCAAACTTTTTGACATAAGTTGGACAACCCCAAGTCTTAACAAACTTAAGATTTGGTTTCCTCCCTGTCCATATCTCATATGGGGTCTTTAGGACGGATTTGGTAGGTACCTTGTTAAGTAGATATGAACTCATTTTTAGGACATAACCCCAGAATTATACTGGAAATCGGTAAAACTCATCATGGATCGAACCATGTCCAACAATGTTTGATATCTCCTTTCAGATACACCATTCAACTGTGGTGTTCCTGGTAGAGTCCATTGTAAGATTATACCATTTTCTTTGAGACAATTGAGAAACCCACCTCTTAAGTCCTCGATTCAATTGAAGAATCTTAATACTTTTGTTAGTTTGTTTCTCTACTTCACTTCTGAATCCTTTGAACTTTTGAAACGATTCAAATTTGTATTTCATTAAATACACATATCCAAATCATGAATGATCATTAGTGAAAGTAATGAAATAAGAATACCCTCCTCGTGCAGTCGTTGTCATAGGTCCACATACGTCTGTATGTACCAACGCTAACAGTTGGGTTTGTAAGAAATCGTGACGCAATCAAATTGCAAAAATTAGCGGAAGCATGTTATATCAGAGTTTAAAAATTTTTACAAAACCATTACCCGGATCATCCTTTATGCAAATTATTAATTTAAAACGATAAATAAGAAGTTATGAAGTTCATACCCTTGTAGAACGAAGCTTCCACAGGTACAAGTTCAACTCCTTGTTCTTCGCGATCTCCTTGAATTATCCGGGTTAGATTCCTTCCTTTGATCAACATTAGCCACCCAAGTATTTGGCCTCTAGAGATGATCCACCAAGGAAGATGAATTATCAAGAAGGAGGGTGGTTAGCTAAACCCTAGTTTTCTATCCTCTATAAAAAAGTAGTACTCTCCAACAATTAAAATTACATCAACTGATATCTATTATAAGACTCCTCTTATATAGATATTGGTCAACCTTTCTAATCCTATTAGACATGAGATTTCATTTAATTAATTAAACTCCTTTAATTAATTTAGGCTTCCCACCACATTGGGAATAATTGATTAAATTTATTTAATTAATTTATCTCCTAATCTTATTAGGACTAAATGAGAGTACTAATATTAAATTAATTCCTAAACTCCTTTAGAAATTAAAATAATAATAATTGTAATAATATTAATAAGTCTCCTCTTATTAATTTATATTTAATATTTCTAAAATATTAAATAATAAACATTAAACTATTTAATTTATTCTATCACCATAAATTAAATTAATTACACTTAATGCATTATTACGATTATGCCATTACCTTCTTAAATAATTATTCTTCCTTTTATGGTGTGACCCTTTAGGTTCTCCATATTAAATCAGTTATGAATAAATCAATTAGAACAACTCTAATCTTATTTAAATAAATAAATTAAATATAAGACATGGAATTAAATAGTCACCGTATAATTCAATCCTTCCATCATGCAATGTCCCAATTAAATATAAGACATAAAATTACTGTCAAGTCTTATTTTATTTAATTATATGTATTTCGATTAAAAAATGCACAATTCCAAATAATACAAATTAGAAACTCCTTTTTAATTTCATTTTACCTTGGCTAAGGACTACTAGGTTGTCATTTAACGAATCACATAGGACATATATCTTCTTTTACTAAAGTTGGTAGATTTTTTATTGATTATTCATTATCTCCATATGTAACTCATTATACCCAAGCATATCCTTTGATATACCCTAAGGGTTTTTAAGGAATAAGTCAAAGTATAATTCATTACATACAAGATACTATGATGATCTCAAATCTAATGATCACTTGTACTACTATCACATTAGGAATTCCTATTGACAGGCAAGTAAAACTCTATTAGGTATTCCATAACGAGTCACGTTCAGTAAACTTATTCTCCAATAAGCACCTACATTCTTGCTTTAGTATCTCCACACAAATGATAATGAGATCAAACATCCTCATCCAATGAGCAAGCAACATATGTACCAATCTATCCAAATTTACTAATCTTCTTTTTAGTAATCCAACGATTGAGAACTATTTTAGTTTTAAGCTTTCTAAGAATTTAGATCTCATTAGCATGATCAACATCATGATTCTAAAAGCATTGCTTAAAACTATGTGTTATTTACATATTATAAAAATAGCATCATGTAGATAATTAAATGCTTTTAATAAATGAATACTTTTATTAACAAATAAATAAGATTGTCTCCAAAGTATATGCTTTATCATCATAAATGATTAGCTTGTATGCATACTACTTTCAATCTCCCACTTGCACTAAAGTCAATTGCCATGGTATCTCATACCCATTTTCTCTAAGTGACGATCAAACTGTTGTTGTGTTAAAGCTTTAGTAAATAGATCTGCAATATTATCTTGAGAGTCTACACACTCCTCTTTAAATGATTTCTTTAATCAAAGTGTCACAACATATGTTTGGATTCAAGATGAGACTTAGGAACTATTCCTAGTTCTGTAATGAACTTTTCATTCGAAACATCAACTTGTAACTTCACTTACAGTTATATACTTTGTCTTTGTCACTAAACCAGCAACTTTTTGCTATTTGGAACCTTTCCAATTCATTGCACCACCTTTCAAGGTAACGACTTACCCTAAAGTGGATTTACTGTCATCTTGGTCAGTCTGAAAACTTGAGTCTGTTTAGTCCTCTAGTTTAATTCAGACCCATCACGTGTCATGATGACATCCTTTGTGTCAGTTAAGTACTTTGAGATGTTTATCACTGTCTTACTGTGATCTTCTCCAGAATATAACTGATCAACATCAAGTCTCATATATTTCATTGCAAATATGATAGTAAGTTATGTGATTTTTTTTTATTGAGGACAATTATAGAGAGATACACTCCATGGCTCATCATCATGAGACACCTTTTGGAGTTTGCCATGCTAAACGCCTTTAGCATCTAATGAATATATGTTCCTTGGTTTAAGCCGAACATCCTTTTAAATCTATCTATACAAATTTATATCCCCAATATAGGATGTTCTACCAAAATCATTCATGGAGGAATGTTTAGACAACTTTATTTTGATTGATTGTAGCATAGGAATGTCATTCCCTATCAGTAATATATCACTAACATATAATACAAGGAATGAAACAGCGCTCCCACTAACCCTTTTTATACACACAAGGTTCATTCTCATTTTTGATAAAATCAAACTCTTTTGATTGTCTCATCAAAATGAATGTTCCATCTACGAGAAGCTTGCTTAAATCCATAAAAGCATTATTGTAGCTCATATATATGAATTGCTTCAACCATTGAAACAAATCCATCTGGTTGTATCATACATACATTCTCCTCTAATAATGTATATTTGAGGAAGGGCGTCTTCACGTCCATTTTGCCAGATCTAGTGATAATAAGCTGCAATCGCAAGTAAAATCCAAATAGACTTGAGCATTGCTTCAAAAATCTATTTTAGATTTTATAGTCATCTACCATTTCTCTGAGTCTTTATTACTCATAGCATATTCGTAATTCAATGGATTATCATCATTCATAACGTGTACCTCATCGTTATCGTCTATGACGAATCTATACCTTTCAGGTATCTTTGGTACTCTTCCAGATTTACGAATAGGGTGTGGTACAGTAGGTTCTTCCACTTAGTCAGGTACCTGACTTTGATCCGTAGTAATTTGTGATTCTTGAACTTCTTCAAGATATATCTTACTTCTACTGGCCCTTTCATGGATAAACTTATTTTTCAAGAAGGCAGCATGTTTCGCAACAAATGCCTTTTGATCAGTTGGATGATAGAAATAATACCCTACAATTTCTTTAGGGTATCCCACAAATCTACACTTATCGGATTTAGTCTGTAGCTTATCATTTTCAAACTTTTTGACATAAGCTGAACAACCCCAAGTCTTAACATGCTTAAGATTTGGTTTCCTCCCTTTCCACATGGAGTCTTTGGGGCGGATTTGGTAGGCACCTTGTTAAGTAAGCATCCAGCCGTTTCTAGGACATAACCCCATAATGAAATTGGAAAATCGATAAAACTCATCATGGAACGAACCATGTCCAACAATGTTCAATTTCTCCTTTCAGATACCCCATTTAACTGTGGTGTACCTGGCGGAGTACATTGTGAGACTATACCATTATCTTTGAGACAATTGAGAAACTCACCGCTTAATTGTTCTCCACCTCGATCTGATCG
Organism: Panax stipuleanatus; assembly: GCA_020205555.1. Lineage (NCBI taxonomy): Eukaryota > Viridiplantae > Streptophyta > Magnoliopsida > Apiales > Araliaceae > Panax > Panax stipuleanatus. The sequence goes on along the minus strand of CM035124.1, from coordinate 48,403,461 downwards.
AAGAATTTTAATACTTTTGCCAGTTTGTTTCTCTACTTCACTTCTGAACTCTTTGAACTTTTCAAATGATTCAGATTTGTATTTTATTAAATACACATATCCAAATCTTGAGTGATCATAAGTGAAAGTAATACAATAAGAATACTCTCCACGTGCATTCGTTGTCATAGGTCCATAAACTTCTATGTGAACCAATGCTAACAACTCTGTAACTCTTTCTCCTTTTCCACTAAAAGGAGATTTAGTCATTTTACCCATGAGACAAGATTCATAAGTTGGATATGATTCATAATTGGATAGCTCTAAGAGCCCAACCTTATACAACTTGGATAATCTTGTTTCATTGATATGACCTAGTCTACAGTGCCACATATAGGTATAATTAACATCATCTCTCCTTTTCTTAGTTTGTTCTATTTGAAATATATTTTCGAGCAAGTCAAGTATGTAAAGTCCATTTCGCAAATTACCAACACTATATAAAATATTATTTTTATAAATAGAACAACTGTTATTCTTTATTATAATTTCAAATCCATCCATATCTAATACAGAATTTGAAATAATATTTTTAATGATATTCGGAACAAAAGAACAATTATTTAAATAAATGGACTTGCCCGTAGGCAGTGCTAAAAAATAAGTGCCTATAGCTAATACAACAACCTTTGCACCATTTTTCACTCGTAGGACAACCTCATCCTTGTTCAGCTTTCTACTTCTAACCAGTTCCTGCACAGTATTACATATGTGAGAACCACAGCCGGTATCCAATACCTAAGTAGAATTTTTACTTTCTGAAAAATTAATTTTAATCATGAATAAACCTTGATTGATAGTCAAAGCTTCTTCAAGCTTCTTCTCTGCCAGAAACTTCTTGTAGTTCCTCTTCTAATGACCCGGCTCGTTGCAACAGAAGCACGTTCCATTGCTAGCTGGATCAGGTTTCTTTTGATCCTTTATATTCACTTTGCCTTAGCCTTCTTAGATTTCTTCTTTTCAGAAGATACATTGGGCCTCTTCCTTTTCTTGGAAGAATCCACCATTAAGACATGGTTCTTCTTGGATGGAAAGTGACCTTCTGCAGTCTTCAACATGTTAAGTAATTCAGGCAAGCTGACATCTAACTTATTCATATGGAAATTAACAACGAACTGCGAGAAGGTCTCAGGGAGTGACTGCAAGACCAAGTCTTGAATCAACTCCCCATCCATGACAAACCCAAGTTATCCAAGGCGTTCAATCAGATTGATCATCCTTAGGACATGAGTCTCAACGGTAGTGCCCTCGGACATTCAAGATCGAAAGAGCTCTTAGGATATCTCATATCTAACAGTCCTACTTTGTTCACCATACAACTCCTTGAGGTAAAGCAACACAGTAGGAGCATCCATGTTTTCATACTGACACTGAAGCTCGTTATTCATGGATGTGAGCATAATGTATTGAGCCATAGATGCATCATATTGCCACTTTTCAATGGTGGCAATCTCTTCCTCAAAGGCTGATTCTGGAACAGTTCCAGGGACAGGTGAATTTAGTACATAAGAAATCTTTTCAGCAGTGAGAACTATTCTCAGATTCCTTAACCAGTTCGTGTAATTCGGTCCGGTCAGTTTGTTAGCATCAAGTATGCTACGCAGTGAAATTTGTGATTTTGATATTTTTAAAATTATGTATGTGAAAAGACTACATTTTAGCAAACATTTATTTAATTAATTTTATATATACCAAAATTATTTAGGTCTTATTTTAAATTGGTATCTCCCACTATTTTCTTCAAACTATATTACCCTCATTTATATAGTTCGGCTAAATCTAATTAAAGATTTGCTAGTGAGATTAAGGATCCCATTTTAAATGTATATAGCCTTGTGGATACCACAACAAACGATATATAAATAAATAGGTAGACAACTCTTTGTCAATTACATCAACATGTAACTCCTTTTTATTTTATCTCTTAAATCATAATGGTCAAGTGTATGCACATCCGAACTAAAATGATTTAAGTTAAGTCCATTGTCCTTATGGATAGCACAACAAAATAATATTATTCAATTTTCTTGATAAGCATCAAATGTGATTAAATTAATATCTTAAATACGCAATACTTGCCTTATGAATAGCACAACAAACTCGTATTAAATATTTAATACTCTATTAATTTATCATGCTAGAAGGCAACGTTCGATATTCTAAATATTATTGAACACTTTAGACTTAATATGATTTCTTTGAGGGGTTTGTTATTATTTGTCTCATCTTGTTTAGCACGCATGCACACACACACACACACACACACATACACATACACACACACACACACACACACACACATATATATATATATATATATAATATGGGTTATTTTATTAAACATGCGAAGCATGTTTTGCTTAAAATACAATATATATAATACTTAGCATACACATATAGAATACTATATTCTACCCGGATTGATTATTACTTTTATTCTTGTTTGGTTCATTAGAGCCACCAAGTGAACCAAAAGGTCAAACCTAGGAGTATAAGAATTTAAATTTAAACATAACTATTACATTTAAACCCGGGCTCCATACAAACGGGTCTTCACGAACTCCTTGCTCCTTGGTCTCCAATTTCTTCAAGATAATTCTAACTATTTCTATTACATTAAACTATTTAAATTAAATAGAAGCCAAGGGAAAGTATATAGGAGGGAGATAGAATTTTACATCAAGAAAAATCAGAGAAAACGAGGTACGCAGACCCCATTTAATAAAACTAATTCATTCAAGCATTCAACCTTAAATAAAATCCAATCACATTGGTCAATAGTCCCATAATCAATCCCATTTATTATCATACATATCACCATATGCATCAATAAATAAATATTCATCTCATGAATTAAAACATTCCATATATATATGAGTATCATTTAATGGACAATTTTAAACTGCATGAAATCCAATTTCAAGATTAAAATAAACTCTTTATTTTAATTATAAAATTATTAAAAATATAATATATATATATATATATACCATATATATCATATATATATATATATATATATATTATATATGGGTTACCTTTATATAACATAGTTACCATATATATTATATATATACCATGTACGTTTATATATATAAAGTACATACAGGTTACGTCTCTCTCTCTCTCTCTCTCTCTATATATATATATATATATATATATATATATATATATATATATATATATGACAAAGGTGAGTCTCCAAAAAACTTTCGTGGCTTGCTTTCCTTATATATATAATTTGAATAGCAGCAGGTGATCAACGCCAAAAAAGGGGTTTTCGTGATTCGTCCCAAAAAACAAAATTCGCGATTTGGCCTTTTTTTTCTTTTTTTTCTTCAGAAAAAATAATTTTATACAATAAAATTATGCCCAATAAATTATTTTAAATACATACCCATATGTATATGAAATCAAAATAATTAATAATTACATAAAGGTTTGCCTCTGATGCCACTGTTGTGTTTGTAAGAAATCGTGACGCAATCAAATTGTAAAAATTAGCGAAAGTATGTTATATCAGAGTTTAAAATTTTTTACAAAACCATTACCAGGATCATCCTTTATGCAAATTATTAATTTAAAACGATAAATAATAAGTTATAGAATTCATACCCTTGTAGAACGAAGCTTCCGCAGGTACAAGTTCAACTCCTTGTTCTTCGCGATCTCCTTGAATTATCCGAGTTAGATTCCTTCCTTTGATCAACGTTAGCCACCCAAGTGTTTGGCCTCTAGAGGTGATCCACCAAGGAAGAGGAATTATCAAGAAGGAGGGTGGTTGGCTAAACCCTAGTTTTCTATCCTCTATAGAAAAGGATTACTCTCCAACAATTGGAATTGCATCAATTGATATCTATTATAAGACTCCTCTTATATAGATATTGGTCAACCCTTCTAATCCTATTATACATGCAGTTTCATTTAATTAATTAAACTCTTTTAATTAATTTAGGCTGCCCACCACATTGGGAATAATTAATTAATTTGCTTCTTAATCTTATTATGAATAAATGAGAGTACTAATATTAAATTAATTCCTAAACTCCTTTAGAAATTAAAATAATAATAATATTAATAAGACTCCTCTTATTAATTTATATTTAATATTTCCAAAATATTAAATAATAAATATTAAGCTATTTAATTTATTCTATCACCACAAATTAAATTAATTACACTTAATGCATTATTACGATTATGTCATTACCTTCTTAAATAATTATTCTTCCTTTTATGGTGTGACCCTTTAGATTCTCCATATTAAACCGGTTGTGAATAAATCAATTAGAACAATTCTAATCTTATTTAAATAAATAAATTAGACTAATAATCTAATTAAATAAATAATAATTATTTTACAATAGGAATAAGCCTTCCTAGCGATCAACGACTTTTCAGATAATATAGATTTCAATATTAATCATAAAAGAACTTGTGAGTAAATAGTTACCGTACAACTCAATCCTCCACCATACAATGTCCCAATTAAATATATGACATGAAATGACTGTCAAGTCTTATTTTATTTAATTATATGTATTTTGATTAGAAAATACACAACTCCAAATAATGTAAATTAGAAACTCCTTTCTAACTTCATTCTGCCTTAGCCAAGCACTATTAGGTTGTCATTTAACGAATCACATAGGACATATCTCTTCTTTTACTAGAAGTGGTAGATTCTTTATTGATCATTCATTATCTCCACATGTAACTCATTATATCCAAGCATACCCTTTGATATACCCTAAGGGTTTTTAAGGAATAAGTCAAAGTATAATTTATTACATACAAGATACTATGATGATCTCAAGTCCAAGGATCACTTGTACTACTATCATATTAGGAATTCCTATTGACAGGCAAGTAAAACTCCATTAGATATTTCATAGAGAGTCACGTTCAGTGAACTTATTCTCCAAAAAACACCTACATACTTGCTTTAGTGTCTCCACACAAATGATCATGAGATCAATCATCCTCATCCAATGAGCAAGCAACATATGTACCAATCTATCCGGATTTATTAATCCCCTTTTTAGTAATCCAACGATTGGAAACTATTTTAGTTTTAAGCTTTCTAAGAATTTAGATCTCATTAGCATGATCAACATCATGATTCTAAAAGCATTGCTTAAAACTATGGGTTATTTACATATTATAAAAACAGCATCATATAGATAATTAAATGCTTTTAATAAATGAATACTTTTATTAACAAATAAATAAGATTGTCTCCAAAGTATATGCTTTATCATCATACATGATTGGCTTGTATGCATACTACTTTCACTAACAACCTTATAACACTACCTCCTTTTCCACTAAAAGGAGATTTAGTCATCTTACCCATAAGACAAGATTCACAAGTTGGATATGATTTATAATTAGATAGCTCTAGGAGCCCATCACTATGCAACTTGGATAATCTTATTTTTTTAATATGACTAAGTCTGCAATGCCACATAAAGGTATAATTAACATCATCTCTTTTTTGTTTCTTAGTTTGTTCAATTTGAAGTATATTTTCATGCAAGTCAATTATGTAAAGTCCATTCAGTAATTTAGCAATACCATATAAAATATTTTTATTATAAATGGAACAACTATTGTTCTTTATTATAATATCAAAACCATCCATATCCAATACAGAAATAGAACTATTGTTTCTTATGAGTGTTAAAAAAAATAACAATTATTTAAACTAATGAACTTGCCCATATGCTCTAAAAAATAAGTTCCTACAGCTAATGCAACAACCTTTGCTCCATTTCCCACTCGTAGGACGACTTCATCATTGTTTAGTTTTCTACTTCTGACCAGTCCATGCATAGTATTACATATGTGAGAACCACAGCCGGTATCCAATACCAAAGTATAATTTTGACTTTTAGAAAAATTAATTTCAATTATGAACAAACCTTGATTGGAAGTCAAAACTTTTCCAAGCTTCTTCTGCTTTTATTCCGCTAGAAACTTATCACAGTTCCTCTTCTAGTGTCCTGGATTGTTGCAATGGAAGCATATTCTCTTGCTATCTGGATCATGTTTCTTATTACCCTTCATTTTCGCCTTGCCCTTAGCCTTCTTATTTTTCTTCTTTTTAGAAGATTCCTTGGGCCTCTTCCTTATCTTGAAAGAATCATCCACTAATAAGACTTGGTTCACTGTGGATGTGAAGCGACCTTCAACAGTTTTCAACATGTTAAGTAATTCAGGCAAGCTGACATCCAACTTAGTCATGTGAAAATTCACAACAAATTGTTAGAAGGTGTCAAGGAGTGACTGCAAGATCAAATCTTGACTCAACTCCCCAACCATAACGAACCCGAGCTGTCCAAGCTGTTCAATCAAATTGATCACTTTTAGGATATGAGTCTCAACAGTAGTGCCCTCAGTTATACTAGATCAGAAGAGCTCCTTAGATATCTGATATCTAGCAGTCCTACTTTGCTCACCATATAATTCTTAGAGGTGCAGCAATATAGTAGGAACATCTATAGTTTCATGATGACGCTGAAGATCGTTACTCATGGATGCGAGCATGATGCATTGAGTCATAGTAGCATCATCTTGCCACTTTCTAAAAGTAGCAATCTATTTCTCAGAGGTTGTTTCTACAATAGTTGAAGAGACAGACAAATTTAGGACATAAGAAATCTTTTCAGATATGAGAACAATTCTCATATTTCTTAACCAGTTAGTGTAATTCGGTCAGGTCAATTTGTTAGCATCAAGCATGCTACGCAGTGATAGTGAGTGTAACATTTTTCAAATTTTGCATATGAGAAAGACAATATTTTAGCATACATTCATTTAATTAATTACCAAAATAAATTAGGTCTTGTTTTAAATCGGTATCTCCTACTATTTTCTTCAAACTATATTACCCTTAATACATAGTTCGACAAATTTAATTAAAAATTTACTAGTGAAAATAAGGATCCTATTTCAAATGTATATAGCCTTGTGTGACACAACAAACTATATATAAATAAATAGGAAGACAACTCTTGTCAATTACATCAACATGTAAATCCTTTTATTTTGCCTCTTAGATTATTTTGATCAAGTGTGACACATTCTAATCAAAATTATCAAAGTTAAGTCCAACCTAACATTTCCATATATTCAAAAGAAAAACACTGTCCTTGTGTGGTATAACAAAACAACATCTTTCAGTCTATTTATAAGCATTAAATGTTATAAAAACAACATCTCAAAAAATTAAGATAAGCCTTGTGTGACACAACAAACTCATAATGATTAACTGATACTCTATTATTTTATCATGCTAGAAGGTGACATTCGATATTCCAAATATCTTTGAACGTTAAGGACTTAATATAAATTTTTTGAGGGGTTTATCATTATTTGTCTAATCTTGTTTAGCGTGCATGCACACACACACACACACACACACACACACACACACACACACACACATATATATATATATATATATATATAAATTACGCGTCATATTAATTTACATGCGAAACATGTTGCATAATATAATATATATAATATAAGCATGCACATATAGAATATTATATTCTATTCGGATTGATTATGGACTTTTATTCTAGTTTGATTCACTAGAGCCACCAAGTGAACCAAATGGTCAAACCCTAGGGTGCAAGAATTAAATTTCAAAATAACTATTACATTTAAACTCGGGCTACATTACAAACGGGTCTTCATGCGCATTTGCTCTTTGGTCTCCAATTCTTCAATGATAAATCTAGTTAATCCTATTACATAAACTATTTATATTAAATAAAAACTTGATCAGCAGTCAAGGGGAAGTACATAGGAGGAAGATAAAAATTATATTAAGAAAAATTAGAGAAGACGAGGTACGCAGACCCCATTTAATAAAACCCATACAATCAAGCATCCAACTAAAATAAAATCTAATCACATTGGTCAATAGTCCATAATTAATTCCATTTATTATCATACATATCTATATATGCATTAATAAATAACATTCATCTCATGAATAATAAACATTCAATATATACATTGATATCGATTTAATGGGAAATTCTAGTTAGCATGAAATCCAATTTCAACTTCAATTAGTTATCATGGAATCCAATTTCAACTCTAATTAGTTTTCATGAAATCCAATTCAAATTAAAATAAACATCTTTATTTTAATCCAATTCCAAATTAAAAAAATCCTTTATTTCTAATTTAGAATTACTGGGAAAAAAATGGAATCCAATTTCAATTAAATAAACCTTTTATCTTAATTAGAAATAAAATAAATAAATAAAATAAAATAAAATTTATGTACTTTTCTGGATTTCGGCGCTGTAACGCCGCTAATGAACTGGCTTCGTGCACTGCGGCGCCATCACCACGTTTTTAAAAAAAATGGGTCCATCGCTACGACACCGTGATTGCACTGTAATCAGGCGCTACGACACCGGTCTCCAGAAACAGTTTTTTCAATTCGGGAATTAAATAATTTTTCTCCAAAAACATGATTATTTGCCAACAATTATGCCCAATCAAATTGTTCCAAGCACATATTAATATGCATATCGAATCAAAACAATTAATAACTCGCATAAAGGTTTGACTCTGATGCTATTGTTAGGTTTGTAATATTCATGAACACAATCAAAGTAGAGGAAGCGTGAAAAATTAGAGTTTTAAAATTTTACAAACCATATACCCGGATCATCCTTTATGCGCAATTATTAATTAAACGAAAGAGATGAAGTTAAAGAATCATACCCTTGTAGAACTAAGCTTCCTCAGGTACGAGTTCAGCTCCAAATCCTTCGTGCTTTCCTTGAATTCTCCGGATTTAATTCCTTTCTTTAATCAGCGTTAGCCACCCAAGTGTTTGGCCTCTAGAGGTGATCCGCTAAGGAAAAACAGTTATTCAAGAAGTTGTGTGTGTGTGGCTAAACCCTAATTCTATCTCTATAGAATACGTGTACTCTCCCAACTCTTGGAATCAAGTGTGTAATCCTAATCAATAATAAAACTTTTTTATTTATAGATGTAGGCAACCCTCCTAATCAATTTAGGAATAGGGTTTTGTTTAAACTAATTAAACTCCTTTAATTAATTATGCTCCTAATCCAATTAGGAATTAGTGAGAGTACTCTTATTAATTAATTCTCAAACTTCTTTAGGAATTAAACTAATACTAATAATAGTAATAATAATAAGACTCTTCTTATTAATTTATATTTAATATTTTCAAAATATTAAATAATAAATATAAGCTATTTAATTTATTCTATTATCATAGATTAAATTAAATACACTTAACTTATTATTACGATTATGCCATTTGCTTCTTAAATAAATATTCTTCCTTTTATGATGTGACCCTTTAGGTTATCCATATTAAACCGGTTGTGAATAAATCAATTAGAACAATTCTAATCTTATTTAAATAAATAAATTAAACTATATAATTCATTTAGATAAATAATATTTATTCTATAATAAGGCTAAGACCCCTTAACGATCAACGACTTTCCAAATAATATAGATTTCAACATTAATCACAAGAGAACCTTTGAGTTAATAGTTAAAGTACAATTCATTCTTTCCACCATACAATGTCCCAATTAAATATATGACATGGAATTATTATCAAGTCTTATTTTATTTAATTATATATATTTGGATCCTTAAATGAATAACTCCAATAATGCAAATTAGAAACTACTTTCTAATTTTATTTTGCCTTGTCCAAGGACTACTGAGTTGTCATTTATCGAATCACATATGACATTCTCTTCTTTTACTAGAAGTGGTAGATCCTTTATTGATCATTTATTACCTCCATGTATAAATTATTATACCCAAGCATACCCTTTGATATACCCTTAGAGTCTTAAGGGACATGTCAAAGTATAACTCATCATACACAAGATATTATGATGACCTCAAGTCTAAGGATTACTTGTACTACTATCACTTAAGGAATTTCTATTGACAAGAAAGTAAAACTCCATTAGGTATTACTTAGCGAGCCACGTTCAGTGTACTTATTCTCTAATAAGCACCTACATGCTTGCTTTAGTGTCTCCACACAAATGATCATGAGATCAATCATCCTCATCCAATGAGTAAGCAAAATATGTACTAATCTATCTGGATTAACTAATCTCCATTTTAGTAATCCAACGATTGGGAACTATTTTAGTTTTAAGCTATCTAAGAATTTAGATCTCAGTAGCATGATCATCATCATTATTCTAAAAGCATTGCTTAAAACTATGGATTTATCACATATTATAAAAATAACACCATGTAGATAATTAAATGCCTTTAAATAAATAATTCTTTTATTAATAAATGAATAATATTATTACAAAGTGTATGTTTTATCATATCAAATGTGATTGACTTGTGTGCATACTACTTTCAGTATATACGTCAGACCAATGTTAGGCCAAAGTTTGTTCAGACATGTTTTACTAAATTAATCATAACTTTTTCATATGAACTTCGATTGAGGTGATTCAAGATGATCCGAAAAGCTAAGAAGTAGACCTATAACTTTTATACTTTAGGAATTGAGAGATAAGGTCGAGGTTAAATCTTAAAATGAGCATTTTTATAACTGTTATGTAATAAGAGGCAAACCGTGATGGTTTCTTCGAACCGCCGTGGCGCCAAGTCATGTTTGACTAGTATTTTCGAGTTCTAAATATTGGATTTTGGAATTATAGTCTAGAAGAATGTAAATCAAGGAATGGTAGATGTCTTGGACGTGCTAATTGTATGCATTGGCGTCTTGGTAAACCGTAAGGGTTAGACAAGTCGGGCATATGATGTACGAACGTCAAAACACCGAGTCAAATGTTAATGAACTTAAATAGTGTTTTTATTCTTATGAATTTTTTTTTATAAAATATGGAATATAGTTAATGTAAACCATGAGTGACGTTTATACGTGGCTAATTGATATGTTTATATGCACTAAATGTGTAGGACTTACAAAGGGTGATTTACGCTAAAGTATTAAAGACCGCTAAGGCAAGTATTCTAACTCCATTCAATCTTCACTTGAATGTTAGTTTAAAGTATATGGATGCATTTTCTTACAAATAACTTTTATGTTTTCTTCGGTTTACATAATGTTAAACGACTGTGTAAACTTTAGACTTATACAAACTCTTTGTTGGTTGTATAAGTGTTCAACTATGTTATAATGTATAAATTGTTAAGCTTTGCTATAACGCATGAATTATTCACATTTTCAAAGTTCTGATATGCATGAATTATTTAAGAAGTATGTCAATGTCATTTATATCGGCTAGACACATGTTAAAACTTTTTAATTATTTAGATATGATCTTTTGAATTGTTATTGAGTTTAAGTAATGTTTCTAAACTAATTTCTACTTGGTACAGATTCAGTCTGAGAATGAACAACCCTAATATTAGGGGAAATATTTTACATTGTTCTCATATATTGTCGGGTGCGGAAGAACACAAAATAAGTCATTCTCCATATAGTGTTGATCAACGTAGGGTACAAAGGGCTGATCACCCAACGTACTCTTAAGCTATAACGGTTTACAATGGAATAACTGTTTGAACCCTTTTTGAAATGAAAATGAAAGTTCGTGGTCTTATGACCGCTCAGCTAAAGTTACTACGTCGTTTCAAAAATATGTTTTGAAATAAAGGAAGTAATTTCCTATCATTTGAGATCTCTTCACAACTTTTGTTCAGTTGTTGAAGGTTTAGAAGGATGAAAGTTGATTCTTGATTTTGTTATTTTGAATGCAACTGCTATACTTGTTGGGCATAAAATGCTCATTTTTACTTAAAATTAAATGTTTTCAGCAAAAACTGAATGTGTTGAAGGTTCTGGAAAATACAATGGCAAAGGGAAGATGAATGAATAAGAGAATGTGAACCCTATCTGTAATAGATAGACTTATTATAAATAATTACTATTTTAATTATCATGTTAAAAAGATTTAAAGGTCATAGAAGATGGGTATGTAATAATAGGATTATAATAATTATCAATTACTTTCCTATTAGTATGAATGCATGGTTAAATATATATGTTAGAATTAGTATCGTGAAGTACCAAATCCATAGTTTAAAGACCTAGGATTGGGGGGGGGGCGTCACAGGTTGGTATTAGAGCTATAGGTTAAAAACCTTAGGTGGGGGCACCTTAGGATATAACTTAGAGAAGTTAGAAGAAATCAAAAAGTAAAAGAAACTCGGATAGAGTTTTCTAAGAGATGAATTGAGAAAATTCATTAGTAAAAGTTTAAAGAAGTAAAAACAACATAAATTAAACGGTTATTTATAATGTCAAATGTGATTTGATGAAATGTACTAATCAAGATAAATTTTTTAAATGTAGATATCAGGAGATGATGTATATCAGGATATCCATGTTGTGGTCGAGCAGCTATTTGCTCCATCTATACCCGCACCTGAGCCTGTGCCGGTGATCATAGAAGATAGTGAGGAGGAGGAGGAGGATCTTTTCGAAGATGGATTTAATGTTGGTTTGCCAGCCGAGATTATGGGTGGCATTACATAACATCCTTTACCACATGTGGTAGGGACTGAGGAGGGTATGAGGGTATGAAAGCAGCAGTTGAGTCTGAGGAGGATTTCGAGGAGATTGAGGTAGATGAGGTTAAACCCGAGGTTGGGAGGCTTTGGTTCAATTGGGGGACATTAGTGCACCATCTGATAAATCATAACTCAGAGTTTAACATCAAGCTCCACGAGGCCAATAATTTAACTCAGCTCAATGAGGCGAAGGAACACGACATTTAGATGGAGAAGAAGGCTATAAATGCCTATTGGGAGGAGGAGATCCTCGAGAGGATGAGGTTTCAGGATCACACAAAGGATCTTGAGAATGAGGTAAGAGTACACAAGCGCAAGGCAGATAAGATGTACTTTGTGTACTCAATATCTATGGATCATACCATAGACTGGGTGGTCTTCTATCTGCCAGAGGACGGACATACCTTGCACACCATCATTCGGCAGAGGGTGGTGAACTTAGCGATAGAAGAGCGCGATAGCACGATTGCTAGAGGACTAGCATATATAGTATAGATGGATATGTAAATATATATGTGTGTAATTATATGTTTGTGTAATGTGAATCCCTGCTTTTTATATACATAGTGGGATAACTTTTGTAAATCCTAACTTGTGTATAAGTTAAGGATTAGAATAGGTAAATCCCTTCTTTTTATATTTAATAGAGGGATGTAAAAGTAAATAGTCGGAGGTGCTATTCCATGTAAATATAGCGGATATATATATATATATATATATATATATATATATATATATATATATATATATGTAATGAAATGAATGAAGCATATTAATGAAAGGTTTTTATTAACTATGCTTGTGATGTGAATGAGTTGCATTGAATAAAAGTGCTTAAATAGAATGAAAAGTAAAATAATAATAATAATAATAACATTATTTTATTTTTAACACGAAATGCCGCCAAGAAGACGTCAAAAAAATGAAGAAGCAAAATATCGTAATGAGAATGATACTAGGGATAGAGATCCTATTCAACAATTGTTGGATTTATTATTAGGGGCATTTCAACAAAGGAATCCCGCTAACTTAGGGATAGTTCCGCTAGTTGTGCCGGAGACTAGTTTCAAATAGTTTAAAGCTGTGGGACCTCCTGAGTTTAGGGGAACCACTGATCATGGGTAAAGGAAATTGAGAAGGCGCTTGTTATCGCCAAATTAGGCGTGGAGAAAAAAAAATAGTTTTAGGTACTTACCTAATGAAAGGTGAGGCCAACTTCTCATGGGAGGCCAACCAGAGTCGGACCGGAACGTGAATAGTTGCGTGGGATAGGTTCACAGAAATATTTTTCGAGAACTACTTCCCTCAAAGTCAGTAAAGCCGTATGGAAATGCGATTCCTAGAATTGAAACAAGGAGATATGGCAGTGTCTCAATATGCAACCAGCTTCAATGAACTGGCACGTTTTGCTCCACATCAGGTTGATACGGAGGAAAGGAAGACGGGAAAATTTGAGCAATGACTGAATGTTAGGTTTGTACGAAATCATGGGCGCAATCAAATTGCAAAATTAGTGGAAGCATGGTATATCAGAGTTTAATAATTTTTACAAAACCATTACCCGGATCATCCTTTATGCAAATTATTAATTTAAAACGATAAATAAGAAGTTATGGAATTCATACCCTTGTACAACAAAGCTTCCACAGGTACGAGTTCAAATCTTTATTCTTAATGATCTCCTTGAATTTTCGGGTTAGATTCCTTCCTTTGATTAACGTTAGTCACCCAAGTGTTTGGCCTCTAGAGATGATCCACCAAGGAAGAGAAATTATCAAGAAGGAGGGTGGTTGGCTAAACCCTAGGTTTCTATCCACTATAAAAAAGGAATACTCTCCAACAATTGGAATTTCATCAACTGATATCTAATATAAGACTTCCCTTATATAGATATTGGTCAACCCTTCTAATCCTATTAGAAATAGGTTTTCATTTAATTAATTAAACTCCTTTAATTAATTAGGCTTCCCAATTATATTGGGATTAATTAATTTGCCTCCTAATCTTATTAAGAATAAATGAGAGTACTAATATTAAATTAATTCCTAAACTCCTTTAGAAATTAAAATAATAATAATTATAATAATATTAATAAGACTCTTCTTATTAATTTATATTTAATATTTCCAAAATATTAAATAATAAACATTAAGCTATTTAATTTATTCTATCACCATAGATTAAATTAATTACACTTAATGCATATTACGATTATGCCATTACCTTCTTAAATAATTATTCTTCCTTTTATGGTGTTACCCTTTAGGTTCTCCATATTAAACCGGTTATGAATAAATCAATTAGAACAATTCTAATCTTATTTAAATAAATAAAGTAAACTAATAATCTATTTAAATAAATAATATTTATTCTACAATAGGGATAAGTCTCCCTAGCGATCAATGACTTTTCAGATAATATAAATTTCAACATTAATCATAAAAGAACATGTGAGTAAATAGTTACCGTACAATTCAATCCTTCCACCATATAATGTCCCAATTAAATATAAGACATGAAATTACTGTCAAGTCTTATTTTATTTAATTAAATATATTTCGATTAGAAAATGCACAACTCCAAATAATACAAATTAAAAACTCCTTTTTAATTTCATTCTGCCTTGGCCAAGGACTACTAGGTTGTCATTTAATGAATCACATAGGACATATCTCTTCTTTTACTAGAAGTGGTAGATTCGTTATTGATCATTCATTATCTCTATATGTAACTCATTATACCCAAATATACCATTTGATATACCCTAAGGGTTTTAAAGGAATAAGTCAAAGTATAATTTATTACATAAAAGATACTATGGTGATCTCAAGTCCAAGGATCACTTGTACTACTATCACATTAGGAATTCCTATTGACAGGCAAGTAAAACAACATTAGATATTCCATAGTGAGTCACGTTCAGTGAACTTATTCTCCAACAAGCACCTACATACTTGCTTTAGTGTCTCCACACAAATAATCATGAGATCAATCATCCTCATCCAATAAGCAAGTAACATATGTACCAAACTATCCGGATTTACTAATTCCTTTTTTAGTAATCTAACGATTGGAAACTCTTTTAGTTTTAAGCTTTCTAAGAATTTAGATATCATTAGCATGATCAACATCATGATTCTAAAAGCATTGCTTAAAACTATGGGTTATTTACATATTATAAAAATAGCATCATGTAAATAATTAAATGCCTTTAATAAATGAATACTTTTATTAATAAATAAATAAGATCATTTCCAAAGTATATGTTTTATCATCATGCATGATTGGCTTGTATACATATTACTTTCAATCTCCCACTTGCACTAAAGCCAATAGCCATGTAATCTCATACCCATCTTGTCTAAGTGCCGATCAAACTGTTATTGTGTTAAAGCTTTAGTAAATAGATCTGCAACGTTGTCTTGAGAGTCTACACTCTCAAAGGTGACGTCTCATCTTTCAATGATTTCTTTAATCAAAGTGCGCAACACATGTTTAGATTCAAGACGAGACATAGGAATTATTCCTAGTTCTGTAATGAACTTTTCATCTGAAACATTAACTTGTCGCTTCACTTACAGTTATATACTTTGTCTTTGTCACTAGACCAACAACCTTTTGCTGTTTGGAACCTTTTCAATTCACTGCACCACCTTTCAAGGTAACGACTTATCCTATAGTGGATTTGCTGTCGTCTTGGTTAGTCTGAAAACTTGAGTCTGTTTAGTCTTCTAGTTTAATTCAGACTCATCATGTGTCATGATGACATCCTTAGTGTCAATTAAGTACTTTAGGATGTTTATATATCACTGTCCTATAGTGATCTTCTACAGAATCTGACTGATAAACATCAAGTCTTCTATATTTCATTGCATACATGATACTAACTCATGCGATCTCTCTTTTATTGAGGATAATTTTAGAGAGATACACTCCATGGCTCATCATCATGAGACACCCTTTTGGAGTTTGCCATGCTAAACGTCTTTAGCATGTAATGAATATACGTTCCTTGGGTTAAGCCGAAAATCCTTAGAAATCTATTTATACAGATTTATATTCCCAATATAGGATGTTCTACCCAAATCATTCATGGAAGAATGTTTAGACAACTTTATTTTGATCGATTGTAGCATAGGAATGTCATTTACTATTAGTAATATATCATCAACATATATTACAAGGAATGAAACAGCGCTCCCACTAACCCTTTTTGTACATACAAGGTTCATTCTATTTTTTGATAAAATTAAACTCTTTTAATTGTCTCATCAAAATGAATTTTTCATCTTTGAGAAGCTTGCTACAACCCATAAATGGATTGTTGTAGCTCATATATATGATTTGCTTCAACCATTGAAACAAATCCATCTAGCTGTATTATACATACATTTTCCTCTAATAATGTATATTTGAGAAATGACGTCTCCATGTCCATTTTGCCAGATCTAGTAATAATAAGCTGCAATCGTAAGTAAAATCCAAATGGTCTTGTGCATTGCTTCAAATGGTCTCCATGTCCATTTTCCTCAGCAGCTCGACCGTCAAGTCAATTAAAATCAGCGACCGCGTGCGGTCGCCAAAGGCGGTCGCTGATTCTTTTTAAATACGATCAGCTCAGTCTTCTGTAGAAGACGTGAATAGAAAAGATAAAGAGGGAGGAGAAGAAAAGAGAAGATGGAGTCGCCGCCCGGCCGCCTGGCGACGCCGCTTGCCTCCGTCGTCCGTCGCCGCAAGCAACCCCACCTAGGTATTTAATCTCTCTTTTTCATTTATATATATTTTCAATTTGGATTTGATTTGAAATTATATATATTACATATTATGAGTTTATATGTGTTTGATTTGGCTATTTAGTTTGAATATGGGTTAGATTTATATATATATATGTGATATTTAGTTTCAATTTGGCTTTAATTTGTGCAATTTGAGTGCATGCATGTCCATAATATGATATTGAGGCTTATGTTAGTGTATTATTATATAATATTAATTATTAAAATACATAAATTAAATATTAATCTACATTAAATTAAATATAATAACATATAAATATAATAAAATAACAGAAAATAATACAAACTAAAGTAAAGAAAATAAAAAAAAAATTTCCTTAGTTTACTTAATTTCCCCTACTAAAATCAACTAAGTAGCATTTACTTAGTTTTCACTACTAAATTTATAACTAAGTAGTATTTACTTAGTTAATATTACTTAGTTTCCCAATACTAATTAAATAATATGATATTGAGGCTTATATTAGTGTATTATTATATAATATTAATTATTAAAATACATAAATTAAATATTAATCTACATTAAATTAAATATAATAACATATAAATATAATAAAATAACAGAAAGTAATACAAACTAAAGTAAAGAAAATAAAAAAATAAATTTCCTTAGTTTACTTAATTTTCCCCTACTAAAATCAACTATGTAGCATTTACTTAGTTTTCACAACTAAATTTATAACTATGTAGTATTTACTTAGTTAATATTACTTAGTTTCCCAATACTAATTAAAATAAACTAAGTAGTATTAATTTACTTAGTTAATATTACTTATTAGTTTCTCAATACTAATTAAAATAAATTACGTAGTATTAATATTACTTATAAAATAATGCTACTATCACATAATTTGGGTCACATAAAGCTCACATACACATAGTATACATGTGTGTGTATGTGAGCATTATGTGACCCAAAATTATGTGATAGTAGCATTATTTTATAATATATTACAGAATAAATAAATAAAATATTATGATTTAATTAAAAAAATAGAATGACAATGATTTAATTAAAATAAATAAAAGAGAGAACGTACTCTATCAATAACTCAACTGCAGCATCCTTAAGACCGACTTATTTCGAATGTTTTGTAACCAAATATCGGCATTTTCTTGGAAAATACTTTCTCTCACAATCTCTATCATGAAAGTATAATATGAATCTGCGATTAATTAACATAATTACTCTTGAATTTGACTCCACAAAGTAGTATCTCTGAAATATATATACAACAAAATTTGTGAAAGATGAAAGTGTGCACTTGCTGAAATATAACTTGTCACAATTAGATAGAAACTTCAAATTATATATAATGTAAAACAAACACGTACCTTCATCATTTCCCATGAGTAATGATTACTATGATAAGAGTCAAGAACTTCCTTGTATGTAGGATTCGACATAGCAGTTGTAGCTAATACTCCAACAGGTTCCTCGGTAGCCAAAAAAATATGGGTCCTGTAGTTCCTGTTTGTGTCCCTTACTCGAATAATAAGTTAATTGAATTACTGCAGACATTCCTCACTATTCCATCATAATAGATGACAACATCTCTAAGTAGTGCCATTAAGTTGTTGAACAGAACGTCAAAACCTATTTTTCTGTGAGAACTACCATCTAAGGAATTTGGAGTGGTTAGAAGCTGTTTATGTCATGGATTGGACCTATATTAGGCGATGATTCATATCTATGAAATAAATCATACCTTGATATGGGTCCAGTCCATGATATAAACAGCTTCTAACCACTCTGAATTCCTCATATGGGTAGTTCTCACAGAAAAATAGGTGAGACGTTCTGTTCAACTGCTTAATGGCCCTCCTTCGGGATGTTGTCTTCTGTTATGATGGAACAGTGAGGAATGTCCGCAGTAATTCAATTAACTTATCATTCGAGTATGAGACACAAATAGGAACTACGCGACCCATATTTTTTTGGCTGCCAAGGAACCTGTTGGAGTATTAACTGTAACTGCTGTGTCGAATCCTGCATATAAGGAAGTTCTTGACTCTTATCCTAGTAATCATTACTCATGGGCGATGATAAAGGTACGTATTTGTTTTACATTATATATAATTTGATGTTTCCATCTAATTATGACAAGTTATATTTCAGCAAATGCACACTTTCATCTTTCTTCAATTTTGTTGTATATATATTTCGGAGATATTGCTTTGTGGAGTCAGATTCAAGAGTAATTACGTTAATTGATCGCAGATTTATATTATACTTTCATGATAGAGATTGTGAGAGAAAGTATTTTCCAAGAAAATACTGATATTTGGTTACAAAACATTCAAAATAAGTCTGTCTTACGGATGTTGCAGTTGAGTTATTGATAAAGTATGTTCTCTCTTTTATTTATTTTAATTAAATCAATCATTCTATTTTTTTTTAATTAAATCGTTGTCATTTGAGTATATAAACATATATATCTTTCTGTATTTTATATACACATCTTGATGATATTATATTCTGTGAACAAACAGATTGCGACTTCTCATTCACTATAGATTCAAGACTAGCACGATAAATTTTCCCCCCAATACTCCTTGAGAAGTGTAAAAGCTGGTTTGTCCCACCTCTCCATTAAATCGAGAAACAACCTCGGTTTTAAAGCCCTAGGCCTTTCAACTGTTACTTTTGTTTTTGCAAAATCAACTGTCATAGAGTGAAGGGTTGTCAACTGAGATATTTTTTACTCATAATCTTATCTGACTCAAGGTTTCCATATAATATGAGAGACTCCTTGAGAGTTGCATGAAATTCAACAGTTCCCAATAAGTGGTTCAATTAATTTAACTGTACTTTCTGTTGAATTCTTGAACAAAATGGTTAAACGGTTCGGGAATTAACACTTTGTTCGAGAATTAACCACTTTGTTCTGGGAATTCGAGATGAAGTACAGTATGGTGAAATACTTATTAGAAATTGCTGAATTTCCTACAACTTTTCCTTTGTCTGTCATACCTTGGGTACAATCTCTAGTACTGCACATTTAGTACATGCAGACATTGAGTCAGATAAAACTACTAGTTAAAAATGTCGAATCGGACAACCCTTCACTCTATGGCAGTTGATCTTGCAAAAACAAGAGTAAAACTGAAAGGCCTAGGACTATAAAACCGAGGATGTTTCCCGATTTCATGGAGAGGTGGGCCACAACTAGCTTACACTTCTCAAGGAGTACTGGGGACAAACTTTATCGACGACGACCGACTATCAAGATCGTAATCTACTTCTTACACTTGGCGCCGCGGGCATTAGCTAGCTTATGCAGTGGTGAACGTTAACATAACAGCAAGATATCGATGATGAGGCCGAGGTGATTTTGTCATGAATTTAGCTTTATGCATGCATGTTTAGTTACTTATGGTTCTTTTATTGTATCTTTTCTTCAAGAAGAGTTTCTCTTTGCAGGAGGTCTATAAATATAATTGGTAAGAGCTTCTAATCGTTTTCTTGTTGAGTTGTTTGATGTCAAAGGCAATGGAATTATAGTTTTAGATTCAATATATATTTTTTATATAAATTTTAGTCGCTCGAGCGATTTGTTTATTGTGTTGGTTAGTTTATGGACGTGGATAGATTAATTTAAATAGTTTTGGTGATTTATATATACTGCTTTGTGTTAAGATATAAAACAGGTACAAACAGGTATAAATTTTTTGAGAAATCCACAAAATAGGCAATTTTTTTATTTTATTAATCAGCTACCACACCTGGTCGCTGATATGTATCAGCGATCGCGGATGACTTGGGGATATCAGCGACCGGGGCGGTCGCAAATGGTAGTTGCGGACACGTGGGCCACGTCGACATTAAGACATGACTCAGCTTAGCGACAAAATCGGTCGCTATATGTCGGTCGCTGACACTACAGTCGCTAAAAGTGGTCGCCGCCATGTAGTCAGCGTCCAGAATATATGCGGCCACTATCTGCGACCGTAGTCGGTCGCCGATAGCCATCTGCGACAGGTACCGGTCGCAGATGGGCGGTCGCTAATAAGCCTTTTTCTTGTAGTGATAGTCCATTCAACTGTGGTGTACCTGGTGGAGTCCATTGTGAGATTATGCAATTATCTTTGAGATAATTTCACCGCTTAAGTGTTCTCCACCTCGATTTAATCGAAGAATCTTAATACTCTTGCCCGTTTGTTTCTCTACTTCACTTCTGAACTCTTTGAACTTTTTAAATGATTCAGATTTGCATTTCATTAAATAAACATGTCCAAATCTTGAGTGATCATCAGTGAAAGTAATAAAATAAGAATACCCTCCCCGTGCATTCGTTGTCATAGGTCCAAAAACGTCTGTGTGAACCAACGCTAACAACTCTGTAACTCTTTCTCCATTTCTACTAAAAGGAGATTTAGTCATTTTACCCATGCGAAAAGATTCACAAGTTGGATATGATTTATAATCGGATAGCTCTAAGAGCCCATCCTTATGCAACTTGAATAATCTTGTTTCATTGATATGACCGAGTCTACAGTGCCACATATAGGTATAATTAACATCATCTCTTTTCTTTTTCTTAGTTTATTCTATTTGAAATATATTTTCGTGCAAATCAAGTATGTAAAGTCCATTTCGCAAATCACCAACACCATATAAAACATTATTTTTATAAATAGAACAACTGTTGTTCTTTATTATAATTTCAAATCCATCCATATCTAATACAGAATTTGAAATAATGTTTCTAATGATATTCAGAACAAAACAACAATTATTTAAATAAATAGACTTGCTCGTAGGTAGTGCTAAACAATAAGTGCTTACAGCTAATGCAGCAACCTTTGCTTCATTTCCCACTCGTAAGACAACCTCATCCTTGTTCAGCTTTCTACTTCTGACTAGTCCCTGCACAGTATTACATATGTGAGAACCACAGCCGGTATCCAATACCCAAGTAGAATTTTAACTTTCTAAAAAATTAATTTCAATCATGAACAAACTTTGATTGAATGTCGAAGCTTCTCCAAGCTTCTTCTCTGCCAGAAACTTCTTGCAGTTCCTCTTCCAATGACCCGACTCGTTGCAATGAAAGCACATTCCTTTGCTAGCTGGATCAGGTTTATTTTGATCCTTCACTTTTGCCTTGATCTTAGCCTTCTTAGATTTCTTCTTTTCAGAAGATACCTTGGGCCTCTTCCTATTCTTGGAAGAATCATTAACCATTAAGACATGGTTCTTCTTGGATGGGAAGTGATCTTCTATAGTTTTCAACATGTTAAGTAATTCAGGAAAGCTGACATCTAACTTATTCATGTGGAAATTTAAGACGAACTGCGAGAAGGTCTCAGGGAGTTATTGCAAGACTAAGTCTTGACTCAACTCTCCATCCATGACGAACCCAAGCTGTCCAAGGCGTTCAATCAGATTGATCACCCTCGGGATATGAGTCTCAACGACAGTGATCTCGGTCATCCGAGATCGGAAGAGCTCCTTAGATATCTCATATGTAGCAGTCCTACTTTGTTTACCATACAACTCTTTGAGGTGAAGAAATATAGTAAGAGCATCCATATTTTCATGCTGACGCTGAAGCTCGTTATTCATGGATGTGAGCATGATGCATTAAGCCACAGATGCATTATCTTGCCACTTTACAATGGTGGCAATCTCTTCCTCAGAGGCTATTTCTGGAACAGTTCCAAAGACATGTGAATTTAGGACATAAGAAATCTTTTCAGCAGTGAGAACTATTCTCAGATTCCTTAACTAGTCCGTATAATTCGGCCCGGTTAGTTTGTTAGCATCAAGTATGCTACGCAATGAAATTAGTGATTTTCACATTTTTAAATTTTTGTATGTAAAAAGACAATATTTTAGCAAATATTTATTTAATTAATTTTATATATCAAAATAAATTAGGTCTTATTTTAAATTGGTATCTCCCACTATTTTCTTTAAACTATATTATCCTCACGTATATAGTTCGGCAACATCTAATTAAATATTTGCTAGTGAGAATAAGGATCTTATGTCAAATGTATATAGCCTTATGTGTGCACAACAAATGATATATAAATAAATAGGTAGATAACTCTTTTCAATCACATCAACATGTGACTCCTTGTATTCTGCCTCTTAAATCATAATAGTCAAGTGTGTGCACATTCGAACTAAAATAATTTAAGTTAAGTCTAACCTAGCACTTCATATATTCAAAAAAGAAAAATATTGTCCTTGTGTGTGCACAACAAAACATAATGTTCAATTAACTTTATAAGCATCAAATGTGATTAAATTAATATCTTAAATAATTAATACTTGCCTTGTGTGTGCACAACAAACTCATATTAAATATTTAATACTCTATTAATTTATCATGTTAGAAGGCGACTGTGACGCCCCCAAATCCGGGTCCCCCGAACCTCGGACCTGGTACGTTACGGTACTTCATCTTGAAGCATATTCTATAACTAATGCGGAAGATATAAATATAAATTGTTTATACAATAAGTTTTAACAACATAATCCCAAGGTCTACAACCTTTATCTTGATACATACCTTAATTACTTAAAAGTTTACATACTAATTTGCATCAGATAATCAAATAGTTAACGTGCATAATCATCTACTATTGGATTCTATCCTTGTCTTTATCTTTCTTCGAGCCTTCGCTTTAATCTGAAAATGTTATCATGATATAGCAAGAGTGAGCAACAAGTTTGCCCAGCAAGTTTAAATATAAAATGGATATATCATGATTGAAAAGAATGAATAATAAGCTTTCAAGTTTTCAACAATATAGTAATTGTGAAATAGCATGAATCAAATTTACATAACTGAATGACCGAGATAATAAAAATGAATGGTCAATAATGAACATGAATAAGTCAACTGGTCCAAATGGTAATGAAGGTGATCAGCCTTTCATACCTGATGAACATATACAATATGCACAACGTGCGAATCAATGAATCATAGATGTGATATAATCAACAATGATTACTCACGAACATGCTTTACAATAACAACTCGAGTTCGAGTTAGAAAACTTGCCTTTATCGCCGACTACTGCTACGCAGTCTATTTAGCTTCATCTGAAGACCTAATATTAATAATATCGATCTCCACATTAGAATAATATCATCGCAATAACTATTGCTAATTACAGTTATAAAATAACCTAAACATATTATCACATAATTCTATCGGTCAACAAAACATATAAGACCTAGTATCAAGTCAAACTATTTCAGTCTGAGTTGAGTTCGGTCCTATTTCGACCTCCCGATTGCCTAATCGGATAATTATCGAGCCTAATATTAATAAGACTCTACTTAAACACTATAATATTAACTTAGATAATTTATTAATCAGTTAAAATATTCTTCACAAGCTCATAATAATTTTCAAATAATTATTATCTTGTATAATGATTTTTCAATAAAAAATATCATATTTAAATGATTTAAATACCACAATATTCCATTATCATTAATATTTATTTAATTTTAAATATTAATGAAATACATGTCATAATATTATAAGTTATTTTTAATATTTTAAAGTATTTTTAATACTTTAATATCACTTTTAAATGATTTTAAAACATTTAAAATTATTATTAAATAACTGCCATTAATATTAAAATATTAATATATTTCATGACAAAATATTAAAAGTTATGTTTTATAACTTAAAATATTTTTTATAACCTTTAAATCATTTTTAAATAATTTTTAAAACATTAAAACCATTTTTACATAATTTATTTAATATAATTATTAAATAAATTTATTATCATAATATTAATCTATACCTTCATTTGATTATCATTTAATACTAATTAAATAGTAATTAATTAATTACCTTTAGTTATTATTTAACTAATAAATAATAGCCAATTAGATCTATTCATTATTTAATGGTAACTAGATAATGAATAATCAAATTATTGTTTGTCTTTAATTATTATTTAATATTAATTAAATAATAATTAATTAATTTCTTATCCTTGAATAGTAAATAATTATTTTATTTACTTTATTAGTCTTTAATTATTCCTTATTATTATTTAAAGAATAATTAATTAACATTTGGCCTTATTTATTATCTAATATTAATTAAATAATAAATAATTAATTCATCTCATAAATCTTTAATTATTCTTTCTTATTAAAGTTAAGAATAATTAATTATTACTTGTCTTTATTTATTATTTAATTTTTAATTAAATAATTAAATAATTAAAACCTTTTATATTAATGTAATTAAGTAATTACATTATTACTACTTAATCTTTACTAAAACATTCTTTAATCATTATTTAATATTAATTAAATAATAATTAATCAATTTGTTAATCTCTAATTATTAAATAATAATTGTTACTTTATTAATACTAACTTTACTTAATTATCATTTAATATCACTTAAATAATAATTAAATAGTTAATTATATTTAATTTTGTATGTAATAAATTAGCTAACCATTTAATGGCTTTAAATAATTATTTTTAATAATTAATCACTTCCACTTATTTACGATTATTCAATTCTTGCATAAAATTTTTCAGATTTGGCATCCTTTACGGAAACGCTTGCAAAACGAAATGTACAACTCGGAATTAAGTTCCGTCGGAGGCGTTGGATTCGTAACTTCCCGAACTACAGTTTCCATTTATTAAACACTCAATTTGGATCTATCTAGATTCCGAAAAACAGCCTCAAAGTGGCTGGTCAGCAACTTTTTTTCTTATTTTTCCAACTAGAAAGTGTTTTATAAAAATTCCATAACTTATTCATTCCTTAACATTTTTGTGCCATTCAAAAGGGATTATACTCATAACTTATAGCTCTAGCACAACCAACAATTAAATCTTAAATATCAAAAATGAATCTTCAAAAAAATCACATGGATCCCACATATTAACTAAAAACTTTCATAAAACTTCTAACTTCCATTTTCCTTCAACCTTTTCACCATGGATTCAAATATATACACATGATATCCACAATAACTTTATGATCTAACCTTTTCATAAGGTTAACCCATAAAATCATAAAATTTATATATCACAAATAAAAGCAACAAATCTACACAAAGCTTTAACTAAATAAATTTCTTTTTCCTTTTCTTTACCTTTCCTTGTTGGCCATACTCCTTCTTCTTCCAAATAGGATGTAAACATAGAGTACATAAAGCTTGATCCTCTCTCTCCTCTTCTTCCTCCTTCCATCCGTGGCACACTTTCTCTCTCTCTCTTCCCTCTTTGTCTTTCTTTTACTATTTTGGAGAGATAGAGGAAAGAGAAAGGAAATGGATTTTTTTGTTTGATAAAAAAATGTATAGATATATTTTGTATATCTAATATACATCTCCCCATCTTCTTTCTCTTCAAAACCGGCCACTTGGCCTTATTATCCTTTCATTTTTGGTTTATTTTTAATTGCTAAATTTGCCTTAATCAAATGACATTAAAGTCCCTCCACTAATTTGGCCAATTAGTTAGCATCAAGGGTAAAATTGTCATTATGCTATCACTAGACAAGGGTAAGATGGTCCTTAAGTTATCTTAAGGAAATTTCCTCACAGGACATATTTGTCATAATCAATTTTCTTTAAGGACAAAATTGTCATCTTACTATAATTAGGAAATTTCCTATAAATTTCCTTCAAGGATTCCATGGTCATTAACAAATTTCTCTTAGGGCAAAATTGTCATTTCCCTATTACTAGGAAACTTCCTAGCAATTTTCTTCTTAGGACACAAAAGTCATTAATAATTTTCTGTTAGGGCAAAATAGTCTTTTGCCACTTCAAGAAAATTTCCTAGGAAATTTCTTAACAATCATCACCCATCATTACTAGTGGGGTCCACCTTATATACCAACACTTTTCTACATTTAACTCAAGTATGGTTAGTTCCTAACCATAGTTATTCTGCTAGCACATGTCCCATTATTTTGGGTTACTAAATAAATCCTCATTAAGCTACCTAATAATTCTTTTAGGCTTGATAATAAAATAAATGGACTATGTAAATTAACATAGTCCACTAATTTTAATTATATCCTACCCTAATTATTTAATTAGGGTTTCTATTACACACATTCGTAATTTAAATTCTTACTCATGTATCTTCAATTTCATAACCTAATTAGATTTGCTTTACTTAGGTTATTTAATTGTCATTCCTAATATATATATTGAATATATACACATTATATAATGTATATTTATTCAATCTATTTTATTATTCATATAAGTCATCACATATACCACTTTTAATTCTAATTTTGACTTTTCTCCATAAAAGTCCACTGTTGACTTTGACCAAAAAGTTAACATTTACACATTTTGTGTTTATTGTCTTTTCTGACTAAACTTGACGTTCCGGACGCAACCGAGCAGTCCGTGCTTCAAAATTCTATCTATAACTCGAATTTTGAGTTTTAACGTACTCCATTTTTATTGTTAATCATATTATCTATTAGCTTTATACTTATTCCTCTTCTTATTTGCCAATCAAGGCCAACATTCCAGCTATGCTAATTACTAACATAGTTTTATCTTGATTTTCATATCCCTAACGTAATTCATCATTCCTCTTGCTAAAATATATAGCACCTTACTAAGTATATATATATTTCTATACATATACTCATCTTTGTTTAACCTCATAGCTTTCTTTCATGTTAAATTTTATTTCCTTAATAAAATTTCCACATGTATCATTATAACATTTCTTACACCATTTAGTTCACAATAATTTTTTATAAGTATCGTAATACCTTATTCTTAACATTCCTTCACACCCTTTATAGGGTTTTAAAATTTTATAACCCATATTTTCGTTATTCCCATTCAAATAGCAAACCCTATAGGTTATACTTAAAAAAAGTTAATAAATTCTAAAATTCTCATCTAGGTTTTATTCTTTAACCTTTATTTTAATCATTTAAGATTTTATAAATTCTCGGGTTGTCACATTCACCCCTTCTTCTAAGAATTTCATCCTCGAAATTATAGCCTACTAATCACTACTCCTTTTATTGATCAAAACTAGGTTTTCAACATAAACTTTATTCAATCATATTAGATTCTACCCGTCCACGACGAGTTCATACACATCATCACATGCTACCCGAAACATCACTCCCAAGAGTTAAAATTTTCAAATCATGCTGAGGAGTCATACAAACCAAGAACTATTGAGGTTTATAGGTATTACTACCTACTACCTATTTCAATTAAGAAAAAGGTACTCGACCCCTTACAAAGGTTAACAGTATGTTTACAATCACAAAGAAGGTAAACTACAACTGCTAGTACTTTAGGTGATTAGCCTATCGTACGCTTACGTCATGTATAACGTATCAATCATGTCTAGCGAATATTTTCGCCACTAGATTGGATTATTTTATCCAATCGACATAGTTCACCTCAGTCTTATCATAGGATTCCGCACTAAAATAATTTGGTTCGGGATAAATTCTCAAAGAATACTTTGAATTGTCATAAACATTTGTCTAGCTGAATCAAATAGCTTAGACTTATACCAATAATTCGAATTTAAATCGAAACATGTGTCTGGCCAAATTCAGTTGGCACTTAACTTTTCTTTAAAGTTCTGAAAATCATTTTATGACGTCATGATACCGCACTGTATTTACAGTCCGTTTGAGGATTCCGTCATTTTGTGACTTTGTCATACTACATCATTCCATAGTAGGCTAACGATCTTTAGATCGCATCCAACACTAAGTAATTCTGCATTGATAACTCCATCATTTTTATCATCTTTGCACCAGGTTACATGATGCATTAATGATATATAAAATACATTTTGATAAATTTCAAATCATTTTCCTCTAGCCGAAATAATTAGGATAGACTCTTCTTTAAACCGTTCAAAACTATTGAAAATAAAATTATTTTTTTTTTGATGTTATCATGCCGCAATTGGTAATGATGTGTCAGTGTCCCAAAGTCCACACATACACACTTGTCACCATGTGTTGCTGATAACAAAAATTCATTTTATTTCGAAAGGCACATCAGTGCGAATTTAGCTTGAGTCCAAAAATTTCGAAGTTTAGCACAGCTAGAAAATTTGGAATACCTATGCTTCCATCATCAACATCAATTTTTCTAATGATCAATTGCTTAATAATTCTATCTATTTCTATTATCCTCAATCCTTCGTTTCACACATAGCTATTCCCAGTTCGTCAAACTTACCACTTATTATGAGTTCAGAAACTTTCCACAATCATATGAGTTTAAGAACTTGTCCTAGACGGACCATTGGCGTCCATTCGCTGAGGGGTTCAAAAATATTTCATATAATTATGAGTCACGAACTTACCATAAGTATGAGTTTTAAGAACTCGCAACTTAATCTTATATTCTCTACCTATCTGGTATACTCATGAGAAAAGAATCACCTTCTCAACATGTATATAGCAAATAGCGTGACACAAACATTTCAATGACTATCAATACCAGAAGCTAAGTAGTTGTTGAACCAACTCGACCACTAATCAATATAGGAAGCTAAGTCAAGGACAATTCCCCGCCCATACAAAGAATTGTTCAACTTAACCACGATATCAACCAAGAAGCTAAGTAATTCTAAAACCAAGTACAAATTCCTCGCCCATACAAAGAATCATACAACTCAGCTGCTAACATGAGTCCTCAATTAAAATCCCACATATTCCTAGTTCTTTCTTTACTAGATACGAATTTCATTTAATCTGTATCTACAATTCACAACTCTTTTCTGAGTTTAACTCATACTATTTCATAATACCATATTCGTATAGTAATTCTGTTATAAAGTCTTCAATCCATAGATTGATCATCTATCCTCTTATGACCTCATCAGATCACGTTGTGATCTCATATTATAATCGTATTATATTACGATTCTTTTCTATGTCCCGATCGTTTTATTTTATGATCTTCTTTTCTTTTATACTTTTAGACTTTTAGACTCTATCTATTCATTAATACTGTTCATCTTTATCATCAGAGTTAGGTACCTCTGGATCTTTTATAATTTATCAAGATTCGTCTTTGAATCTTATCGACGCACCAACTCTATTTGAGTTAGTCCTTATCCTTATCACTGTGGTTATTAGCCTAAGGTAACCCTACCTAAGGTTTATAACCTACAGCTCTGATACCAACTGTGACGCCCCCAAATCCGGGTCCCCAGAACCTCGGACCTGGTACGTTACGGTACTTCATCTTGAAACATATTCTATAACTAATACGGAAGATATAAACATAAGTTATTTATACAATAAGTTTTAATAACATAATCCCAAGGTCTACAACCTTTATCTTGATACATACCTTAATTACTTAAAGGTTTACATACTAATTTGCATCAGATAATCAAATAGTTAACGTGCATAATCATCTACTATTGGATTCTATCCTTGTCTTCGTCTTTCTTCGAGCCTTCGCTTTAATCTGAAAATGTTATCATGAAATAGCAAGAGTGAGCAACAAGTTTGCCCAGCAAGTTAAAATATAAAATGGATATATCATGATTGAAAAGAATGAACAATAAGCTTTCAAGTTTTCAACAATATAGTAATTGTGAAATAGCATGAATCAAATTTATATAACTGAATGACCGATACAATAAAAATGAATCGTCAATAATGAACATGAATAAGTCAACTGGACCAAATGGTAATGAAGGTGATCAGCCTTTCATACCTGATGAACATATACAATATGCACAACGTGCGAATCAATGAAGCATAGATGTGATATAATCAACAATGATTAATCACGAACGTTTTACAATAACAACTCGAGTTCGAGTTAGGAAACTTGCCTTTATCGCCGACTACTGCTATGCAGTCTATTTAGCTTCATCTGAAGACCTAATATTAATAATATCGATCTCCACATTAGAATAATATCATCGCAATAACTATTGCTAATTATAGTTATAAAATAACCTAAACATATTATCACATAATTCTATCGATCAACAAAACACATAAGACCTAGTATCAAGTCAAACTATTTCAGTCTGAGTTGAGTTCGGTCCTATTTCGACCACTCGATTGCCTAATCGGATAATTATCGAGCCTAATATTAATAAGACTCTACTTAAACACTATAATATTAACTTAGATAATTTATTAATCAGTTAAAATATTTTTCACAAGCTCATAATAATTTTTAAATAATTATTATCATGTATAATGATTTTTCAATCAAAAATATCATATTTAAATGATTTAAATACCACAATATTCCATTATCATTAATATTTATTTAATTTTAAATATTAATGAAATACATGTCATAATATTATAAGTTATTAATAATATTTTAAAGTATTTTTAATACTTTAATATCACTTTTAAATGATTTTAAAACATTTAAAATTATTATTAAATAACTGCCATTAATATTAAAATATTAATGTATTTCATGACAAAATATTAAAAGTTATGTTTTATAACTTAAAATATTTTTTATAACCTTTAAATTATTTTTAAAATATTAAAACTATTTTTACATAATTTATTTAATATAATTATTAAATAAATTTATTATCATAATATTAATCTATACCTTCATTTGATTACCATTTAATATTAATTAAATAGTAATTAATTAATTACCTTTAGTTATTATTTAACTAATAAATAATAGCCAATTAGATCTATTCATTATTTAATGGTAACTAGATAATGAATAATTAAATTATTGTTTGTTTTTAATTATTATTTAATATTAATTAAATAATACTTAATTAATTTCTTATCCTTGAATAGTAAATAATTGTTTTATTTACTTTATTAGTCTTTAATTATATTTTTTTATTATTTAATGAATAATGAATTAATATTTGGCCTTATTTATTACTAATATTAATTAAATAACAAATAATTAATTCATCTCATAAATCTTTAATTATTCTTTCTTATTAAAGTTAAGAATAATTAATTATTACTTGTCTTTATTCATTATTTAATTTTTAATTAAATAATTAAATAATTAAAATCTTTTATGTTAATATAATTAAGTAATTACATTATTACTACTTAATCTTTACTAAAACATTCTTTAATCATCATTTAATATTAATTAAATAATAATTAATCAATTTGTTAATCTCTAATTATTAAATAATAATTAGTTACTTTATTAATACTAACTTTACTTAATTATCATTTAATATCACTTAAATAATAATTAAATAATTAATTATATTTAATTTTGTATGTAATTAATTAGCTAACCATTTAATGGCTTTAAATAATTATTTTTAATAATTAATCACTCCCACTTATTTACGATTATGCTATTCTTGCATAAAATTTTTCAGATTTGGCATCCTTTACGGAAACGCTTGCAAAACGAAATGTACGACTCGGAATTAAGTTCCGTCGGAGACGTTGGATTCATAACTTCCCAAACTACAGTTTCCATTTATCAAACACTTAATTTGGATCTATCTAAATTCCGAAAAACAGCCTCAAAGTGGATGGTTAGCAACTTTTTTTTCTTATTTTTCCAACTAGAAAGTGTTTTACTAAAAATTTCATAACTTATTCATTCCTTAACATTTTTGTGTCATTCAAAAGGGATTATACTCATAACGTATAGCTCTAGCACAACCAACAATTAAATCTCAAATATCAAAAATGAATCTTCAAAAAAATCACATGGATCCCACATATTAACTAAAAACTTTCATAAAACTTCTAACTTCCATTTTCCTTCAACCTTTTCACCATGGATTCAAATATATACACATGATATCCACAATAACTTTATGATCTAACCTTTTCATAAGGTTAACCCATAAATCATAAAATTTATAGATCACAAATAAAAGCAACAAATCTACACAAAGCTTTAACTAAATAATTTTTTTTTCCTTTTCTTTACCTTTCCTTGTTGGCCATACTCCTTCTTCTTCCAAATAGGATGTAAACATAGAGTACATAAAGCTTGATCCTCTCTCTCCTCTTCTTCCTCCTTCCATCCGTGGCTCAATTTCTCTCTCTCTTCCCTCTTTGTCTTTCTTTTACTATTTTGGAGAGATAGAGGAAAGAGAAAGGAAATGGATTTTTTTGTTTGATAAAAAAATGTATAGATATATTTTGTATATCTAATATACATCTCCCCATCTTCTTTCTCTTCAAAACCGGCCACTTGGCCTTATTATCCTTTCATTTTTGGTTTATTTTTAATTGTTAAATTTGCCTTAATCAAATGACATTAAAGTCCCTCCACTAATTTGGCCAATTAGTTAGCATCAAGGGTAAAATTGTCATTATGCTATCACTAGACAAGGGTAAAATGGTCCTCAAGTCATCTTAAAGAAATTTCCTGGAAATTTCCTCACAGGACATATTTGTCATAATCAATTTTCTTTAAGGACAATATTGTCATCTTACTATAATTATGAAATTTCCTAAAAATTTCCTTCAAGGATTCCATGATCATTAACAAATTTCTCTTAGGGCAAAATTGTCATTTCCCTATTACTAGGAAACTTCCTAGCAATTTCCTTCTTAGGACACAAAAGTCATTAATAATTTTCTGTTACGGCAAAATAGTCTTTTGCCACTTCAAGGAAATTTTCTAGGAAATTTCTTAACAATCATCACCAATCATTACTAGTGGGGTCCACCTTATATACCAACACTTTTCTACATTTAACTCAAGTATGGTTAGTTCCTAACCATAGTTATTCTGCTAGCACATGTCCCATTATTTTGGGTTACTAAATAAATCCTCATTGGGCTACCTAATAATTCTTTTAGGCTTGATAATAAAATAAATAGGCTATATAAATTAACATAGTCCACTAATTTTAATTATATCATACCCTAATTATTTAATTAGGGTTTCTATTATACACATTCGTAATTTAAATTCTTACTCATGTATCTTCAATTTCATAACCCAATTAGATTTGCTTTACTTAGGTTATTTAATTATCATTCCTAATATATATTGAATATATACACATTATATAATATATATTTATTCAATCTATTTTATTATTCACATAAGTCATCACATATACCACTTTTAATTCTAATTTTGACTTTTCTCCATAAAAGTCCACTGTTGACTTTGACCAAAAAATTAACATTTACACATTTTGTGTTTATTGTCTTTTCTGACTAAACTTGACGTTCCGGACGCAACCGAGCAGTCCATGCTTCAAAATTCTATCTCTCACTCGAATTTTGAGTTTTAACGTACTCTATTTTTATTACTAATCATATTAGCTATTAGCTTTATACTTATTCCTCTTCTTATTTGCCAATCAAGGCCAACATTCCAGCTATGTTAATTACTAACATAGTTTTATCTTGATTTTCATATCCCTAACGTAATTCATCATTCCTCTTGCTAAAATATATAGCACCTTACTAAGTATATATATATTTCTATACATATACTCATCTTTGTTTAACCTCATAGCTTTTCTTCATGTTAAATTTTATTTCCTTAATAAAATTTCCACATGTATCATTATAACATTTCTTAC
Source organism: Panax stipuleanatus (assembly GCA_020205555.1). Classification (NCBI taxonomy): domain Eukaryota; kingdom Viridiplantae; phylum Streptophyta; class Magnoliopsida; order Apiales; family Araliaceae; genus Panax; species Panax stipuleanatus. The sequence goes on along the minus strand of CM035124.1, from coordinate 48,368,517 downwards.
ACCATTTAGTTCACAATAATTTTTTATAAGTATCGTAATACCTTATTCTTAACATTCCTTCACACCTTTCTAGGGTTTTAAAATTTTGTAACCCATATTTTCGTTATGTCCATTCAAATAGCAAACCCTATAGGTTATACTTAAAAAAAGTTAATAAATTCTAAAATTCTCATCTAGGTTTTATTTTTTAACCTTTATTTTAATAATTTAAGATTTTATAAATTCTCGGGTTGTCACAGCGACATTCGATATTCCAAATATCATTGAACGCTTTAGACTTAATATGATTTCTCTGTGGGGTTTGTTATTATTTGTCTCATCTTGTTTAGCGCTCATGCACACACACACACACACACACACACACACACACACACACATATATATATATATATATATATAAAATACGCGTTATTTTATTAAAACATGAGAAGTATGTTTGTATAAAATATAATATATATAATATTTAGCATGCACATATAGAATACTATATTTTACCCATATTGATTATGAATTTTTATTCTAGTTTGGTTCACTAGAGCCACCAAGAGAACCAAAAGGTCAAACCTAGGAGTGCAAGAATTTAAATTTAAACGTAACTATTATATTTAAACCCGAGCTCCATACAAACGGGTCTTTACGCGCTCCTTGCTCCTTGGTCTCCAATTTCTTCAAGATAATTCTAACTATTTTTATTACATAAATGATTTAATTTAAATATAAATCTTGATCAGCAGTCAAGGGAAAGTACATAGGAGGGAGATAAAATTTTACATCAAGAAAAAACTAGAGAAGACGAGGTATGCAGATCCAATTTAATAAAACTCATTCATTCAAGCATTCAACTAAAATAAATTCAATCACATTGGTAAATATTCCATAATCAATCACATTTATTATCATACTTATCACCATATGCATCAATATATAAATATTCATCTCATGAATCAAAATCATTCCATATATATATGAGTATCATTTAATGGACAATTTTAAATTGCATAAAATCTAATTTCAAGATTAAAATAAACTCTTTATTTTAATTATAAATTATTAAAATTATTATTATTATTATATATATATATATAATCATATATATCTATAATAATAAAGTAGAACCTATTTTAAATCTTTTATTTGACAAAGCACAAGAACGGTTCAGATTCCATCTCAATTCTTTCTATTTAATCTAAAGGCTCATGTTTATCCCACCCTAAAAAAATTGCCGCCTAAATGAAAGTCACCATACGCTCCCCCTTCCAAATCAAACTCACTCCTACACTATCCCGCCCAAATCTTTTCTTCTCTCTTCTCTCTGTGGAATTTGGGGAAAAATCTTTTCTTCTCTCTTCTCTCTGCGGAATTTGGGTCCAAATCAACCCCACCCCTACACTATCTCGCCCAAATCTTTGCTTCTCTCTGTGGAATTTGGGGAAAATGTTTTTTTTTTCTCTCTCTCCTCTATGTGGAATTTGGGGAAATGAATAGCGGGGAACACTTCAGCCGGAGGAGGGAAAGGTCAATCATGGCCGTCGACAACATTTTCAGGTTTGATCAATTCATCATTTAATCGATCCCTGATTTCTAAATTACCGGTGTGTCTGCAATTACTTGCTTGAAGAGGTCTGAATTAGGACTATTAAGTCTGTTTGCGATTCAGGAAATCAAGAAGACTTTATTTGTAAAGGATTAAATCATGTTTACGAGGATGTTCGGTAAGTCTAAGCAAGAGACGAATGCTCTTTCTACTTTAGAGAAGTTCTATGAGGTACCATCATCAATTTTTTTATTTTACTAATCTTTGTTATATTACTGCTTACATATGAAGATTTAGGAGATACGTCTTATTCAATGTATTTGACAGTTTTTTTTGTTTCTGAAGAGCTGTTTTTCATCAGTTCACTGAATATAATTAGTTGTTATCTGTTGGATTTTGTTTATATCATGTCACTCTTGGTGCGAGTTGAAGTTCTGATTTTTGAGTTTTTTTTGTACTACTTATTATTAGACAAATATGATAGTATTTCTCCATAAGTTGCACAAAGTATGATGTTAGATGGTTGGAAGCATTAAGGGTGGTCTTAGCTTGGACCGGAAGTAGTGTGATTTATGGAGTTTATTTCAATGTTTATGTTTAAATAAAAGTGGAAACTTTTTATTTTCAGAGTTCTTGGGATTTTGGGTTTAGCTAGAACTGAAATTATTTGTTAAATTTGATTGAAAATTTGCCAAGGGTTCTCTTTGTTTAAGGTGGAAACTTTTCTTTTCAGAGTTCAAGGTTTTTTCCCCATGATTTTTTAGTTTTTTGGTCTTTTGTTCAAGTGGGTTAGCAGTTTTAGTGATTTTTTCTTTTCCTTTTTTCTTTTTCTGTTGGTAGAGCTCGATTAACAGCAAGTCCATTTTTATATAAAGACTAATCTAAGGTCTAGGGACCACCATGAATGGACTGAGCTCAAGAAATATTAAAGAGAATGGAAAATAACATTTGGCTGAGTTTCCATCTCCCAAGTCCCATCATCCGGCTATGGTGTGACTTGCCTCTCCCAATCTCTTTTTGAAAGTTATGCAAAAAATATTATATCTTGGGTTTCATATGGTTTTCATATACTACTTATAAAGGCTTTATTGCCTTCACTTACAGGAAAAAAATATCATAATTTTTTAATGTTCAAGATTATCGTCATAATTTTTACTCCCTCCGTCTCCAAAACGACGACTAAATTACAATTTGCACATATATTAAGAAGAGTAAAAATAAAAGAAATAGAGTAAAAAAGTTTCAAATTTGTGTTATACTAATGACACATTTAGTCATCATTTTGGGGACGGAGGGAGTATTTTATATCATTATTATTATTTACGAATAAAATTTAAAATAATTTATTATTATTTACGGAGAAATTTTAGAATAAAAATACATTCTTTATAACAATTCGGGTCTAATTTATGCGTGAGTCCAAATCAAATCATAGCATAATAAGGTTTAATACGTTTTCTACCTAATATCTTATGAGTCCTTTTACACGGACAGAAAAATTGGACAGGTAGAACAAAATGGATCTGTTCCTGGCTGGAACAAATTCAATTTGTTCTACCTGTCCGTGTATACTTATTCAATCAAGTGATTATATGGACTGATGGTTGAATTGGGTTCCATGGTTGTTTGTGCTCTGTTTGTCTTTGTGGTTTCTCAAATGGGGATTGCCCAATTTGAGCTTTAATTGAATTTGCCTGTGATAATAGGGTATTGCCCAATATGTGCATGTGTTCTGTTTTCAAGATTTTTGAGGAAGATGACATGTTATGTTTTCATTTTTCACAATTTAGACAAATGATATACATATAGCTGCCTCATGCCATAACATATAGTAGGTTAGATCCTAGAAGCACACCTCCATCATTCATGATTTGTTTCAGCAATGAAAAATTATTAACTCATTAATTCTATCTAATAAGTTTATCAAGGATTGGAGGGAAAATTTATGATGAAACTAAGGAATGTATGAGCTGGTGACACTATTTCGTTATTCTTAGTTATTATTTTTAGAATTTTACAGGGTTTTTAACGTATTATTTTTTGGAATCAAGTCGAGCTAAAACTTTGTTAGTATACCACAATGGAGATATCTTTGTATATTAAGTTAGCAATGACTCTAATAGCAATTTATATTTTGTGTACCACAAAATGCTAATACTCAAACTAAATAATGTCAAGCACTAGAATAATGTAATAGGTTATCAGATGAAAAAAAGAGACTAGAACAGTTTTAGAAACCAGGTGAGACCATGCCAAGTTAGGAAGCACTTGAAATGTTCTTAAAATCTCTGAGTGGACCTAGGCGGCGGATGGGTCACCTAAGCCACCTAGGCGGTGCCTATATGTTTTCCTAGGTAGTGCTTATGTGACATGTGCATATGTATCATACAACAACCTTATATAAATCATATACATGCTGCAAGTCAATCCGTTTTCAAGATTATTGAGGAAGATGAAATGTTCTGTTTTCATTTTTCACAATTTAGACAAATGATATACATATAGCTGCCTCATACCATAACATATAGTAGGTTAGATCCTAGAAGCACACCTCCATCATTCATGATTTGTTTCAGCAATGAAAAATTATTAGCTCATTAATTCTATCTAATAATTTACCCAGAAACCAAATTAAGAGTTAATATACCAAAGACATTGAGATTCTAAACTTCAAATTTCTGAGTTTTCCATTAGAAAGATCGATGTTTGGATGTTTTTTTTGGAGAGATTCATGTACTTAATTAATTCATGAACTAAATTTGGTTTAATTAACTAACACTGGAGAATATCGATTCATTCATCTCTTATGTGTTACTTGAGTAAAATCAAGTTGATATCAATTTAAAAATAGAAATCATTTCAAATCATTTTGGTTATTTCCAAAAAGTTAGATGTTACACCCTGCAAGTAATTAGTATTCAAAGAGAGGCAACTGATCATACCTTGAGGCAAGGAAGCCTTAACCTTTGATCAAGTGAAAAAAAGGGAAATACAAGGATTTGCAATTTTACTTCTCTTTAGGAATGTATCGATCACCAAGCCTTAGGTGGGCTAATTGGAGATCATGAACAATATTTATATCTACTCTTCTTCTCTTGAAACACATTATCATCCTCTTCACCAGAAGAAGCGGTTTGATTATTATTTCCGCATACTACAAAGTTAAGGCTCACAGACAAATCCGCTGCTGCATAACCCCTCTTATTAGCATTGGTTGCCCAATTGAATTTCTTACTTTTTTCATTTCTTCGAAGTTTGATACATTTCCGAATAAATTGGTTTGTATTTTTAGCTTGACCATGTTGTTCAAATCTAGGTTTTTGTACTGTATAAACATATATAGATCCTTACCTTCAAAACGGTGAATTTTTTAATTATCAACTGTATTCTGTAACTATGTTATGATTTTTTCCTGATACTTCCTTTTAGCTTATATATATAGATATAATTGTCTTTTAATTGTGGGTGTTATCTGATTAGTTGGAGATTAGGAAATCAACGCGTTAAGGTGGGTGATCGAAATGAGGGAGAGTTTCTGTAACTCTCCTTCACATACTGAACATGCTCCACCTCCGACATTGCGGTGTCAACGATGATTTTGAGACACTGAGTAAGTCCCCTGCACGAACAGATCATTATCAATTTGTAGCAATGAACGAAAATCATGTTTATTTGTGCATTCCAAGCCAATACTTATAATACTCTAACCCAAATTGATTTGTTCTTCCAGTCCAATTTTGTTATACTTTATTTATTTAAGTTATGTCAAATATAAATTCTAACTTTGCATCGTTGACAATTTTGTCGTTGGCATTTTGAAGCATGTTTAATTTTGGCTTGATGGTTATAAATATACCTATAGTGATGTGTTTACTACTATTTTTGAAACACTATTTCTTCTCCCTTTACAACCGCAATACCTTTTTGGGTTTCCATTTCCACAAGGGAAATTGCTCTGTTTTGGCTGATAAGAAATTCTCCATGGGATTCTGCTTGGAAAAATCTGCCAAATGTTCTCATGCTTCAACTAATCAATTCTTTGGTATGTCATTCCACTTTTTACAATTTCTTATTAAATCTTCCTTATTTGAACACTATATTGAGATGATTTTTGGTGGTCAGATCGTGAAGAATGGGGAACTCAATAATTCGGATGATATTAGGGAATATTGGGTACTTGGAGAAAAACAGGATTGGAAATGTAAAATAAGTTGGTACAATTACAATTTTTGACTGAATTCATTGAGAATTTTAGTGGCCTAAAACTAGATGAATTTGATGTATTCCCAAAATTTTGTTGTTTTTATTTGGAAATTAGTCTTCTGTTCGTGGAAACAATAAAGTGAATTGTTTATAGTGTGTGTGTTTGTAATTATTTCTATCTTTTTTTTGTTTGATTCGTTATGATATCTTGAGTAAGTAATTATTCATAAATATCTATCACTATGCATCATCATCATCCTCTTTGTGAAAGACCTTAGTATAGAAAGCATTTATTTATAAGAAATTTTTTAATTGATGGCTGTTAAAGTATGTTAAGGCCGTTGTTGGTTCCCCTGTATTCTCGGAGACTGTATGTAATCTCTTTGTAATGCACTAATTGAATGTTTTACTTTGCCCTTTTCCATGGGTTTGTGTCCTAATTGTATAATTATGGGAGTGATGGGTAGACTTTTGTTATTGCTATGTCCATTTTGCCAAAGGGTACTTCTTACTTTGGAGAAGAAACAAGCCTCAGTGGTAAATTTGGTGACAATTCATTTGAAGTTCTAAAAAAATTTTGATTAGGCTTTTGGATGCAAACCCAGAAGGGAAGGTGCCTCTAATCAAATTTGGTATGACAAATGGGTTGTTTACTCTGATGTCATTATTGGCAATATGTATATATATATATATATATACACACATGTTTATATGTATTGTCTCTATGCGTGTGGAAAGTGATAATGGGTGTATATTTGCAAGCCCAATGTTCATTAATGGTATTTTTTTTATTAGTTATTGTATGTGGTAATTATAGTTGCAATTCTCTCTATTCAAAAATAATAGTACATGGTTTAATGGATTTTTTTGTACATAATTTTTTCCCCGTGTAATGGGAACAACTTCATTTACTCACTTTTCTCAAGTTCTTTTAATGTTGTGAATTGGTAAGTTAAAATACAGAATGCTGAGACTTTTTTGTTGGCCTAACATTTTTATCATGGATTTTGAAATTGAATTAGTTGGTAAATAATACTACTTTCATCCTATAATAACTGTCGTTTTAGAAGGGAAAACAATTTCCAATTTATTTGTCGTTTACAACTTTTTAGGAGAATAAATTATTTACTTTTTTATATTACTCCTACCTTCTCTCATTGTCTAAAGAAATTCTCTCCCTTGTATTAATAGTTTTCAACTTCCCATAAAGGGGTAGTGATGAAATTTTACACAAATTTTTATTAATAAATGATAACATTAAATGACTTTCTTAATCCATGTGCATGAAGCTAAAACGACAATTATTATGGGATGGAGGGAGTACTCAAATTGGTGTTATTGTACAATTTTAAGGTATATATCTCTTTTCATTTCTTTTATCTAATATTGACTGAACTAATTACTTAATTTGAAATTGTTGGATATGAGTTCATGTTGTTACATGGATTGTGTATTTTCAGTCCTTTTTTAAGATAATGTCTGACAAATTAATAAATTCATTATTCAAATTAGTCGGTGCATTTTTAGTTTGAAAATAGTTTATTTAAATCAAATTTTTTGTTACGACGTGACTTTAGGCACGGGTAATTACTAGTATATATATATATATAATAGTGACTTGTTACTTTTTAAAAACATGCAGGAATCAACCTTTTGAAATGAATCACGAAATCCCTTTTTGAAACAATCCACGCCCAGCGAGGATGAAAAAAAAATCTGCTTTCGCGAATATTTTTTTTCTTTCATAAAATATAATTTTATATAACTAATTATGCTTAATAAATTATTCTAAATACATATTCATATAATATGGAATCAAAACAATTAATAATTATAAAAAAGTTTGGCTCTGATGCCACTGTTGGGTTTGTACGAAATTATGGGCGCAATCAAATTGCAAAAGTAGCGGAAGCATGATATATCAGAGTTTAAAAATTTCTACAAAACCATTACCCGGATCATCCTTTATGCAAATTATTAATTTAAAACGATAAATAAGAAGTTATGGAATCATACCTTTGTAGAACGAAGCTTCTACAGGTACGAGTTCAACTCCTTGTTCTTCATGATCTCCTTGAATTTTTAGGTTAGATTCCTTCCTTTGATCAATGTTAGCCACCCAAGTATTTAGCCTCTAGAGGTGATTCACCAATGAAGAGGAATTATCAAGGAGGGTGGTTAGCTAAACCCTAGGTTTCTATCCATTATAGAAAATGAGTACTCTTTAACAATTGAAATTTTATCAACTGATATCTAACATAAGACTTCTTTTATATAGATATTGGTCAACCCTTCTGATTGTAATAGAAATATATTTTTATTTATTTAATTAAACTTCTTTAATTAATTAGGCTTCCCAATCATATTGGGATTAATTGGGAAGCCCAATTAATTAAAAAAGTTTAATTAATTAATTAAATAAAACCCAATTCTAATTAGATTAGTTGGGTTAACCTAATATCTATATAAGAGAGTCTTATATCAGATATTAAAAATAGATACGTGAATTCTAATAGTTGGAGAGTACAATATATTTTCTACAAAGAATAGAAAAAGGGTTTAGCCAACCACCCATCTTCCTGAGTAATTTCTCTTCCTTGGTGGATCACCTCTAGATGCCAAACACTTGGGTGGCTAACGTTGATCAAAGGAAGGAGCCACTACAGGATATTCAAGGAGATCAAGGAGAGCAAGGAGTAGAACTTATACCTGTGGAAGTTAGATTCTACAAGGGTATGATTCTGATTCATCCTTACTTTTCTGTTATTGATAATTGAGCACAAAGCATGATCATGGTATGAGTTTGTATAAAAATTTTAAAAACTTATGTTTCGCGCTTCTGTCCTTATTTATGTAATTTGATTGCATGTATGCGTTACATACAAACCCAACAGTGGTATCAAAGCCTAACTTTATGCTAATTATCAATTTTATGATTCCATGTATGAATTGATGTGAGATTGGATCGAATTATCTAGACAAAAATTGAATTATACAGATTCTGCGATGAACAGTGCAATTGCGCCGCTGCCCAGTAGATTCTGGGCGCAGCTGCGCCGTTCAGCAATGCAGCGCAGCTGCGCCGCTGCCCAGTTCATTCTGGGCGCAGCAGCTGCACCAGTCCCTGGACAAAAACTGAAATTCTTATTTTTCTTAATTAAGTAGGTGCTTTATTTAATTTATAAAAGTTTAAAATAAAGATGTTTATTTTATCTGAAATATGATTTTAGATTGCTAAAATTAAAAGAGTTTAATTTGGTTTTGTTTTTGATTAAAATAAAATAGTTTATTTTGTTCCAAAAATTAAATTTAGCAAAACTTTTGTCCATTAAATGACATCGATCTATATATGGAATGACTTTATTATTCATGAGATGAATGATTATTTATTGATGCATATGTTGATGTGTATGATAATAAATGGGGTTGATTATGGACTATTGACCAATGTGATTGAATTTTATTTTATTTGAATACTTGAATGAATGAGTTTTATTAAATGAGGTCTGCGTACCTCGTCTTCTCTGTTTTTTCTCGATGTAAATTCTATCTCCCTCCTATGTACTTCCCCTTGACTGCTGATCAAGATTTCTATTTAATTTTTAATAGTTTATGTAATAGAGATAATTAGAATTATCTTGAAGAAATTGGAGACTAAGGAGCGCGTGAAGACCCGTTTGTATGGAGTCCGGATTTAAATATAATAGTTACGTTTAAATTTAAATTCTTGCACTCCTAGATTTGACTTTTTGGTTCACTTGGTGGCTCTAGTGAACCAAACTAGAATAAAAGTCTATAATCAATCCGGGTAGAATATAGTATTCTATATGTGCATGCTAAATATTATATTTTATGCAAACATGCTTCGCATGTTTAATAAAATGACGCGTATTTTATATATATATATATATATATGTGTGTGCATACGCGCTAAACATGATGAGACAAATAATAACAAACTCCTCAAAGAAATTATATTAAGTCCGAAGCGTTCAATGATATTTGGAATATCGAACGTCGCCTTCTAGCATGATAAATTAATAGTCTTAAATATTTAATATGAGCTTGTTGTGCTATCCACAAGGCGAGTATTGCGTATTTAAGATATTAATTTAATCACATTTGATGTTTATCAAGAAAATTGAACAATATAGTCTTGTTGTGCTATCCACAAGGACGAATATTTATCTTTTTTGAATTTATGGAAGTGCTAGGCTGGACTTAACTTAAATCATTTTAGTTCGGATGCACACACACTTGACCATTATGATTTAAGAGGCAAAATAAAAGGAGTTACATGTTGATGTAATTGACAAGAGTTGTCTACCTATTTATTTATATATGGTTTGTTGTGCTATCCACAAGGCTATATACATTCGAAATGGGATCCTTAATCTCACTAGCAAATCTTTAATTATATGTTGCCGAATTATATAAGTGAGGGTAATATAATTTGATGAAAATAGTGGGAGATACCAATTTAAAATAAAGACCTAAATTTTATTTTGGTATGCAAAATTAATTAAATGAATGTTTGCTAAAATGTTGTCTTTTCACATGTAGTATTTTAAAAATGTCAAAATCACTAATTTCACTGCGAAGCATACTTGATGCTAATAAACTTACTGGGCCGAATTATACAGAGTGGCTAAGTAATCTGAGAATAGTTCTCATTGCTGAAAATATTTCTTATGTCCTAAATTCACCTGTCCCTGGAACTGTTCCAGAATCAGCCTCTGAGGAAGAGATTGCCACCATTGTTAAGTGGCAAGATGATGCATCTGTGGCTCAATACATCATGCTCGCATCCATGAATAATGAGCTTCAGTGTCAGCACAAAAATATGGATGCTCCTACTATGTTGCTTCACCTCAAGGAGTTGTATGGTGAACAAAGTAGGACTGCTAGATATGAGATATCTAAGGAGCTCTTTCGATCTCGGATGAACGAGGGCACAGCCGTCGAGACTCATATCCTTAGGGTGATCAATCTGATTGAACGCCTTGGATAGCTTGGGTTCGTCATGGATGGGGAGTTGAGTCAAGACTTGGTCTTGCAGTCACTCCCTGAGACCTTCTCGCAGTTCTTAGTTAATTTCCACATGAATAAGTTGGATATCAGCTTGCCTGAATTACATAACATGTTGAAAACTGCAGAAGGTCACTTCCCATCCAAGAAGAACCATGTCTTGATGATGGATTCTTCCAATAAAAGGAAGAGGCCCAAGGTGTCTTCTGAAAAGAAAAAATCTAAGAAGGCTAAGGGAAAAGGGAAAGAAAAAGAACAAAAGAAACCTGATCCAGCTGACAAAGGAATGTGCTTCCATTGCAACGAGCCGGGACATTGGAAAATGAACTGCAAGAAGTTTCTAGCAAAGAAGAAGCTTGGAGAAGCTTCGACTTCCAATCAAGGTTTGTTAATGATTGAAATTAATTTTTTCGAAAGTCATAATTATACTTGGGTATTAGATACCGGCTGTGGTTCTCACATATGTAATACTGTGCAGGCACTGGTCAGAAATAGAAAGCTGAGCAATGATGAGGTCATCCTACGAGTGAGAAATAGAGCAAAGGTTGCTGCATTAGCTGTAGAGACTTATTGTTTAGCAATGCCTTTGGGCAAGTCCATTTATTTAAATAATTGTTATTTTGTTCCGAATATCATTAGAAATATTATTTCTATTTCTGTATTAGATATGAAAGGATTTGACGTTATTATAAAGAACAACAGTTGTTCTATTTATAAAAATAATGTTTTATATGGTATTGGTAATCTGCGAAATGGGCTTTATATACTTGACTTGCATGAAAATATACTTCAAATAGAACAAACTAAGAAAAGGAAAAGAGGTGATGTTAATTATACCTATATGTGGCACTGTAGACTCGGTCATATCAATGAAACAAGATTATCCAAGTTGAATAAGGATGGGCTCTTAGAGCTATCTGATTTCAAATCATATCCAACTTATGAATCTTGTCTCATGGGTAAAATGACTAAATCTCCCTTTAGTGGAAAAGGAGAAAGAGTTACAGAGTTGTTAAAGTTAGTTCACACAGACATTTTTGGACCTATAACAACGAATGCACTGGGTGGGTATTCTTATTTTATTACTTTCACTGATGATCACTCAAGATTTGGATATGTGTATTTAATGAAATACAAATCAGAAATCATTTGAAAAGTTCAAAGAGTTCAGAAGTGAAGTAGAGAAATAAACGGGCAAGAGTATTAAGATTCTTTGATCAAATCGATGTGGAGAATACTTAAGCGGTGAGTTTCTCAATTGCCTCAAAGAAAATGGTATAATATCACAATGGACTCCACCAGGTACACCACAGTTGAATGGAGTATCTGAAAGGAGAAATCGAACATTGTTGGACATGGTTCGGTCCATGATGAGTTTTACCAATCTTCCAATTTTATTCTGGGATTATGCCCCAGAAACGGCTGCATACCTACTTAACAAGGTGCCTACAAAATCCTCCCCAAGGACTCCATATGAGATGTGGAAGGGGAGGAAACCAAATCTTAAGCATATTAAGACTTGGGGTTATCCAGCTTATGTCAAAAAGTTTGAAAATGATAAGCTACAGACTAAATCCGACAAGTGTAGATTTTGGGGATACCTTAAAGAAACCGTAGGGTATTATTTCTATCATCCAACTGATCAAAAGGTGTTTGTTGCGAAACATGCTGCCTTCTTGGAAATGGAGTTTATCTCTGAAGGTGTCAGTGGGAGTAAGATATATCTTGAAGAAGTTCAAGAACCACAAATTACTACGGATCAAAGTCAGGTACCTGACCAAGTGGAAGAACCTACTGTATCACACCCTATTCGTAAATCTGAAAGAGTACCGAAGATACCTGAGAGGTATAGATTCGTCATAGAGGATGACGATGAGGTACACATCGTAAATGATGATGATCCATTGAATTACGAATAGGCTATGAGTAATAAAGACTCAGGGAAATGGCTTGAAGCCATGAAATCCGAAATAGACTCCTTGGAAGAAAACCAAGTATGGACTTTGGTTTCATCACCTGAAGGCATTAAGCCTATTGGGTGTAAATGGGTCTTTAAAAGAAAGACTTGAGCGGATGACAAGGCAGAGACCTATAAGGCCCGACTGGTTGCAAAAAGTTTCAAACAAAGACAAGGAGTTAACTATGATGAAACCTTCTCACCAGTAGTTATGCTCAAGTCCATTTGGATTTTGCTTGCGATTGCAGCTTATAACGACTATGAGATCTGGCAGATGGACTTGAAAATGGCCTTCGTCAATGGAAAACTTGAGGAGGATGTGTATATGACCCAACCAGATGAATTTGTTTCAAAGGTTGGAACAAATTAAATCTGTAAGCTACAACGATCCATTTATGGATTGAAGCAAGCTTCTTGTAAATGGAACATTCGTTTTGATTAGACAATCAAAGAGTTTGATTTTATCAAAAATGAGGATGAACTATGTGTATACAAGAAGGTTAGTGGGAGCGCAGTTTCATTCCTTGCATTATATGTTGATGATATATTACTAATAGGGAATGACATTACTATGCTTTAATCGATTAAAATCTGGTTATCTAAACACTTCTCCATGAAGGACTTGGGAGAAGCATCCTATATTTTGGGGATAAAGATCTATAGAGATAGATCTAAAAGGATGCTTGGCTTATCCCAAGGAACGTACATTGATACGATGCTAAAGAGGTTTAGCATGGAAGATTCCAAAAGAGGTCTCATGACGATGAGCCATGGAATACATCTCTCCAAAAAACAAGCCCCAAAGACACCTGAGGAGAGAAACCGTATGAGTAAGATCCCTTATGCTTCTGCAATAGGATCTATCATGTACGGTATGATATGTACTAGACCGGATGTCACTCATGCACTTAGTGTAATGAGCAGATATCAGTCGAATCCAGGAGAAGAACACTGGAACGCAGTGAAAAATATCCTTAAGTACTTACGAAGGACTAAGGATATATTTCTTGTCTACGATGGGTCTGAATTAAAACTTGAGGGATTCACGGACTCAAGTTTTTAAACGGATCAAGATGACAATAAATCTGTTTTAGGGTATGTTTTTACCTTGAACGGAGGCGCAGTTGTAATAGACGAGATTTTTTTTATATGTTATTATGGGGACAAAATCATTTTAAGGAGGAAAGATTGTAACGATTGAGATTTTATATATTAAATTTTAATATTTATTGAGTTGAATAAATAAATTATGTGAATTTGTGGAGTGATTTAATTAAGAGTTGTATATTAATTAAGTGAATATTTAATATTTAATTTAATTAATACGTATTAATTTTATAGTATAGTTCTAATTTAATTGAGATAATTAAATTAGATGAGTTATGTGATGAGTGTTACATGAATTATAATTAGCGAGTAATTATAATTGTTATGTGACAATTTTTTTATGTGATTAATTGATGTTAGATTTTAATTAATTAAATAAGAATATTAAAGATTTAATTAATTAAAGTGTAACATTTAAAGTATGTGTTAAAAGGATTTATTAAAATAAAGAAAAGAATTTTAAAAGATTTTACCAAACAAGGTCCTTACTTTTGTTTTAATCATATTTTACCAAACATGGCCTTAAGTTTAAAAAGTTAGTTTTTAAAAATAAACAGTTTTTGCCAAACAAGCCTTATGGCTTTTCAAATTCAAATAAGTGTAACCTATGTAATTATTGTAGGAGTTATTATATGCAATTATAATTTGTAAGTTACATATATATATATATATATATTTATATGCTATATCTATTATATCTATATTATATTATCAGTTAAGTAATATATATATACGTTAAGTTAGAATTGGTCAGTGTTAGAATAAAACAGAGAAAAGTTAGAGAGAATACAGAGTAGTCTAGAGAGAAAAGAAGAGAAAGGAAGAAGAAGAGGAAGAAAAGCTTTGAGGTTATCATCATCATCCTCTCCTTTCAATCCACTAAGCATAAGAGTATAACTCTCATCTTTAGTTGTTAGAAATTTTATTTATATATTCTTTATAAAGTATAAAGTTCTCTATTAATTGAGTTATGGTGAAAATTGTGTAAATATGAAATAATATGTATCAATTGTGTTCTAGCATGCTCATATATGAATTTCATGCCTAATTAATAGTTTAATTCATGCTTATATAATAAACATGAAGAAATCGTGTTCATCAAAATTTACAGTGCATTGGTTTTGATAAATGGCTATTTTAAAATCAAAATTTGAGTTTAATTGTTAATTGTTGTGTAATGTAATCGTAAATGTGATAACCCGAATTTTCAGAAATTGTTAAAATAAGAATTTAATGAATGAAATTCTTATTATAACATGTTTTGCGTATAAGCAAATATATATATATATATATATATATATATATATTCTAATATTGGGATGATGAGGTTTAATAGTTAATTTAACTATTGAAGAAATTAAATGAAGTTATTACGAAAAAAATTTAACTGAATATTACTAGTTAATTTAATTAAGTTAAAGATTATATTATGAAATAATATAATTTGGTTATTATTCCTTGGTGGCAGTGGAATTATTATGAATTAAATATCATAAATAATGTGAGTATTCACTTAATTAAAATAGTGAATTAATATAAATATAATTGTTTTAATAAGATAGGAAGGTAATATATTACATGTAAGAGTAACACGGTTATGTAATGGCTTAATATATTATATTTAGCCAAGTGAATGTAAATGGAGTATGAGAATGAGAAGAACCAATATAACTATAAATAAATATTGGTGTTAGGATTAATGAATTAAATAAATATCTAAATTGTGATTAAAAGTATAGATTAAATAAATTGTCTTGAGACAATTTATAAAAGGAATGAAACGGTATAATTATACATAAAAATTGTATAATGTATTAAAATAATTAATGGAATAAATATTAATTATTTTAATAGAAAAGTTTGATTTAAGTTGAGGTGTTATGAATATAATTTCGTAATGTATGGAGTAATAGTTATACATATTATAATTGTATAATTATTCAATGTAGCTAGCTAAATAATTTAGCAATAAAGTGTAGCGTGACATAGGTATCATATAGTAAAAGGAATATTAAAATAATCAAGAGGAGAGTCTAATGAAGTTAGCCAAACAAGGCTTAGAGACTCTCCATATTTTAACGGTTGGAAACTTTTTCTTTGCATAACCGATACAAAGTACAATTACGTAACTTTCATCAGTTTATTCCTCCTTCACATGAGTAGAGAAAACACAGAGAGAAAGATGGAGCTTAGAGAGAAATTGAGAAGAGAAAAGAGAAACTCTGAGAATCAAGATGAAAAAGAGGATTAAACAAGGACTTCCAATCATCTATTCTAAATTTAAAGAAGAATTAAAGGTAAATTTTTGGAGTTTCTAGCTTTAGTTATTTTCTAAAAGTTCTTCTTTGTAATTAATTTTGAGGGTTAAATTTTTAAGAGATTGATCATATATGTTAATTGGTATGTATAATTTGTTATATGTAATCTATAACAGGTTTTCATGTAATCAAATTCGTGGAAACATGTGTTAGAAGAAGAAATTTGGTTGATGGCTTAGTATATGTATTTTGGTCTATTTTAAGGCTTAAATTGATGGTTAGATCATGTATATAATCTGAAATTGATAATAGATGTTGTTAGTATGTTGAAAGACAAAAACAACGAAGTTTAAACAGATTAATTTGGTTAGGAATCGAATCCGTGGTGAATGATTGCACTAAAACATGTAAAACTAATATGAACATGAGTTTTAGGCCAAAATTCAGGTTGGTTAGTGTTTCTATAAATTATTGGTTCTTTGATATGTTGTAGTTCTATAAATTACGAATTCATAGAGTCAAAAATGGACTCAATCGGATGTGTATAACTCAATTTATGAAGATTTGAAGGAGAAAACGTCCAAAAATCATGAGAACAGTGATATGTAAAGTCTGGTTCTGCTACTTGGCGCAGCTGCTCTGTGCCCTAAGCCTTTTGGGGTACAGCTGCCCTCTATGGCACAGCTGTGCTGTTTCCGAGGCTTAAAGGGGTGCAGCTGCGCCGGACACATGTCAGGCGCAGACGTGCCCGAGTGGACTGTTTTGATATCCTGTAGTAAAATGGCCAAAACTTTCTCATACAGACTTGGATTGAGGTGATTCAAGATGATCCGGAACGAGCACGAGTAGCTCTACAACTTTAGTTCTTTAAAGTTTTTGATTTGAGGTTGTTTGCTAGGGTCAAAATGGTCATCTTTGTGACTGATGCGTATTCGGAGGCAATCAGAGGGCGTCAGACATGCACATACGCAAGTATAGTGCTGTCGACGATAATAGATGTTGTTATAAGTTATAAAACATGAATATTAGTATATATAATGATACTTAACATTAATAAATGATGTATTAGATTAGTTGTATAAACACACTAAGCATGCACAAGAGAGACAATTCGGGCGGGTGACGAATGAACGTCAAAACGTCGTGACAAGTGTTAATGAATGTAAAAAGTATTTATAAGATATGAAATGGGGTTAGTATAAAACCAATAAGTAGTCCTAGCAAGACTTAAACACTTGAATGAATTTCGAATATTACGAAAAAAAAATATAGTAAAATATAAGTCGATAGTTAACACAATCAAATTGAACATGGTGTATTGATAATAGGAAGGGTTATGAGATGTAGAGTAAAGTTTATATTACAACTAATATGCTTTGCTATGTGACTAATAGTTGATGTGCATGATTATATAATTGTATAGGGCACGTCAAGTGCAGATATCTGTAAGTTGTTAAACTGTTATTGGTAAACAACGATCAAGGCTAGTCTTTCAGTTCTTATTTTCGACGTGAACTTGATGATGAACTATTTTTAAATTATTTTGTAAAAAGCATGATATGTTGTATATATGTTGTAAGCATGAAATCTTAAAGTCAATTTATGACTACATTGATTGATTAAAGTATGTTGATTAAGTAAGGAATTCAATCTTTATATTTGTTATGTGAAGTAAAGCATGTATGCCATGTTACTTTAATTATTATGAGATGTATGTTGAGCATGTATTTATGTGCTATGTGATGCATGAAAGCTGTTAGATCTTGCTGAGCTGTCGAGCTCCTTCTTGCAAATAATCACTTTTGCAGGTTAAGGATTCAAGGTAACGTTATGTGCTACTTGAAAGAAATGAATCAGATGTAATGTATGAAGATTTATATACTTTGGTTGAATTATTATTATTTTGGACCCTGTTTAAAGTTTCAGATAATGTATTTGATAATGTATGATGGTTAACAGATGTTGAGTTATAAAGTTTAAATTTTACCCAATGTATAAGGGTTATTGAACGTGGTTGTAAGTTTTAGTTTATAATAACTCTGACGATGCGATTCATGATATAAAGTTGAATCAAAGTTATGTAATTATATAGGTTGAGATTCAGGGATAATAAAGAAAGAATAATGTAAAAATTTTAAATATTCCGTATTTTTAGTAATTGTATCATTGATTAATGATGCAAAGTCTGAATAAGGATGTATTGTTAACGACCGATGTCGAGAGTTGTGTTGTATGAATTCTGGGGTTGTTACAGTTGGTATCAGAGCTGATAGGTTATACACCTTAGGTAAGAGTACCTTAGGCTATGACCTTAGAGAATGAGAAGTTAAGTTACGTATAACGAAAAGGTGATTCCTTTCACATACGTCGAAGTATAGGATGAGTTAAGTCCTATAAATTTTATAAGAAGAAGGTGAGAATAACGAGGAATAAAACTCGAATAAAATGTTGAACTTTATGAACGAAGTTAGAAATTCTTAAAAGAAGAGTTAATAAATAAACAAGAAGATTCAAAGAAGAATCTTGAAGAGATATGAAGATGCAAATCAGGAGTTACCTAACTCCAATAATAAAGATGACGAATAACGATGAATAGACGAAGTCTATAAGATTAAAGCATAATGAAATCATGATATGACATGATGATAGGAAAGGATAAGAAGCTTTAGAACAAAACGATAATGAGATAAGAAAGAATCATAAGGGAGATGATTATAGAATAAGATCACGACGCGATCTTTTGAAGTTGAAGGATAGATGGTCTGTAATGGTTGAATAGTTATAGTTTGATGCTATAACGAGAATGTACTATAATATAATACGAGGTTAACTCACGAGGAGTTATAAATGATGAGATGCGAAAAATTCGTATCGAGCATAGAGAAGTTATGACTAAGATAGAGTTAAGTGGGATTTCAACTGAGGACTCATGTGGTGGCAAAGTTGTATAAGTCTTTGTATGGGCAGGGTTTTGTGCTTACACTTTGCTTATCATATTGATAATCATTGGAAGGTTGGTGTCGCGCTATCGATATATATATGACGAGAAGGTGATTCTTTTCTCATATTATATTTGATAGTTAGAGTTAATAGAGATTAGATTAGATGACATTAAGATTACATTAGAAGATCTTAAGGTTAGGCGAATTCTTAAAACTCATTCTTATGGTAAGTTCATGACTCATAATCATATGGTATGTTTGGAACTCCTCAGCGAATGAACGCCTATAGTCTGACTAGGAAGTTCTTAAACTCATATTATTGTGGAAAGTTCCTGACTTCCAAAGTGTGGAAAGTTTAATGAACTATACTGGGAATAGAAAGGTTATGGTGTAGGAAGCATTGATGTTGTTTAAGGTTGATAGAATGATTAAGTAATGATGGAGTAAAGATTTAATTGATGGAGAAAGTTTTATATTCTAAATCTCCTAGCTTTGCTAGATTTTTAAAATTTATTGACTTCGTGCTGATGTTGCACTTCTGTTTTCTTGAAAAACATTGGATCAAATGATGGAACCAATGAGTTTTTTTAAAATAGTGCTATTATTCACATGTCTATGCTAATTGCTTTAGCTAGACAAAATTAATTTCAAATTTTCTAGATGTATTTTATGTGTTCTATGCATCATTTGATATGGTGTAGAGACAATAATCGAGAAAGTTATCAATTCAATTAAACCTAGTGTTGGATGTGATCGTATGATCGTCAGCCCACTATGGTATGATGTAGTATGACGACGTAATATAATGACGAAATCCTCAACGTACCATTATTACGGTACGGTATCGGGATATTATGAAAGGATTTATTTATTTTTAGTTTCCTTAAATTATAAAAAAAAGGGGATTTATTTACTTTTAATTTCTTTAAATGAAAAAAAAAATTGAGTTGTTTAAAGATATATATATATATATATATCTCGATTGATGTCCGAGTTATTGCTAGAAGTCTATGCTACTTGATTCAGCTAGACGAATATTGAAAGATGTTCATGAAATTCAAGTGTTCTTTGTTAAACTATACCAAACCAAATTATTTTGGTGTGGATTCAAATGTTAAGAAGTTGAGGTGAACAACCCTATAAAAGGGGGATATGTTATCGGAGACAATGGTTCCGAAAGTAACGCATATAGTCGTTACGATGTTAAGATGTAATACGTTGTGCACGATGTAGGGGTACGATAGGCTGATCACCTAGAGTACTTGCAGAGAGTGTTTTCAGTCTGTGTGATTGCTAAAAATTCTGTTAAAGATGGTTTACAGTGGTGATACACTATTAGACCTAGAGAAGAGTTTAAGGTCTTATGACCCCTCAGCATGAGGTGGAATCTTTTAAATTCCTGTTATTCATATCGCTTCCCAATTATTGAACAATTGTGGAAGATTCTTATTATTCTGAAGGTGAAGGTAACAAGAATGATATTCCCTAGAAAGAAATAGTTGTGGAACACAACAAGTTAGTGAATAAGATTAACTTAAAATCTACTTTGATGGATTGAATGAATGAAGATTAATGAAAATTTTGAGGACGAAATTCTTAGAAGAAGGGGTGAATGTGATAACCCGAATACTCATTAGATAGTGAATTATGAAGTATATGTCTTCGACGAGTAAAGTATATGGTAATGATGCTTTGAAAGGAAATGAACGAGTTAGAGAAATATAATATTTGAAACATAATTGTGTTTAATTGAAGGTTATAAAATAAAACCTAAAATTTGTTGAAGAACGGAATGTAGTAGAATATATATGTATAACCTATATTAAGGTAATGTGTTGAAGTTATTCAACGATAAATGTTTTTAAAGAGATTTGATGGAAACCTGAGTAAAGTAGGGTTTCGGTGATTCCGAGGACGAAATCCTTATAAGGAGGGAAGGATGTGACAACCCGAATTTTCAGAAATTGTTAAAATAAGAATTTAATGAATGAAATTCTTATTATAACATGTTTTTCCTGTAAATAAATAAATATATATATATATATATATATATATATATATTCATATAATGGGATGATGAGGTTTAATAGTTAATTTAACTATTGAAGAAATTAAATGAAGTTATTACGAAAAGAAAATTAACTGAATATTATTAGTTAATTTAATTAAGTTAAAGATTATATTATGAAATAATATAATTTGGTTATTATTCCTTATTGGCAGTGAAATTATTATGAATTAAATCTCATAAATAATGTGAGTATTCACTTAATTAAAATAGTGAATTAATATAAATATAATTGTTTTAATAATATAGGAAGGTAATATATTACATGTAAGAGTAATACGGTTATGTAATGGCTTAATATATTATATTTAGCTAAGTGAATGTAAATGGAGTATGAGAATGAGAAGAACCAATATAACTATAAATAAATATTGGTGTTAGGATTAATGAATTAAATAAATATCTAAATTGTGATTAAAAGTATAGATTAAATAAATTGCCTTGAGACAATTTATAAAAGGAAGGAAACGGTATAATTATACATAAAAATTGTATAATGTATTAAAATAATTAATGAAATAAATATTAATTATTTTAATGGAAAAGTTTGATTTAAGTTGAGGTGTTATGAATATAATTTCGTAATGTATGGAGTAATAGTTATACATAATATAATTGTATAATTATTCAATGTAGCTAGCTAAATAATTTAGCAATAAAGTGTAGCGTGACATAGGTATCATATAGTAAAAGGAATATTAAAATAATCAAGAGGAGAGTCTAATGAAGTTAGCCACACAAGGCTTAGAGACTCTCCATATTTTAACGGTTGGAAACTTTTTCTTTGCATAACCGATACAAAGTACAATTACGTAACTTTCATCAGTTTATTCCTCCTTCACATGAGTAGAGAAAACACAGAGAGAAAGATGGAGCTTAGAGAGAAATTGAGAAGAGAGAAGAGAAACTCTGAGAATCAAGATGAAAAAGAGGATTAAACAAGGACTTCCAATCATCTATTCTAAATTTAAAGAATAATCAAAGGTAAATTTTTGGACTTTCCACCTTTAGTTATTTTCTAAAAGTTCTTCTTTGTAATTAGTTTTGAGGGTTAAATTTTTAAGAGATTGATCATATATGTTGATTGGTATGTATAATTTGTTATATGTAATCTATAACAGGTTTTCATGTAATCAAATTCGTGGAAACATGTGTTAGAAGAAGAAATTTGGTTGATGGCTTAGTATATGTATTTTGGTCTATTTTAAGGCTTAAATTGATGGTTAGATCATGTATATAATCTAAAATTGATAATAGATGTTTGTTAGTATGTTAAAAGACGAAAACAACGAAGTTTAAACGGATTAATTTGGTTAGGAATCGAATCCGTGGTGAATGATTACGCTAAAACATGTTAAAATATGTAAAACTAATATGAACATGAGTTTTAGGCCAAAATTTAGGTTGGTTAGTGTTTCTGTAAATTATTGGTTCTTTGATATGTTGTAGTTCTATGAATTACGAATCCATAGAGTCAAAAACGGACTCAATCGGATGTGTATAACTCAAGTTATGAAGATTTGAAGGAGAAAACGTCCAAAAATCGCGAGAACAATGATCTGTAAAGTCTGGATCTGCTACTAGGCGCAGCTGCTCTATGCCCTAAGCCTTTTGGGGCGTAGATTCCCTCTATGGCGTAGCTACACCGGTTCCAAGGCTTAAAGGGGCGCAGCTACGCCGGACACATGTCAGGCGCAGACGTGCCCGAGTGGACTGTTTTGACATCCTGTAGTAAAATGGCCATAACTTTGTCATACGGACTCGAATTAAGGTGCTTCAAGATGATCCAGAACGAGAACGAGTAGACCTACAACTTTCAATTTTTAACGTTTTTGATTTGAGGTCTTTATTTAGGGTCAAAATGGTTATCATTGCGACCGATGCGTATTCAGAGGTAATCGGAGGGCGTCAGACATGAACATACGCAAGTATAGTGCTGTCGACGATAATAGATGTTGTTATAAGTTATAAAACATGAATTTTAGTATATATAATGATACTTAACATTAATAAATGATGTATTAGATTAGTTGTATAAGCACACTAAGCATACACAAGAGAGGCAATTCGGGCGGGTGACGAATGAACGTCAAAACGCCGTGACAAGTATTAATGAATGTAAAAAGTGTTTTAAGTCAAATGAAATGAACATTATAAGATATGAAATCGGGTTAGTATAAAACCAATAAGTAGTCTTAGCAAGACTTAAACACTTGAATGAATTTCGAATATTACGAAAAATAAATATAGTGAAATATAAGTCGATAGTTAACACAATCAAATTGAACATGGTGTATTGATAATAGGAAGGGTTATGAGATGTAGAGTAAAGTTTATATTACAACTAATATGCTTTGCTGTGTGACTAATAGTTGATGTGCATGATTATATAATTGTGTAGGGCACGTGAAGTGCAGATATTTGTAAGCTGTTAAACTGTTATTGGTAAACAACGATCAAGGCAAGTCTTTCAGTTCTTATTTTCTACATGAACTTGATGATGAATTATTTTTAAATTATTTTGCAAAAAACATGATATGTTGTATATATGTTGTAAGCATGAAATGTTAAATTCAATTTATGACTACATTGATTGATTAAAGTATGTTGATTGAGTAAGGAGCTCAATCTTTATATTTGTTATGTGGAGTAAAGCATGTATGCCATGTTACTTTAATTATTATGAGATGTATGTTGAGCAAGTATTTATGTGCTATGTGATGTATGAAAGCTGTTAGATCTTGCTGAGCTGTCGAGCTCATTCTTGCAAATAATCACTTTTGCAGGTTAAGGATTCAAGGTAACGTTATGTGCTACTTGAAAGAAATGAATCTGATGTAATGCATGAAGATTTATATACTTTGGCTGAATTATTATTATTTTGGACCTTGTTTAAGGTTTCAGACAATGTATTTGATAATGTAAGATGGTTAACAGATGTTGAGTTGTAAAGTTTAAATTTTACCCGATGTATAAGGGTTATTGAACGTGGCTGTAAGTTTTAGTTTATAATAACTCTGACGATGCAATTCATAATATAAAGTTGAATCAAAGTTATGTAATTATATAGGTTGAGATTCAGAGATAATAAAGAAGAAATAATATAAAAGTATTAAATATTCCGTATTTTTAGTGATTGTATCATTGATTAATGATGTAAAGTCTGAATAAAGATGTATTGTTAACGACCGATGTCGAGAGTTGTATTATATGAATTTTAGGGTCGTTACAGTTGGTATCAGAGCTGATAGGTTATCCACCTTAGGTAAGAGTACCTTAGGCTATGACCTTAGAGAATGAAAAATTAAGTTACGTATAACGAAAAGGTGATTCCTTTCACATACGTAGAAGTATAGGATAAGTTAAGTCCTATAAATGTTATAAGAAGAAGGTGAGAATAATGAGGAATAAAACTCGAATAAAATGTTGAACTTTATGAACGAAGTTAGAAATTCTTAAAAGAAGAGTTAATAAATAAACAAGAAGATTCAAAGAAGAATCTTGAGGAGCTATGAAGATGAAAATCAGGAGTTACTTAACTCCAATAATAAAGATGACGAATAACGATGAATAGACGAAGTCTATAAGATTAAAGCATAATGAAATAATGATATAACATGATGATAGGAAAGGATAAGCAGCTTTAAAACAAAACGATAATGAGATAAGAAAGAATCATAAGGGAGATGATTATAGAATAAGATCATGAAATGATCTTTTGAAGTTGAAGGATAGATGGTCTGTAATGATTGAATAGTTATAGTTTGATGCTATAACGAGAATGTACTATGATATAGTACGAGGTTAACACACGAGGAGTTATAAATGATAAGATGCGGAAAAGCATAGAGAAGTTATGAGAAAGATAGAGTTAAGTGGAATTTCAACTGAGGACTCATGTGGTGGCTGAGTTGTACAAGTCTTTGTATGGGCAGGGTTTTGTGCATACACTTGGATTATCATATTGATAATCATTGGAAGGTTGGTGTCGCGCTATCGATATATATATGACGAGAAGGTGATTCCTTTCTCATATTATATTTGATAGTTAGAGTCAATAGAGATTAGATTATATGACATTAAGATTACATTAGATGATCTTAAGGTTAGGCGAGTTCTTAAAACTCATGCTTATGGTAAGTTCATGACTCATAATCATATGGTATATTTGGAACTCCTCAGCGAATGGACGCCTATAGTCTGACTAGGAAGTTCTTAAACTCATATTATTGTGGAAAGTTCCAGACTTCTAAAGTGTGGAAAGTTTGATGTACTATATTGGGAATAGAAAGGTTATGGTGTAGGAAGCATTGATGTTGTTTAAGGTTGATAGAATGATTAAGTAATGATGGAGTAAAGATTTAATTGATGGAGAAAGTTTTATATTCTAAATCTCCTAGCTTTGCTAGATTTTCAAAATTTATTGACTACGCGCTGATGTTGCACTTTCGTTTTCTTGAAAAATATTGGATCAAATGATGGAACCAATGAATTTTTTTAAAATAGTGCTATTATTCACATGTCTATGCTAATTGCTTCAGCTAGACAAAATTAATTTTAAAATTTTAAAATGTATTTTATGTGTTCTATGCATCATTTGATATGGTGTAGAGACAATAATCGGGGAAGTTATCAATGCAATTAAACCTAGTGTTGGATGTGATCGTATGATCGTCAGTCCATTATGGTATGATGTAGTATGACGACGTCATATAATGACGAAATCCTCAACGTACCATTATTACGGTACGGTATCAGGATATTATGAAAAGATTCATTTATTTTTAGTTTCGTTAAACTATAAAAAAAGGGGATTTATTTACTTTTAATTTCTTTAAATGAAAAAAATAAAAAAATTGAGTTGTTTATATATATATATATATATATATATATATATATATATATATATATATATATATCTCGATTGATGTCCGAGTTATTGCTAGAAGTCTATGCTACTTGATTCAGCTAGACGAATATTAAAAGATGTTCATGAAATTCAAGCGTTCTTTGTTAAAATATTCCAAACTAAATTGTTTTGGTGTGGATTCAAATGTTAAGAAGCTGAGGTGAACAACCCTATAAAAGGGGGATATGTTATTGGAGACAATGGTTTCGAAAGTAACGCATATAGTCGTTACGATGTTAAGATGTAATACGTTGTGCACGACGTAGGGGTACGATAGGCTGATCACCTAGAGTACTTGCAGAGAGTGTTTTCAGTCTGTGTGATTGCTAAACATTCTGTTAAAAATGGTTTAAAGCGGTGATGCACTATTAGACCTGGAGAAGAGTTCAAGGTCTTATGACTCCTCAGCATGAGTTGGAATCTTTTAAATTCCTGTTATTAATATCGCTTCCCAATTATTGAACAATTGTGGAAGATTTTTATTATTCTGAAGGTGAAGGTGGCAAGAATGATATTCACTAGAAAGAAATAGTTGTGGAACACAACAAGTTAGTGAATAAGATTAACTTAAAATCTACTTTGATGGATTGAATGAATGAAGATTAATGAAAATTTCGAGGACGAAATTCTTAGAAGAATGGGTGAATATGATAACCCGAATACTCATAAGATAGTGAATTATGAAGTATATGTCTTCGACGAGTAAAGTATATGGTAATGATTTTTAGAAAGGAAATAAACGAGTTAGAGAATATATAATATTTGAAACATAATTGTGTTTAATTGAAGGTTATAAAATAAAACTTAAAATTTGTTGAAGAACGAAATGTAGTAGAATATATATGTATAACCTATATTAAGGTAATGTGTTGAAGTTATTAACGATAAATGTTTTTAAAGAGATTTGATGAAAACCTGAGTAAAGTAGGGTTTCGGTGATTCCGGGGACGGAATCCTTATAAGGAGGGAAGGATGTGACAACCCGAATTTTCAGAAATTGTTAAAATAAGAATTTAATGAATGAAATTCTATTATGACATGTTTTGCGTGTAAGTAAATATATATATATATATATATATATATTCATATATTGGGATGATGAGGTTTAATAGTTAATTTAACTATTGAAGAAATTAAATGAAGTTATTACGAAAAGAAAATTAACTGAATATTATTAGTTAATTTAATTAAGTTAAAGATTATATTATGAAATAATATAATTTGGTTATTATCCCTTGTTGGTAGTGGAATTATTATGAATTAAATCTCATAAATAATTTGAGTATTCACTTAATTAAAATAGTGAATTAATATAAATCTAATTATTTTAATAAGATAGGAAGGTAATATATTACATGTAAGAGTAATACGGTTATGTAATGGCTTAATATATTATATTTAGCTAAGTGAATGTAAATGGAGTATGAGAATGAGAAGAACCAATATAACTATAAATAAATATTGGTGTTAGGATTAATGAATTAAATAAATATCTAAATTGTGATTAAAAGTATAGATTAAATAAATTACCTTGAGACAATTTATAAAAGGAAGGAAACGGTATAATTATACATAAAAATTGTATAATGTATTAAAATAATTAATGAAATAAATATTAATTATTTTAATGGAAAAGTTTGATTTAAGTTGAGGTGTTATGAATATAATTTCGTAATGTATGGAGTAATAGTTATACATAATATAATTGTATAATTATTCAATGTAGCTAGCTAAATAATTTAGCAATAAAGTGTAGCGTGACATAGGTATCATATAGTAAAAGGAATATTAAAATAATCAAGAGGAGAGTCTAATGAAGTTAGCCACACAAGGCTTAGAGACTCTCCATATTTTAACGGTTGGAAACTTTTTCTTTGCATAACCGATACAAAGTACAATTACGTAACTTTCATCAGTTTATTCCTCCTTCACATGAGTAGAGAAAACACAGAGAGAAAGATGGAGCTTAGAGAGAAATTGAGAAGAGAGAAGAGAAACTCTGAGAATCAAGATGAAAAAGAGGATTAAACAAGGACTTCCAATCATCTATTCTAAATTTAAAGAATAATCAAAGGTAAATTTTTGGACTTTCCACCTTTAGTTATTTTCTAAAAGTTCTTATTTGTAATTAGTTTTGAGGGTTAAATTTTTAAGAGATTGATCATATATGTTAATTGGTATGTATAATTTGTTATATGTAATCTATAACAGGTTTTTATGTAATCAAATTCGTTGAACCATGTGTTAGAAGAAGAAATTTGGTTGATGGCTTAGTATATATATTTTGGTCTATTTTAAGGCTTAAATTAATGGTTAGATCATGTATATAATCTGAAATTGATAATAGATGTTGTTAGTATGTTGAAAGAAGAAAACAACGAAGTTTAAACGGATTATTTTGGTTAGGAATCGAATCCGTGGTGAATGATTGCGCTAAAACATGTTAAAACATGTAAAACTAATATGAACATGAGTTTTAGGCCAAAATTTAGGTTGGTTAGTGTTTCTGTAAATTATTGGTTCTTTGATATGTTGTAGTTATATGAATTACGAATTCATAGAGTCCAAAACAGACTCAATCGGATGTGTATAACTCAAGTTATGAAGATTTGAAGGAGAAAATGTCCAAAAATTGCGAGAACAGTGATCTGTAAAGTCTGGTTCTGCTACCAGGCGCAGCTGCTCTGTGACCTAAGCCTTTTGGGGCGCAGCTGCCCTCTATGGCGTAGCTGCTCCGGTTCCAAGGCTTAAAGGGGCGCAGCTGCGCTGGACACATGTCAGGCGCAGACGTGCCCGAGTGGACTATTTTAACGTCCTGTTGTAAAACGGCCATAACGTTCTCATACGGACTCGGATTGAGGTGATTCAAGATGATCCGGAACGAGCACGAGTAGACCTACAACTTTTGTTCTTTAACTTGTTCGATTTAAGGTCTTTAGATAGGGTCAAAATGGTCATCTTTGTGACTGATGTGTATTCAAAGGTAATCGGAGGGCGTCAGACATGCACATACGCAAGTATAGTGCTGTCGACGATAATAGATGTTGTTATAAGTTATAAAACATAAATGTTAGTATATATAATGATATTTAACATTAATAAATGATGTATTAGATTAGTTGTATAAGCACACTAAGCATGCACTGTGACGCCCCCAAATCCACGTTCCTTCGAAACCTCGGATCTGGTGCAGTCACGATACTACTATCATCAAACTATTACATCTTTTAATCATTAGTAAAAAAATACAACTTTGTTTATTACAATTTAAAATATAAATTCTATTTATATCCAAGATCTCGTCTTTACATCATATTCGATGTTACTAAAATGCGGAATAATTTAAACTTTTTCAGTCTTCCTTGAACAAAATCTTTTATTGATTCCATAACTTAAATCCATTATATTTTCCTGAATCAAACTATATCATGATTCACTCTATTCAAATTTCTGTATAATCGCATACATTTTAACTTAATATCCTCTATGTATTATCTAATACATCTTTACAGTACGACAAGCATTAAACCTCATAAACAAATATCAAGTACAACTACTAGAACCTAAACATGGTTCGAGTAATAATCTAAACAGTATTCTTCATTGCGATACTATCTATCTTTAACAATCAAGAAGCACGAAGTCTTTATTGTAAGTCCTTAACCTGCAAAAGTGGTTATTTGCAGGAGTGAGCTCGACAGCTCAGCAATTCTAACAGTTTTCATGCATCACATAGCATATAACATCATACTCAGTTCATGCATTTATAAACAGTTCATATTTACTACGCATGTTACTTTTCACAAAATAAGTATATCATCAAAGATCAACTTTCAATCTCATTTATATCTCATATACAGTTCATATATAAGTTCACATTATCACAGCATAATATAATTCAACTAATAGTTATTGAATTCATATATCAAATAGGAACTGAAAGACTTGCCTGATTCGTAGTTTAACAACTATGACTTAACTGCTTAAGAATATCTGCACTTCGTGTAATCCTACAGAGTTATATTAACCATAGAGATCACACTCATTAGTTATATGTATCCACCCATTCTCAATGTAATAATAAAGGTTACATTGTTGTCTAACTTGGTTCTTAGAACCTTGTTTCACATTCTTAACATACTCTTATAATAGCTAGTATAGGTATACTTTTAATATCAACATTCATACACCTTTACTCGACTCGCTATGTGTTCGACACATATTTAAAGCTCATAGATACATGATCTATATTGCTTTCACGTTTCTCAAACCTTATCGAAACCATTACATTCAAACTTTTCTAAGTTTCACCTTTTAAAATCCTTGTCATATTTTAAACTAGTCATGCAAGGTTATTATGTTTATCATATAGTCATAAACCAGTAGGGGTCAGACCATGATTTGCAGTTTAAGAAATAATACAAGTCTACGACAAAATCAAGAACAAACAGATTGCACAAATCCTAAAAACAGGATGGCGCAGCTGCGCAGGTATTGGCCTTAAGAGTGGCGCAGCTGCGCCACTCACTGGTCAAACCAGAAATGACCTTTTATGCTGCTGAACAACCCGAGGTCATTCACTAGCATTCAGATTACTGATATCCATTACGTACCTATATCTATAGGGTCATTAACTCAAGTTTGAAACCTAGCATGCACATTCAAATCCAATTCAAAGTTACATGATTTTTATGCCGGACTTTCATATACCTTAAGTAAATCAAGTCCATGCTTCATGGTCAGCTACTAAAGTCATGTTACCACATAACAAGACCAAACAATGTTTAAGTAGTCATGCTTGTGCGTATACTACACATGTATACATTAATCACATAGTTCATGCCTTAGAAATTTATTTCTTGAATACGTGTGCATAGGTGGTATTCACATTTCAACTAAATGATGCTTATATCAACATGTCTATAGGCATAACGAATCCTAATATTCATGCTTATATGATCGTATCATAATTCACACAACGTTTGATGTTATTACCTTTCACATTCTAGATTTTCATTAAAAATTGCACTAAGTCAACAAAGGTCACTAAGTATATGCAAGGTTCCTTGTAGTCATGACTCTCTCATATTAGAACATATATATAAGCTACTTATACATGCTCAAATAATCAGAATGTGGACATTATATATGTATGTTCAAAAACTCTAAGTTTATCTTTTGAAATCAATATAGTCTTCAATCGTGTATGTTAGTGTGTATTCAACACTTTAACCATGCAATTCATATCAATATAGACCATGCGGTCATGCTCACGAAAATCAGAGTACACACATGGTACACATATGGTCATGACAAGTTCACTTTAACAAATTTTAAGTTCATTTATAAAACTATAAAACTTTTCATCAATAGAGTGTACTAACATAGTTATACATGCTCATGTTACTTCTTCATACGTATATATACCTATTAATCATGTCCACATGCTTGACAAATAAGGTACCATATGTTAATACATAACAGCAGCTTATAGGAAACAAAATTTCAGAAACTGGGCTTGGCGCAGCTCCCAGGTGTAAACCTGGCGCAGCTGCGCCGGTGTTCGGCCAGGGGCAGAGACAGCCTGCTTCGGCAGGTTCCATCCCAACTCAAAATTTTGACAGCTAATTCGATTCTTAA
This sequence comes from Panax stipuleanatus, assembly GCA_020205555.1. Taxonomy (NCBI): domain Eukaryota; kingdom Viridiplantae; phylum Streptophyta; class Magnoliopsida; order Apiales; family Araliaceae; genus Panax; species Panax stipuleanatus. Next base: position 48,336,871 of record CM035124.1, on the reverse strand, counting down.
CTGCTATGAAATAGTTCTAACATGTTTATAACTCATAAAACACTTAACAAACTTATTCTAACTCAACAATTAATCCATCCATGCTCAATTTCAAGAATTGGAACTTGATAGTAAACATTAATGAAGAACAAGAAGCAATCTTATACCTTTGCAAAATAGCTAATTGAACTTGCTGCTATACTCCCACTCACAATGCTGCTATACTATCAAGGTATCCTCTCTCTCAATACTCAAGTAAAATCTCAGCAATGGAATAAGAAGGAGAGAGCTCATATATAGCAAAAAAAATTACACAGACAATGCATTTGTTCTTTAATTTAAACCAAAGGAATGCAAGCTTGTTCAATGATAAGGGAGAGTTGGTGAGAGTGGGTGGAACTCATCATGAATTCCTCACCCTTGCTCATCATTTTCTATGGAATGCTGAGTTTGAGGAGTAGGAAGTAGTATAGTAGCCTTCATGAGTTCCCACGTGAAGAATGAAATGGGCTCTTGTTATGGGACAAACAATAAAACTCAGCAACTTGCCAAGGCAATACCCTATACTAGTGTTATATATACATAGCCTATTATGCTTACTAAGGCTACCTCATGTATACACATTATGTATCATATAACTTAGGTGATAATGAATTACAAATGTAATATCCAATTACAATGTATCAAGTAGTGTACATACATATAATCCATGTACATTATCACCGAACATAATTCAATTGGGTATTACTCATTATAAAATGGTTATTATTTCAATCAGAATAACTATTAAAATTATTATCAAATAACAATTATTTATTGATATTGGTATATGATAATAGGGTATATCTCAAGGTCTACCCACCACTATCTAGTCACATAAGCAATATTATTATGTAACTCTCTTAATGCAACCAATTATACTATATAGTTTATACATATAATATAGTCACATTAATGTTGCACTACACTTTATATAACATATGTATAACTACTATATGTTATATTTTTAATATCGCATGGTTGTACATTAATAAATTACTTATCTCATCAATTAATAATAATATTAATTAATCCATTTCTCATTAATCAATGAAATTATAATTTCTACATTAATTGATTAACACTTTATATGATTTATTATCACGTTAAATAAATATAAATCTTATTACATTTATAAATCATTCACTCATTAATCAACATATTATCAAATAATTACTTGATAATAGTATATTGCCCATAACGATTATAAGACAATATGTGTCATTCTTCATTAATACAATTTCGATTATATTTATAATCAATTTCCTTATTACTATACTATTACTAGCCACAATAATAAATCAACATATTATTATAATAACAATTAATATGAACTAATTGTTCAATCAATAATCCTTCTGTCCCTTAATTAATTCATCGATGAATCTATTATTGTGCCACACAAGGCATCTCTCATAAGCTTACATTAAGCTTATACTTACTCAATATTTATTCATTTCCATCACACTACTTGTCCACCACATGTTTAATTTTCTTTGAACTATTAAGTCACAATATATCGTGAATGAAAATATTCCAATATTCTATATAACCTTCACGGTAATATAATAACTCAAGCTATTAAAATGCTAAACTACTTCAATTAAGTATTAATATATACTCTATAAATTATTTAAATGATAACATCCACGATAAAATAATAACTTAAGTTATTTAATACATTAAAATAACTTAGTATTACTTATCTCTCTTGAAAATATATTAAAAACTATGTATTTTACCATAACATAAAATATTATATTTTCTCCAAATAAAGACATTTATTATTAGAAAATAATTTACTTATTGTCTCAAGATATTATAATTAATATAATATCTATTAGAAATAATCACATGTACGACACATGTACATTATATTATATATAAAAAATAGATAGTAAGTTTATTTTCTATTATAATAAATTGTTTCCATCAATTTATTTACGTATAGCAAATACGTTTTAATATATTTACTATATTAACCAATCACACCTCATACAAAAACATATAAGGTAATATTATTATTCAAAAATAACATTTCCTCCTTTTATTAAAATAATTTAATATTAAAAATTATTTTAATACACTTAATTAGAAATATATAATAATTAGTTCTCTTTCTTTTCTATAAATTGTTCCCAAAATAATTTCTTCAAATATTCATTTAAAGATATAATGATTTCTATTTCTATTTAATAACGTATATATATATATATATATATATTTATTTATTAACTTTATTCGTACATTAGACTTTCTCACATATTACCACTCTAAATAATATATATAAAAAGTATCAACTATAATTACATATTCAACACACATATTAATTCACTCCTTTACTTAAGTAAATTAAATACTGTACTATATCATCATAGTTAATTAAGGTTCAATACTCTCATTATATTATTCCCTAATATAACTCCCAACTTAAATTAACTAATATTTATTCTTATTAGTTAATTCCTTAACTAACTCATACTTCACTATCCAAACCTATTCACGGATAGATTAAGTGCTATTAATAACCTATATTATAAACATACTAGTTATTAATACACATACACAAGAATATGGTGATTATACATTAAGGATATTTAATGTCACCAACTTACTATGATAATATAATTTTATAAATTATTTAATATCGATAGGAAATCTTATCAACTTCCTTTACCTCAATTGAATTGTCTCCAAAATAAATAACAAATATTTATTAATAATATATTTATAAATCAGAAAAACACATATTACATAGTCCATATTATCCTATGTAATATAATACCACATACCTCATATCACATATATATACTCTTATTCGAACTCATCTCACAGTTTAAGAATTTTATTTATTAAATCCTTATTTAATAATATCTGAAAATTCGGGTTCTCACATGCACAAGAGAGGCAATTCGGGCGGGTGACGAATGAACGTCAAAACGCCGTAACAAGTGTTAATGAATGTAAAAAGTGTTTTAAGTCAAATGAAATGAACACTATAAGATATGAAATGGGGTTAGTATAAAACCAATAAGTAGTCCTAACAAGACTTAAACACTTGAATAAATTTTGAATATTACGAAAAAGAAATATAGTGGAATATAAGTCAATAGTTAACACAATCAAATTGAACATGGTGTATTGATAATAGGAAGGGTTATGAGATGTAGAGTAAAGTTTACATTACAACTAATATGCTTTGCTATGTGACTAATAGTTGATGTGCATGATTATATAATTGTGTAGGGCACGTGAAGTGCAGATATCTGTAAGCTGTTAAACTGTTATTGGTAAACAACGATTAAGGAAAGTCTTTCAGTTCTTATTTTCTACGTGAACTTGATGATGAACTATTTTTAAATTATTTTGCAAAAAGCATGATATGTTGTATATATGTTGTAAGCATGAAATGTTAAAGTCAATTTATGACTACATTGATTGATTAAAGTATGTTGATTGAGTAAGGAACTTAATCTTTATATTTGTTATGTGAAGTAAAGCATATATGCCATGTTACTTTAATTATTATGAGATGTATGTTGAGCATATATTTATGTGCTATGTGATGCATGAAAGCTGTTAGATCTTGCTGAGCTGTCGAGCTCATTTTTGCAAATAATCACTTTTGCAGGTTAAGGATTCAAGGTAACGTTATGTGCTACTTAAAATAAATGAATCAGATGTAATGCATGAAGATTTATATACTTTGGCTGAATTGTTATTATTTTGGACCCTGTTTAAGGTTTCAGACAATGTATTTGATAATGTATGATGGTTAACAGATGTTGAGTTGTAAAGTTTAAATTTTACCCGATGTATAAGGGTTATTGAACGTGGTTGTAAGTTTTAGTTTATAATAACTCTGACGATGCGATTCATGATACAAAGTTGAATCAAAGTTATGTAATTATAGAGGTTGAGATTCAGGGATATTAAAGAAGGAATAATGTAAAAGTTTTAAATATTCTGTATTTTTAGTGATTGTATCATTGATTAATGATGTAAAGTCTGAATAATGATGTATTGTTAACGACTAATGTCGAGAGTTGTATTGTATGAATTTTGGGTTCGTTACAGTAGATTATGTTAGCATGATTAGAAACTAATTGGTTATGCTTGAAAATTGTGTGAATTGGTTTAAAAACAAAAGTACAGTGTTCAATTTCATGAAGAACACTTAACAATGGCTTTTCTTCAAGAATCATGAAATTGGTTGTTCTGATTATGTGTTGTAATGTTTATATATGTTAAAATCATGTTAGAAGCTTTAAGTTTATTTTTTTTATACAATTGATACGACTTGTATTGACTGAAGTTGGAATTTGGTGTCGAGTTATAAGCCAAATTGACTTTTTCTCTGCACTGTTCGTGAGCATGTCTGCCGACCCTGCAAGGACCCCCCCCCCCTCCGGCGGGCCTATCAAGAGTAAAACCCCTGCTCCAGCAGGGGGGGTGCAGAAAGTCAAGATGGGTTATTTCTTTAATGTATTTTGTTGTATCATAAAAGGCTAATTGAAGGTGATAATTTGATGACATGAAAATGAAATTGAATATTAATATATTATATAGTGTGGTTATAATTTTAAATAATTATAATTAGAGTAAAAGTTTAATTTAAATTATAATTTTGTTAAATTATAATGAATATTTTTTGATTTATTTTAATCAAGTAAATGTTAATTTAAATTATAATTTATGTAATTATAATTTAATAAATGCATGATTAATTATAAGTTATAATTTGTGTATTATAATTCAATATTTCCATGATTAATTATAATTTGTGCAATTATAATTTAGTAAATGCATGATATAGTTTAATTAAATATAAATTATAAATTGTTTATAATTTAATTAATATAAGATGTGATTATAATTTGAGTAATTATAATTAGATTAAATATTTAAATTATAATTCATTTAATTATAATTTAATTAATATGAAACAGATAATTATTATTGATTTAATTATGTGAGCATACCTATGTGGTGTAATTAATTATGTGACAGTTAATTATTAACTTATTTATTAAACTAGAAAGAGTTAACCTATATGGGTTTAATCAATTATGTGAATTAGTTATGTGTTAACTAATTTAGATTATTGTGATTAAATATATGCGTGTAGGAATTGTTAAAAAACGTGATTTTAATAGTAGCTTGCGCTTGAGACAAGTTTTCTATCTTTAACTCGTCAATTATATACAAGTTCTTTAATTCTTATATTGTGCAAGTTTTCTAAACTCAAACTTGTTATTGTTATAAAAGTGTTTTAAATTCAAATATTTATTGTGTTCGAGATTGTCCTTTTATTTTTGCACTGGACAAGTATGTAATTAAAATTCATGATTTACTTAAAGTGACTTTGACTAATTGTTAAAGCAAGGTTTATCTTATCTTTCGTATGCTTTAAGTTAAATTCTAAATCATAAGTATTTCATAATTTTTATTATTGAATTATTCTTGATTATTGTAAGTCGACTCAACTATTCCTTAGTTGATGAACGTTGAATCCTAAATTACCCTTTAAGCTTATCTAAACTAAACTTTCTTTGGTGCGGACTTGTACTCAAATACTGAGATAAACAACCCTATTTATTAGGGGAGGTTACTATGCAAAGCGTTAAGATGGTTGTGCACAATACATGAAACGAAGGGCTGATCCCCCTAAGTACGAGTTAAGGTCCATATTCTAAATGACTGTTAAAGGTTTTAAATAGAAATATTTATAACCTAGGACAAAAGTTCAAGGTCTTATGTGTAACGAACAAGATTTTTGTAATTTAAATTGAATATTTATTGAATTAAATAAATATTTTTCGATGATTTAATTATTGAGTTAAATAATTAATTGATGAAATTGTGGTAGATTAATTTAATTATACGTGTCACATTAGTTAAATTAATGTGGTGAATTTTATATTCAAATTATGTATTTAATTGAGCTTATTTGATTAATATATTAATTAATAAGCATAATGTTATTCTAATTAATTTAAATAATTAATTGGAGATTTAATGATTTGGCATAATTAATGAATGAGAATTTTAATTATGTGACTATGTGATTTAATGTGGATTTATGCTATTTTATTTAATTGATTTAAATAACATTAATTGATTAATTAAAAGTGTGACATTATTAAACTATATTATAGCAAGTTAATTAAATTAAAGGGAAAGGAGAGTGAATGGGAGAAACCAAACATGGCCTTATGGGGAGTTGATCAGTTAACCCACTATGGGACTAACCGACGACCACTCACCCACTATACACATTATACGTATTACGCTATACATATATCTTATACATCAGTCTTATATTTTATATTACAAACATCAGAGAACTTAGAGAGATTAGGAGAGAAAATTGAGAGAAGAATCGATTAGAGAAGAGATTGAAGAATTAAAGCCCATATCATCATCTTCACAGAGTTTACTAGGGGTAATTCCTTTGTCCCAATTTATTTCACGTACTATGTTTCCTTCATGAACATATATTCTGAGTTCTCCGTGTATGGGAAAAATTAGCAATTTTTGATTATATGCTTATATATGTGTTATTATATCATTATAACATGTTTTGTATTTGGTATGAATGAATTAAAATAATCGAATTCATGTAATTAGGCCTTAATTGGGTTTTCAAAATTTTACAGAGTTTTTCCATTTACGAGCTTTAAAAATTCTCTGTGAATGGAAAAAATTGATATTTATTCATTATATGGCTATATTTGTGTTAATATGTGTTTATAACATATTATATGCCATATATGCATAACTTTCAGTGATCACACCATGGAATTTTGTTGATAATTGGGTTTTCAAAAGTTACGGAGTGTAGAAATTGTACATATGGCCCATATAGCCCTTACGTACAAAATTTACACGCCTTATACGTTTATTTAACTTAAATTGATACTTGCATGTAATTATGTACGTTTAAACGAACAAAATGGAAGTTAAACGAACGGATTCGGTGTTATAACGAATCCGTAACGTTGAATTTCTTGTTTTCCTTTAAAACTTTACAAAATATTGAAAATAGTGAAAATAGATGCCTTGGATTGTGTAAATACATAATTTAAAATGCTAAGATCATGCTAAAAATGTTATATAATATTTCTGTGGAGTTTTTACATTATGGGTAGCCTTATAATTCATTACGTTAGTTTAATTTGGATTTATTTAGGCTACTCTGTGTGTTCATCGCGAACCAGGGAGTGCACCAGCAGGGGGACCCGCCCCAACGGGTGTTCATGGGTATTAGGACCCGCCCCAATGGGTATAAGGCTGTCCAGGAGCCTTTGTTTTTTTATTTTCGAGACTGTTTTGACCTCCTATAGTAAAATAAGCATAACTTTTTCATACGAACTCCGATTAAGGCGATTCAAGATGATTCGGAAAGATAACGAGTAGACCTACAACTTTCATTCTTTAAGTGTTTCAATTTAAAATCGTTAAAATGGGTAAAAATGGCCATCTTTGTGACTGATGCGTATTCGGAGGCAATCGGAGGATTTCGGACATGCACGCACACAAGTGTAGTGTTCTCGATAATAAAAGATGTTTTAAGTTACATAAATGAATATTATATGATTTGAAGTTCATGATTAATAAATTAAGTTATTGACATGTATAAGATAATGTGAAGGTTCAAGTTAACAAACTAAGTGCGAACTTGAATATCGTAATTGTAAAACTTGATTATGATTGTTTAAAGGGCTATACATGTGTGATATGCATGTTGTGAGTTTACATTCATGTTATGTGGTTAGCCATTGAGTAATATTATAAACCAAGTTGTAAGTCGAACTTAAGTGAATAGTTCTACAGTTAAACATGGTAGTTATGAAAACTAATCGATGTCGTATACATAATGTAATGTGTAGGACGTTGAGGAAGTGAATTGTAATTATATTTGTAGCTTGTGCAAGAGGCAAGTATCCTATCCCTAACTTATTGATTTAGCAAGTTCCCTAAATTCTAATTTATTCATTTATTAAGTCTTAGACTTGTGTTTCTATATCGAGTAAGCTCGTGTTCTTAATTGTTCAAGTTCGAAATTCATATTACATATTGTAACTCTTTTAAAAGCATGATTCAGTTATACAATACTTATTCGATTGTATACTCTTGAGATTTATTATTCAAGTTGAATATCGATATTATTGTTGAACCTTATAGGACTAGTGAACCCTTATTGATTCGACTAGTCCATAGTTGATGAACGTTCTAAATTCCAAAATACTTATTGAGCTTATCCAAACCAAACTTCCTTTGGTGCGGACTCTGATGTCAAAACTGAGATGAACAACCCTGTAAAAGGGGATTATTTACGCTTTAGCGTTGAGATATTGTGCACAGTATGGTACTAAGGGCTGATCCCCCTAAGTACGAGAAGTAGAGTCCATAGTCTTATGACTGTTAAAGGTTTAAAGCATAAAAACTTTACAACCTAGGACATAGTTCAAGGTCTTATGACCCTCAGACGTTCTTTTGATTCCTGTTATTCATTCTTGAGTCAAAAGTTGAGTTTCTTTATTCAGATGTCTTTGATTCACTCGCATGTTATTATATTGTTGTCATATTATTATACTTGTGGGCAATCGTGCTCACTCTTGCGTAATAATAACATTGCAGTTAAGAACGAAAGGTCCAACGAGCCTTCTACTAGCAAAGGCAAGGGCAAGGTCAACAAGTGATGAAGACTTGTTGTTTATTTTATTTGTTTATGTTTCAGACTTATATTAGAGTTGTGTAAGACTTATTTATTTGTTTATGTTCCGCACAGATGTTTAAGGTTAGTATGACCTGGGATTTATTTTATTTATTACTCAGATGTTGTAACCCCATAAGGGGAGGATTTAATTCTATTTATTGCATGGTTTGCATTTACTATGGGTAGATAGATAGATAATATTCGAACAGTGAACACCAAGTCCCGTGGAATTGAAGTACCCGGATTTGGGGGTGTCACATTATGACCCTTAGATGATTTCAATATTTGATATTCTAGTTATTAATGAAAGAATTATTATTCAATTCTTTATGGTTGATGAAAGTAAAGTTATTCAGATCTATTGAAACGATTCAATTATATCCTTATTATTGTTGTATTCCAGTGAGCGTTTGTTTGCTCACTCTTGCATATTTAATAATCCCTTCCAGTTAAAGCCGAGAACGTTGACGTACCGTCAAAAAGAGTAAAGGGAAAGGCAAGACTTTATGTTATGTTTTTATTTCCGCATTATTATTTATGTTAAGGTTAGATAAACCCTGGGATAATTTTGAATAAGGTTATAATTCCTTTTTAAGGAAGATTTTATTATTTATTCAAGGTTGTAATTTATTTTACATTCCTTATTATGGGTAGATGTATGTTCTATTTAGAAAGTGAACACAAAATCATGTGGAAATGAAGTACCCGAATTTGGGGGGTGTCACAGCAGTGAGTTGGAAGACTTCAAAACAATAAACAATTGTTGATTCAGTGACAGAGGTAGAGTATATAGCTACAAGTGAAGCTGTAAAGGAAGCTGTTTGGATGAAAAAGTTCATAACAGAACTTGGTGTGGTTCCTAGCATTGGAGAAGCAGTCCCCGTATATTGTGACAACACTAGAGCAGTTGCACAGGCTAAGGAACCCAGGTCTCATCAGAAATCCAAACACGTATTGCGACGATTTCACTTAATCAGGGAGATCATTGAAAGAGGAGACATCACCTTAGAGCGTGTGGACTCTCATGACAACATTGCAAATCCATTTACTAAAGCTTTAACACAACAGCAGTTTGATCGTCACTTAAAGAAGATGGGTATGAGATACCATGACGATTGACTTTAGTGCAAGTGGGAGATTGATAGTAGTGTGCATACAAGCCAATCATGTATGATGATAAAGCACATACTTTGTAAACAATCTTATTTATTTATTAATAAAAATATTTATTAAAGGCATTTAATTATTTACATGATGTTTTTTTTATAATATGTAAATAACCCATAGTTTTGAAGCAATGCTTTTATAATCATGATGTTGATCATGCTAATGAGATTTAAATTCATAGAAAGTTTAAAACTAAAATAATTCCCAATCGTGAGATGACTAAAAAGGGGATTAGTAAATCCGGATAGATTGGTACATATGTTGCTTGCTCATTGGATGAGGATGATTGATCTCATGATCATTTGTGTGGAGACACTAAAGCAAGTATGTAGGTGCTTATTGGAGAATAAGTTCATTGAACGTGACTCGCTATGGAATACCTAATGGAGTTTTACTCACCTGCCAATAGAAATTTCTAATGTGATAGTAGTACAAGTGATCCTTAGACTTGAGATCATCATAGTATCTTGTATGTAATAAATTATACTTTGACTTATTTTTTAAGGCCCTTTAGGATAAATAAAAGGGTATACTTGGGTATAATGAGTTACATATAGAGATATTGAATGATCAATAAAGAATCTACCCCCTCTAGTAAAAGAGGAGATATGTCTTATGTGATTCGTTAAATGACAACCCAGGAATCTTTGGCCAAGGTGGAATGAAATTAGAAAGGAGTTCCTAATTTGCATTATTTGGAGTTGTGCATTTTCTAATCGAAATACATATGATTAAATAAAATAATACTTGACAGTAAATCCATGTCTTATTTTTAATTGGGACATTGTATGGTGGAAGGATTGAATTGTACGGTAACTATTAACTTACAGGTTCTTTTATGATTAATGTTAAAATCTATATTATCTGGAAAAGTCGTTGATCGCTAGGAAGGCTTATCCCTATTGTAGAATAAATATTATTTATTTAAATAGATTATTAGTTTAATTTATTTATTTAAATAATATTAGAATTGTTTTAATTGATTTATTCACAACCGGTTTAATATGGAGAACCTAAAGGGTCTCACCATAAAAGGAAGAAGAATTATTTAAGAAGATAATGACATAATAATAATAATGCATTAAGTGTAATCAATTTAATCTATGATGATAGAATAAATTAAATAGCTTAATATTTATTATTGAATATTTTAGAAATATTAAATATAAATTAATAAGAGGAGTCTTCTTCTTCTTCTTCTTCTTCTTCTTCTTCTTATTATTATTATTATTATTATTATTATTATTATTATTATTATTATTATTATTATTATTATTATTATTATTATTATTATTATTATTATTATTATTATTATTATTATTATTATTCTAAAGGAGTTTAAGAATTAATTTAATATAAGTACTCTCACTCATTCCTAATGAGATTAGGAGACAAATTAATTAAAAGAGTTTAATTAATTAATCCCAATTTGTTGGGAAGCCAATTAATTAAAAGAGTTTAATTAATTGATTAAATAAAACCCAATTCTAATTAGATTAGTAGAGTTAACCTAATATCTATAGAGAAGAGTCTTATATCAGATATAAAAAATAGATACGTGAATTCCAATTGTTGGAGAGTACAACATATTTTCTACAGAGGATAGAAAAAGGGTTTAGCCAACCACCCATTCTCCTGAGTAATTTCTCTTTCTTGGTGGATCACCTCTAGAGGCCAAACACTTGGGTGGCTAACGTTGATCAAAGGAAGAAGCCACTACAAGATATTCATGGAGATCAAGGAGAGTAAGGAGTAGAACTTGTACCTCTGGAAGCTAGATTCTACAAGGGTATGATTCTGATTCATCCTTACTTTTTCTGTTATTGATAATTGAGCACAAAGCATAATCATGGTATGGGTTTGTATAAAAAATTTAAAAACCTATATTTCGCGCTTCCGCACTTCTTTATGTAATTTGATTGCATGTATGCGTTATATACAAACCCAACAGTAAGTCAGTGTGCTGCAAATGCGGGTAGGTGGACACATTTTTCCTAACTGCCCCAATCTAAAGAAGAATAATGGGTGTTTTGTCTGTTGTTCAATTAATCATATGACAAGGGATTGCCCAAAGAAAAGTGCCGACGAAGGGAGTGGCAGCAAGGGGAATAAGGCCGACAACCCAAACCTTCAACATGGCGGTCCAAGATGCAATTGCATCTGCTGATGTAATTTCGGGTATTGTCCCGATCAATAATATTAATGCTTATGTATCGTTTGATTCAGGTGCGACCTGTTCTTTTATCTCGTATGAATTTGCTAGAAAGTTATGTGCGCCTCTAGAGAATCTAGAGACTCCCCTGAACATTGAAGTTGCAAACAAAGAAGTAATCCCTGTTGAGCACATTTATAGAAATTGTTATGTTAAGATACGTGTAAGACCCCAACTTTTATGAATAAAAAAATTGAATTTCCTCTATATATTATTTTGAAATAGTCAGGGGTTAATTTGATAATGTGGAATGTTATGGGTAAAATGTACAAATATTTTAAATAAGCAAGTGGTTATAAAATATTCATTATTATCGGGGAATATTTGTTTGGTCGTGAAATATTCTTGCTGTCGGGGAATATTCGTACGACGGCGCAGCCAATTATGGGCCCCATAACAGAAAACTGTCGGATGAAAAAAATGACAATAATAATTTTTTTATAAATAACGGCGTAGTTGTTACCGTTAACACTGTTGGAATACCCGATGGGTAAAGTAAAGTAATACGCGTTGTTGCACAGTAGCACACAGTATTGCACAGTATTTTTATATTATTGTTAATTTAATAATTGTCACTGCATAGTATTTTCCATTATCAGATCAATAATTCATATTATTTGAAAAATATTATTAGATAACATTATTGACAATGTCTAAGAAAGTTCTGTCTAAGAGGGGTTACCTAATTGCGCGCCAGTAAGGAGAAATCCTTATCGGAAGGCCCCCTCTTTCCTTGGAACGACCTAGTTGTCAATATTGTAGTTCTGTAATATTATTTGTGAATAATTAATTATTGATTTATATGATAAGAAAATATTTATTTTTGTGGGTATAAAAGAAGAAATTAGTGCTGATGTGTTTTATCAGTATTTTGTTAGAATGAAGGTGTGGAAAATCATCCGTATGTGAATTTCGGACAATTTGTGTTTGGAATTTGGAAAAACTTTCTTCTACAAAGTTGTAGAGAATTAAATTTCCTATAAAATGGACATAAGATTCGTATTTTTCTGATAAAAGGGCTATTTATTATGAATTATTGAAGTTCCAGAATAAGAGATTTTTGGGGTTATAAATATTTTTTTCACAAAAAACGTTTTTTTAATGGGTGGGCTGCACTTGGTGAGCTGATATTTTGGTCAATGGTGTGCGTAGAAAATTTGTTTTAAAATAATATTATTTTATTAAATTTTCTGCTTTGGCGTTCTAAGCATTTTCCTATAAATAGGATGCTGAATTAGAATTTGAAAATCACACCAGAATCATAAGTTCCTTACTCAATAATATTGAGTTATTTTTGTGAGTATTTCGATAGTTTGAGTGTTGCTATTCAGTGCAAGTTTCCTTCAGTACTATATTCGATATTTCAGTCAGAAGTACTGTTCTTTTTAGGTAAGGGATGTTATTTTTTTCGTAAATGATGTTATTGCTTTCAATATCATTTCATCGAAATATTGGTATAAATTTTATTATAAAATTTTTACCTTTTCCGTCGGGGTTACTATTCACGTATACAGCACTATTCACAAATACGGTACTATTCACGAAGTAAGATTTTTCTTATGAAATCTCTACCTTTTTCATGTTGAGGTTACTATTTACGTATATGACACTATTCACGTATACGACACTATTCACGAATACGGTACTATTCACAGAAGAATTAAATTTTCTTTTCTTTGTCCAAGTTGGCTATTATGGTTCCTATCTTTGATTGGATCCAAGTTTTGATCTTCATTCTTGAATTTTGCTCCACAATTAATTATTATGGAGTATTCTTGAACTTGGATAAATTAAATTACGAATCCCTAATTTTTGTCCTTTATCTCACTGGATTCGTTCTTTAAAATGTTTTTCATCATCCTCAGTCCTAAATGATGATATAACTGAATATCTTTGGCCTGTAGTGCAAAGATAGATGATTCTTTGATGAATATCTTTGGCCTGTAGTGCAAAGATGAATGATTACTTGATGAATATCTTTGGCTCGTAGTGCAAAGATGAATATTTGATTCAAGATATATATTGATTGATGTTACAGGGATAAAATATTGATTATGGACTTTCAAATCATAGAAGATAATAGACATTATTTCCTACTTAATTCTTCTGATGCATTGTTATTTTCGCTACAGTTGTTGATCTAAAAGTTGTGGTCCATAATATTTTATCTGATTTGTTGAAGACTAACGATAAATTGTTCTTTATTATCTTAGTCATAATATTCTTTACTGGGCTAGGTGAGCTCACCCTTTTCATCTATTGTCCTCTTCAGGAAATGAGAATATCGCAGGGACTAGTCGGGGAACAGAGTGATGGTCAAAGTTAGAGCAGTAGTAGTCCTCACTATTTTTATAAAATAGTGTGATAATAATTATAATGAGGACTTAGTTTGAATGTTTATATTTTCTACATATTTGTATTGACACTCACAGTTGTGTGGTCGTATTTTGCACGACCGTGTGATATAAAAGTTATATTTGGATTCTGTACCATGTATTTAGCGATCCAGAATGGGTTGGTTGGATTGGACCTATTCTGGGGACGTCACAGTTGGTATCAGAGCTTAAGGATATGGTCTCTGGCGGAGATCGAGGAATAGAATTAGGAGGGGAGAGACGAGTAAATCGTTCACTAGTGTGTCCTACCTAAGCTTATGTGGTATTTAATTGGTCAGTCGGAGCATATGATTAATATGTGATATGTTAATTTGTTTAATTAACCCTTGTTTTATGGCAGTATTTGAGAATGGCAGCTGAGAATGTTAACAATGGAGTGAATGAGACCGTGGAGACACCTGTAATCACCAACCAGGAGAACGTGCAACAGGAAGGCAATGTTCTTCCTGAAAACAACACTGATCAGACGATAAACGATGAGATGTTTAGAAGCTTTTTGTAGTTCATACAAAACCAGATGAGGGAGACTCGTGTGCAAAATACAAATGGTACTAATAACAACACGCGAATTGTCACTGCCAAGCAGTTCAAAGAGTTGGGACCACCAGAGTTTCAGGGAAAGCCAGATCCAATCAAGGCAGAGACGTGGGTTAAGCAAATTACCAAGATATGTGATGTCTTGAGATGCACAGAGGAACAGAAGGTTCCATTCGCCACCTTTATCTTCCGTGGAGAGGCAGATTATTGGTGGGAGTCTGTAAAGCGTACCCAGCCTGCCGCAATCAAGATGTCTTGGGAAGCATTTCAAAAACTATTCAATGACAAGTACTTTCCTGAAAGTATTCGTCATATGAAGGAGGTAGAGTTTATCAGACTAGAACAAAATAACTTAACCGTGTCCCAGTACGAGGCTAAGTTCGCAGAGTTGTCCAGGTTTGCACCTCATTTGGTGGAGAATGAGGAACATATGACGCGGATGTTTCTTAGAGGTTTGAAACCCGAAATACGTCAATACCTCATTTCTCATAAATTTTCTTTATATTCAGATGTAGCAAACATGGCTCAGTTATTAGAACAAGATAATGAATATGTTCAACCAAGGGACCACAACCAGGGTCATACCAGTGGCAGCAATTATAGGAGCAATGACAACCAGCGGGGAGGAAAGTATCATGACAGAAGCGGTAACCACTCTGGCGGTAATCGTGGCCATGATAGTAAAAGAAGCGAGTTGGGGGGAGATTTCAAAAAGAGAATGTACAATAATGAGAACGTGAAGACGTCGACAGCAGCACCAGCATCAACTGTTTCTAGGGGAGGAGAACTACCACCGGTCGTATGCTATAAATGCGGGAAAGAGGGACACATCAGCCCAAACTTCCCACAACAATTTAAGGCATTCTATAACTGTGGAAAGGAAGGACATATAGCTTGAGATTTTCTTGTACCAAAATCAAGTCCAGCAGGGGTGGTGATTCCAAAGGCGGTTCCAGACAAGTCAAAGTCGGTGGTTTCTGGAAGAGCGTTTGTCGTGACTGCCCAAAATGCGAGGAACCCGAATGAGGTGATCACGGGTAAGCTAATCATAAACTCTTGCGAAATTTATACTTTGTTAGATACCGGTGCTACCCATTCTTTTATATCACCTACATGTGCTCAATGTTTGAACTTGACACCTGAGAAATTAGACCTTGACTTATCTGTTGAGACTCCGTTGGGAGAGACCTTTGTTACATCTATAGTTTATAAATCTTGCTTGATTCAAATTGGCAACCTCACCCTACCTGTTGATCTCATATCTTTGAAAATACTTACATTTGACGTGATTTTAGGAATTGATTGGTTAACCACTTATTATGCCAAAATTGATTATTTTCGTAAGGTTGTTAGTTTTCATATTCCTAACCAACCTGTTGTGCGAATTCAAACCACCAAACCACTAAAATCAGTCAATGTCATTTCAAGTCACAAAGCTATTCGTTTATTGAAAAACGGATGTTAAGCTTTCTTAGCTCATGTCATTGATCTAATCCAGAATACGTCAGATTTGAATAATATTTCTGTTGTTAATGAGTTTCTTGATGTATTTCCCGAAGAACTTCTCGGTCTACCCCCAGAACGTGAAGTTGAATTCTTTATTGACCTTGAGCCCGGTACAAAACCCATTTCTAAAACCCCATATCGAATGGATCCTATTGAACTTCAGGAGTTAAAGGTCCAACTACAGGAGTTGTTAGACATCGGTTTCATTCGTCCTAGTACGTCTCCTAGGGGTGCTCCTGTTTTATTTGTAAAGAAAAAAGACGGGAGTATGCAACTTTGTATTGACTATCGGGAGTTGAACTATGTCACCATCAAGAATAGGTATCTGCTACCTTGTATTGAAGACCTGTTTAACCAGTTGCAAGGAGCACAATTCTTTTTAAAGATCGATCTTCGTTCTGGATATCATCAATTGAAGATTAAAACTGAGGATATTCCAAAGACTGCCTTCAGAACTCGATACGGGCATTATGAATTCTTAGTCATGTCTTTTGGATTGACTAATGCTCCTGCTGCTTTCATGGATATGATGAACCGTGTATTCAAGGAATATTTGGATCAGTTCGTGGTTGTCTTTATTGATGACATCCTCATCTATTCCAAAAGTCGTGAAGATCATGAGCACCACTTGAAGCTGGCACTTCAAAGGCTTCGTGAAAATAAGTTATATGCCAAGTTAAAGAAATACGAGTTCTGGCTTGAGGAAGTAGCATTCCTTAGGCACGTGGTGTCAAAATATGGAGTATCTGTTGACCCAGCAAAGATTGAAGCAATACAAAGTTGGGAGCAACCGAAGTTAGTGACCGAAGTATGTAGCTTTCTGGGCTTAGCTGGTTATTATCGGAGATTCGTGGAAGGATTTTCTCGAATCGCTGCTCTATTAACTCAGTTGACTCGGAAAGATACAAAATTTGTATGAAGCGAGGAATGCGAGAAGAGCTTCCAAGAGCTTAGGAGGAGACTTATCTCGGCACCTGTTCTGACAATACCATCTGGTTCGGATGGATTTGTTATCTACAACGATGCTTCAGGCAAAGGGTTAGGATGTGTTCTCATGCAACATGAGAAAGTCATAGCCTATGCCTTGCGACAACTCAAGGAATATGAGAGGAATTATCCTACTCATGATCTAGAGTTGGCAGCAGTCGTATTCGCGTTGAAGATCTGGAGACACTACCTGTATGGGGAGAAAGTGGAGATTTATACAGATCATAAGAGCCTTAAATCTTTCTTCACTCAAAAAGAACTCAACATGCGACAATGACATTGGCTTGAGCTGTTGAAAGATTACGATCATACCATCCAATACTATCCGGGAAAAGCGAACGTGGTAGCTGACGCGTTGAGTAGAAGATCATATGTGGGAACGAGTGCGATGATATCCAAACAAAGGCCTATTCTGTGTGAATTACAAAAAGATGGAGATAGAGTTCAAGACTCCGGGGACCCATATGATGATGTCAAGTATGCGCGTAGAACCAGCTTTGATTGATAAAGTTAAAGCTGCTCAAGCTACAAACCCGGAGCTGATGAAGATGAGGAAGAAGGTGCAAGAAGGTGCCATTCCAGAAGCAAGAATCGACGAAGAGGGAATACTTCGAGTCAACTCCAGACTTTGTGTTCCTAACGATTCTAACTTGAAGCATAGAATTATGATGGAGGCACACAACACACCGTTTGTAATCCATCCTGGGAGTACCAAAATGTATCATGATCTTCGACATACATTTTGGTGGAACAATATGAAGAGAGAGATCGCGGAGTTTATTTCGAGATGTTTAACTTGTCAACGTGTAAAGGCAGAGCATCAAGTGCCGAAGGGTCCATTGCAACCACTTGAGATTTCAAAGTGGAAGTGGGAACACATTACGATGGATTTCGTTACGGGTCTTCCCAACGTTTCTCAAGACATAGATACGATTTGGGTTATTGTTGATAGATTAACCAAGTCTGCTCATTTCTTGCCGATACGGGAGACCTATTCCCTTGAACGTCTTGCTCGTATGTACGTAAATGAGATTGTGAGATTGCATGGAATGCCAATATCCATAGTTTTGGATCATGACCCAAGATTCACTTCACGATTTTGGGTTAGCTTGCAGAAAGCTATGGGCACGGATTTACAATTCAGTTCGGCATATCATCCTCAAACGGATGGGAAATCAAAAAGGAATATTCAAACTCTTAAAGATCTATTGAGACTCTGTGTTCTAGACTTCAAAGGGAGTTGGGATAAGTACATACCATTGGTGGAATTCTCCTACAACAACAGTTATCAAACAAGTATAGGTGTGGCTCCATTCGAGGTGTTGTTGGGAGAAAGTGTCGTTCTCCAGTATGTTAGGATGAGGTGGGTGAGGCAACATTGTTGGGACCGGAGTTAGTACGTATGACTACGGAAAAGATCCAAATGATCCAACAACGTATATAAACGGCACAGGATCGACAAAAGAGTTATGCGGATCTTCATCGAAAGTGTAACGATTGAGAATTTAAACTTTAATTGAAAATATTTATTGAATTAAATAAATATTTTATTGAGTTTAATTGTGAAGATAAATAAATAAAGTGTGCGAGTGTTGTGGACAATTTAATTAAGTGCTATATGATTAATTAAATTGATATGTTAGCAATGGTGTAGCATCATTTTAATTTAATTGGGAATAATTTAATTAGAATTAATGTTATGTGCTAAGTGATAATAATTTGTTAGACGAATTATGTTTAATGAAGGAAATTCAATTGTGTGACAATTTGGTATTATGTGAATGCTAGTTTATTTAATTGAATTAGAGTGTTGTAATTTAATTAAATAAGTGTAATATTTAATCTATGGATTTAAAGAATTATTAAAATACTAGAAAATGATTTTAAAGTATTTTGCCAAACAAGGCCCTTGTACTTGTTTAATCTTATTTTACCCAAACAAGGCCTTAGCACTAAAAACCTAATTTTCTAAGAGGTTGCCAAACGTGGCCTTACTCTTTTCAAATTCTTTAACCTATGTAATTAATAATACTTATTATGGTTATAAATATTATACTTATTATTTATAAGTTACATATATGTATATGATTATATGTATAATATTATATATGTCAGTTAAAAACAAAGTTACGTTAGTTTTACAAAACAAAGAAAGAAAAGAAGAAGAGGGTTAGAGAGAATTGTCAGAGAATTCTCAGAGAAGAAGAAGAAGAAGAAGAAGGCAAAGCAAGCCCAAGTTCATCTCTCTCTTAACCTAAAACTAGTAAGGTTATAATCTTAACCCTAGAACTAATTCATAGGTGTTGTGTTTTCTTCTTTGCCAAATTAGGTCTTTACAATCATGAAATTATATGTGTTATATGATGTTATATGTTTTCATATGAAATTGTATGCCATGAAAGGGTTTTCAAAATACAATTGTTGTAAAACAAGTTTTCAAAGCATATTCTTTTATGTTTTCATGGTTTTAGAACTCTATGTGAAAGTCTCTTTGTGAAAGCTATTTATTTTGATATGTGAATGGGATATGTATATATATATATATATATATATGTTTACATGAGAGTTTCATAGTTGTTTAAGAATTTCAATTCACAAGTATATGATGAACACTATGAAATTCATGTTCATAGTGTTAGATTATGAAGTTATGTTGAAAATTTCTTTAAATCCTTGAGGTGAGCATGAATTATGTGTAATAGGTGATATAACATGATTATATATGAGTTATATGATGATTCTAGCAATTCAATCCATGAATTTTTGATAAACAATAAGAAGCATATTCATAGTGATTTTTGGTGAAACTATTTTTAAAAACGGCTTTTGAAACTATCAAATTGATGTTTGATTTTGAGTTATTGTTAAAATGGATCATGTATTATGTTAATGTGTTAAGAATATGAGTTAACACAATTGGAATCACTGGAATTGGATGAAAAACGAATTCGTAGTAGCAATTTTCGTCAAGAACGCTTAAAATTATATTTTTCTTTGAAAATCATGAAATCTTGTTTTGGATTATGTGTTTTATGGATTATATATGTTATGAGCATGATAATAAGTTTAAAATATTGTTAGTATCAAGTTTTATGTTTATCATGTTGGGAAAAATCGAATTCGGTGTGAAGAAATAAGCCAAATTGGCTTAATTCTCCACCAGTTCGCGAGCCGGGCGCTGTGGCAGGGGGAAAACCCGCCCCAGTGGGTGTTTTACACTGGGAGGACCCGCCCCAGCGGGTGGGGCTGCTGCCAAGAAAATCTGGAATTTTGTTTTTGAGTTTTTATGCCCCGTTTGTTAAGCTAACTTGTTTCTAAGACTTGGAAAGTGAAATGTATAATAAGATAACATGTTTTTGTTGTGTTTAAGTTAGATTGAAGTATATTATGAATATGTTACATGTGTGCGTTTGTGTGTTGCTTTCACGAGGCACACAACACGATTCATTGAAGTATGAGCTTATTAATGCATGCCGTGAGTATAGACTCACGTACTTGACTAATTAGTAACCAATGTGGTAAATTATACTATGAGTTGGACTTGGATATGAAGTTCAATGGTTTAAATGTTGTAATTGGATACTAATAGATGGTTTGAATGTAATATAAATGTGTAGGGTGTTTGTGAAGTGCGTATAGTTATTAAAGTGTAGCTTGCGCTTAAGGCAAGTTCTCTTACCCTTATTCTCTTATGTTAAACAAGTTTCTAAACTTGTTATTTATATTGTGCAAGTTCTTTAATCTACTCTTGAATGCTATACAAGCCTATTCATTGTATATTTTCATTGTGCAAGTTTCCTAACCCTTGCTCAATAAATCATGAAAATTCATTCACTTGTTATATGTGGTACAAGTTATGTGGTACAAGTTATACGATACTCATAAAGCATAAGTATTAAAGCGTTATTTTAGTAATATGATCTTGACTTAATTGTTCAAGCAAGATCTACTTAGTTATAGAAAGCTTCTAAAAGCATGCCTATCTTTATTGTTATATTTTGAAATTGGTTCATGATTCTTATATTATTGAACTGTAAAGGACTGTAAGTCGATTCAACTACTCCTAGTTGATGATAGTTGAACTCTAAAGTTCCCTTATCTATCCAAACCGAACTTTCTTTGGTGCAGACTTGTATTCAATTTCTGAGAAGGAACAACCCTATTAATTAGGGGAAAATTTATGCGACAACGTTAAATGGTTGTGCACAATTCATGGTACAAAGGGTTGATCCCCCTGAGTACGAGTTAAGGGTCCATAGTCTTATTGACTGTTAAAGGTTTAAATAGAAATATTTATAACCTAGGACAATGGTTCAAGGTCTTATGACCCTCAGATGATTTCATATTCGAATCCTATATATTGATGAAAGAATTATATTTCAATTCTTTATATTGATGAAAGTAAAGTTATTCAAACTCTTTTGAAAAGATTCACTTATGTCATATCACTGTTGTATATCCAAGTGAGCTTTTGTTTGCTCACTCTTGCCTGCTTTACCACCATTTGCAGTTGGGACCAAGAATGTTGACATACCATCAACAAGTAAAGGAAAAGGAAAGATGAATAAGTGAAGGCTTATGACGTCAAGTTGCTTTTGTAATAAGACTTAGTTGGTTATGTTTATATTTCCACATTTACGTTATTTGAATGATGTTAAGGTTTAGATAACCCTAGGATTTTTGTTGAACAAGTTGCCATTCTTTCTAGAGGAAGATTTTATTAAGATTTTATGAAGGTTGTAATTAGTTTGAAATTTTATTTGGGCAGATGTATGTTTTAATTAGAAAGTGAACACCAAATCATGTGGAAACGAAGTACCCGGATTTGGGGGTGTCACAGAAAGGACGTGGAATTTAATGTTGGGGACTATGTATTGTTACGTGTTGCTCTGTGGAAAGGAGTTACTAGGTTTGGGAAGAGAGGAAAGCTTAATCCACGATTCATTGGTCCATTTGAGATTCTTGACCGAGTAGAAAATGTGGCCTATAGACTCGCATTACCTCCAAGCATGTCTGTAATACCCAAGAATTTTCATATATTAATAAATGAATATATTAATGGAAGTGAATATTTATTCATATATAAATAATTTTGTGTTATGAGATGAATTAATTTAATTATATAAAATTGAATAATTATTATAATTGAGAAATTTATAGAGTTTGCGATAAACTCGTTGATAGCCTTGTGTGGCACAGTAATGAGGATTATTAATGATTATATTAATTAACGAATGAATTATTAAGTAAACAATTAATCTATATTAATTATTAATTGCTATTGTAGAATATCAATTAATTATTATCGTAGAATATTAATTAATTATTGTGGAATATTAATTGTGATTGATTAATCATATGTGATTGGTATTATTGCAAGAAATATAATAATAATAATGAGCAACATGTTTATAAATATAATAAGATTTATATTAAAGTGATAATTAATCATATAAGGGTTAATTAAATTGTTATGGAGGTTAACAATTATATTGATTGATGAAGGATATGTGTATATTGTTAAATTAATATTTAATTTATAAGATGAGTAATTCTATGTGCAAGCATGCGAATTAAATGCGTAACATATATTAGCTAACTAAGTATTATGTGAAGTATAATATGACACTATTATATGGTAAGGCTTATTGAATTATGGGAGTTACATGATAATGCCTATGTGACATGTGAGTATACAGTAAAAGAATATGATATGGATTATATATGTGTAAATTAATTGTACCACATTGCCATGTTAAAAGTACATTGTGACTTAAAAGTATATATTATATAATCTAAGTGGACTTGTATAATATAAGTATGTGTGTATAGTTTAAGTATATAGATAATTAATAAAGTTCCTTCATTCATTGAATAAGGCAAGATGTGTTGTGACATTAAAATAGCCTATGTGACAATATGTATGTAAGTATACATTAAAATAGTGTATCATTAATATAAATAATAATTGATGATTATTTATATAATGGAATAATGAAATTAATAAAGGAGATAATGTGATGCGATTATATTCGAGTAGATTATATCCGGTATTAATAAATGTACATGGATTATATGTATGTTACATTACCATATCACATCTACTACCTTGAAATATTAAGCATGTGACTTACATTATAACGTTAATTATAATCTAAATATATAGTATGAATATATATGTAATAGCTTAAGTGTATGATATATGTTATAACATGTCATTGTACAATTGCTAGAATGCTGAGATTGAAATTGGCTTGTCCCATTATATGAGACCCATTCTCCTTCACGTGTGTAGCATACAAGCTACTCTATATTCTCAATTTCAGCAAACAATTCATAGCTCTCTATTCCTCAAACTCAGCAAATCCTAGCTCATGATTATGGGGGGAGGGGGCACCATGATTTGATTCAACAACCATTACCTAATCTCTATTAACCATCAAGCAAATCTAAAATCTCGTTGGTTTAATTTGGTGTGTATAAGCAATGTCTGGACAATTGTTTTTCTATATATATGGCTCTCCTCCTCTCTAATTCATTTGCTGATAAATTGCTTAAGTTAAGTTGAGAATAATACACATAGTAGTATAATAGCATTGTGAAGTAGTAGCAAGTTTAATTATCTAACAGAGGTATAATCATCTTTCCATGTTCTTCATTCTTGTTCTTCATTTTTAATTTCTGTCCAAGTTCTAATTCTTGATTATGGATGCAAAACATGCCAAATGGATTATAGAAAGCTTGTTTAGTTGTTATAATAGACTTATAAGCATATTGAAATACAATGTGGTTATTTTCGTGAAGACATTTTGTGAATTGGGTTGATATTTTTTGAAGCATGAGCTTCCAGTTTTGTACAGATAACGGCACAGCTGCGCCTTGGTTATACTGGGGTGCTGTGCAGCTGTGCCAGTGCTGGACTGTGTTTTGCTGGCCAAGGCCCTGCGCAGCTGCGCCAGTTTTGAACTGGGGCGCTGCGCAGCTGCGCCGGCCACTGGTTCCAGATTCTACTTTTGATCCAGACTGTTACATGCTAACTTATGATAACACTTTAGAACAAGTTTGAGAACATAAGTAGCATGCCTATAGGAGTACATGGAGATAACGTAAACATGTTTTATTATGTTGCATGCATGATTGGTGAAGACTTATAGTGTTGAAGCAAACTTAGAGTTTATAAATGAACTTTGATATATGTACATGCCATGTTGATATTCTGATCTTGCGAAAGTGTTAACATGACTTGACTACATATGATAAGAGTTTTGAAGTTGCCTTGTATGTGTTTAAAAAGCGAGCATGTTAAACCTTATGAGTTCGTGTCCTTGAATGGCTTTAAGTATTAACTTAAGAACCTATACCATGTATGATTGGATTTGGAAAAGTTATACAAGCATGAAAGTATCCTTTAATATGAATACATACTTTGTGATATCATATGTTATGTGTTACTTGAACCCGATTTTGACGGTTAACTTATGAGAATGCCATAACTTGCTAAAATGATATATATTTTAGTATTGCTTGAAGTCTTATGTGATATTAATAATATACGAGTATGTTTGCTAATTGTGGTAGTCTCACATGATAGTAATGATGTATAAATATGATCAACTTGAGAAAAGAGGATAGTTAAGGATAGAAGTTATATTAATATAATACTATATAACTGTGTAGCTAGGTTAAAACTTAGCTTATGTGTTGATCGTATATTCGAAGATAAAATGTGAAGTTAAATTATAAGACTAATGAATATCATATATATACGTAATTGTATTACGATAGGAATCCGAAAGTGTTGGCTAGCTTTACGTGAGTAAACTACGCATAAGGCAAGTATCCTAAACCCTTGCATTACTTTATTCAACGGATATCGTAAGCGAGTATCTAAACCTTATCTCATTGGATACAAGTATTCTATCTTTGTATATTGCGAACTAGTTTTCTACTTAATCGTTTGAATTAAATTAGCATACTTGAACTCTTATGTTATTAAAGCTATTATTCATGTTGAACTTAGTATTGTTCTTGAATATTGTGAAAGTGTCTATGCCATTTGATTTGGCTAGACTTATATTATTGAAAAGCGACCCAAACTAATTGATTGGTGCGGGATCTTGTATTTGACTGAGAAGAACAACCTTCTTTGAAGGGAATATATAATTGTCGGAGAACCGACGTGCACGCTTGAGTATGATTGATTGTTATGCATAACAATGGTGCTTTAGGCTGATCACCTGTTGTACCTGTTTTTGTTGGATTTTTAGTTTATTACTGTTAATTCTAGTAGAAGTTCATAGTCCTTAGCGACTGCTCAGTATTTAGTTATCTTGAAATCTTGAATTGATTTGTTATTGAATCACATTGATATTATTCTGTCCTTGACTATTACTGAAAACTATTGATATTCTTGTTATCCTTGAACTATCAAACTTTGTTATACCCTTTCGAGAATTAAGAATTATATCACTTACCCTTATTGTATATTACTTGCTGAGCAATTTGCGCTCATTCTTGTTTTCCCTAAAACATTTCAGTTAAGGCAGAATAGGGCGAACCTTCGGGCATTGATAAGGGCAAGGGCAAGGCTACCAACTAGCTTGTCTCTTTTATGTTTTAAATATTTTAATATTGTATTAAGATGATGTAGTAAGACGGGATTTGATTATGTTTAAGCTTAAGTTAGATTATGTAATAAGTCGTTAATTGATATTATTATGTAATCTATTAAGTACTGTAGGTTGCAAGACTTGGGGGAATAATTATAATAAATCATTGTAAATTATTCTAGAATAGATTTTTCGCTGTGATTGTGTGATATTTAGTTATTATTATTATGATGTATTACCATGAGCACGTGATGAACCGAATTCGAGAGACCCCGTGACGGTCCTGGAATTTGGGGGCGTCACAATGTCTCGTGTTCATAACGTGTTTCACATATCTGTGTTACGTAAATATGTGAAAGACCCGAGCCACATTATTGAGTTAGAATCAGACGAGATAGCCGAAGATTTAACGTACGAGGAGGTACTTGTCAAGATTTTGGATAGGAAGGAGCATGCCCTACGCACAAAGGTTATACCACAAGTCAAAGTTTTGTGGAGGAACCATGCTATTGAGAAAATGACCTGGGAGTTGGAATCGAAAATGAAAGTGAGGTATCCTCACCTTTTTGAAACACCAGGTACGCACGTCAATCTCGAGGACAAAATTTCATAAGGAGGGGAGGTTGTAAGACCCCAACTTTTATGAATAAAAAAATTAAATTTCCTCTATATATTATTTTAAAATAGTCAGGGGTTAATTTGATAATGTGGAATGTTATGGGTAAAATGCGCAAATATTTTAAATAAGCAAGTGGTTATAAAATATTCATTATTGTTAGGAAATATTCGTTTGGTCGTGAAATATTCTTGCTGTCGAGGAATATTCGTACGACGGCGCGACCAATTGTGGGTCCCATAACAGAAAACTGTCGGATGAAGAAAACGACAAGAATAAGTTTTTTTTTTATAAATAACAGCGTAGTTGTTACCGTTAACACTGTTGGAATACCCGATGGGTAAAGTAAAGTAATACGCGTTGTTGCACAGTAGCACACGGTATTGCACAGTGTTTTTATATTATTGTTAATTCAATAATTGTCACTGCACAATATTTTTCATTATCAGATTAAAAAAATTATATTATTTAAATAATATTATTAGATAACATTATTGGCAATTTCTAAGGAAGTTCTGTCTAGGAGGGGTTATTTAATTGCGCGCCAGTAAGGAGAAATCTTTATCGAAAGGCCCCCTCTTTCCTGGGAACGACCTGGTTGTCAATATTGTAGTTCTGTAATATTATTTATGAATAATTATTTATTGATTTATATGATAAGGAAATATTTATTTTTGTGGATATAAAAGAAGGAATTAGTGCTGATTTATTTTATCAGTATTTTGTTAGAATGAAGGTGTGGAAAATCATCCGTATGTGAATTTCAGACAATTTATGTTTGGAATTTGGAAAAACTTTCTTTTACAAAGTTGTAGAGAATTAAATTTTCTATGGAATGGACATAAGATTCATATTTTTTTTGATAAAAGGGCTATTTATTATGAATTATTGAAATTTCGGAATAAGTGATTTTTGGGGTTATAAATATTTTTTTCACAAAAACATTTTTTTAATGGGTGGGCCCCACTTGGTGAGATGATATTTTGGTCAATGGTGTGCGTAGAAAATTTATTTTAAAATAATATTATTTTATTAAATTTTCTGCTTTGGCGTTCTAAGCATTTTTCTATAAATAGGATGCTAAATTAGAATTTGAAAATCACACTAGAATCATAAATTCCTTTCTCTATAATATCGAGCGTATTTTTGTGAGTATTTTGATACTTTGAGTATTACTATTCAGTACAAGTTTCCTTTAGTACTAGATCCGATATTTCAGTCAGAAGTACTACTCTTTTAAGGTAAGGGATGTTATTTTTTTCGTAAATGATGTTATTGCTTTCAATATCATTTCATCGAAATATTGGTATGAATTTTATTATGAAATTTTTACCTTTTTTGTCGAGCTTACTATTCACGTATACGGCATTATTCACGAATACAGTACTATTCACAAAGTAAGATTTTTCTTATGAAATCTGTACCTTTTTCATGTCGAGGTTACTATTTACTTATACGACACTATTCACGTATACGACACTATTCACGAATACAGTATTATTCACAGAAAAATTAAATTTTATTTTCTTTGTCCAAGTTGGCTATTATGGTTCCTATCTTTGATTGGATCCAAGTTTTGATCTTCATTCTTGAATTTTGCTCCACAATTAATTATTATGGAGTATTCTTGAACTTGGATAAACTAAATTACGAATCCCTAATTTTTGTCCTTTATCTCACTAGATTCGTTCTTTAAAATGTTTTTCATCATCCTCAGTCCTAAATGATGATATAACTGAATATCTTTGGCCTGTAGTGCAAAGATGGATGATTATTTGATGAATATCTTTGGCCTGTAGTGCAAAGATGAATGATTACCTGATGAATATCTTTGGCCCGTAGTGCAAAGATGAATATTTGATTCAAGATATATATTGATTGATGTTACAGGGATAAAATATTGATTATGGACTTTCAAATCATAGAAGATAGTAGACATTATTTCCTACTTAATTCTTCTGATGCATTGTTATTTCCGCTGCAGTTGTTGATCTAAAACTTGTGGTCCATAATATTTTATCTGATTTGTTGAAGACTAACGATAAATTACTATTTATTATCTTAGTCATAATATTCTTTACTGGGCTAGTTGAGCTCACCCTTTTCATCTATTGTCCTCTTCAGGAAATGAGAATGTCGCAAGGATTAGTCGGGGAACAGAGTGATGGTCCAAGTTAGAGCAATAGTAGTCCTCACTATTTTTATAAAATAGTGTGATAATAATTGTAATGAGGACTTAGTTTGAATGTTTATATTTTCTACATATTTGTATTGACACTCACAGTTGTGTGATCGTATTTTGCACGACCGTGTGATATAAAAGTTGTATTTGGATTCTGTACCATGTATTTGGCGATCCAGAATGGGTTGGTTGGATTGGACCTATTCTGGGGGCGTCACAAGGGGTCATAAACTATCGGTACACTTAATTCCGATTCAGATAGGGGAATTTAATGTAATTCGGGGAATGAATTGGTTGTTCAAACATGGGGCTAATTAATTGCCACAAGAAACTAGTAAACCTTAAAACTGCGAAGCGCTCTATGGTAGTGTTTCACGAAGTAAATCGCCAAAGCACTCTGGGTGTTTGACGATAATGCAAGCAAGGAAATTGCTTTAGAAGGGATGTGTGGGTTATTTAGGCTAAGTTATAGATACCCAACGGGTGGGATCAAATATGGGTCAGATACCCATAGTAAATGAATTCATGGATGTATTTTCAGATGAATTGTCAGGTCTTCCGCGAGATAGGGAGATCGAGTTTGTGATAGATGTTGTTCCTGGTACGACACCAGTATCAAGGGCACCATATAGGATGGCGCTAGTTGAGATGAAGGAGTTGATGATTTAACTTCAAGAATTGTTAGGCAAAAGGTACGTTTTCACTCCTAACTTTCAGCTAGATGTGATAAGCATTTATTTTAATTAGTATGCCCTCAAGCTAATCACATTGGATGTGATAAGCATTTACTTTGTAATCTTGTTCATTTATTAATAAGAAAATTTATTTAATACGAAAGACATTCTTTATCCATGTTAATTAGTTGAATTAATAAATGTGATAAACCCATAGTTTTGGAGCAATGATTTTAGAATCATGATGTTGATCATGCTAATGAGATCTAAATTCTAAGATAGCTTAAAACTAAAATGTTCATAATCGTTGAATCACTAACGTGGGGTTACTGATTCCAGATAGATTAGTACATATTATGTTTGCTCTGTTGAAGAGGATGATTGATCTCATAATTATTTGTGTGGAGACACGAAAACAAGTATGCAGGTGCTTATTAGAGAATAAGTTCACTGAACGTGATTCGCTTAAAGGAACCCTAATGGAGTTTAACTTGCTTGACAATAGGAGTTCCTATAGTGATAGTTGTACAAGTGATCCTTGAACTTGAGATCATCATAATACCTTATGTACTCTGAATTATACTTTGTCATATTTCTTAATACTTAAAAGTATGTTGTAGGGTTTATTCGGGTATAATAAAGTATACATGGAGGTAGGTGAATGATCAACAAAGGATCTATCACATATGTTGATATGGGTTTAGAATTGATTTTCTAGGCAAAAGAATTGTCTGTCGGATTCTGATACGCAGCACGGCCGCGCCGCTCCAAGCCTTATTTGGAGCGCGACCACACTTGCTGCCAGAATTCATTTCTGGAGTTGCAGCGCGGTCACGCCCTTTCCCAGTATAAAGCCGGCCGCACCAGTCCCCAAAATTTGAGTTTTTTTTCTTATTTATTTCAATTAAAATATTTTTTTTATTTTTAAATTGAAATAGGATTAAAATAAAGGTGTTTATTTTAATTAAAATTGGATTCCATGTTATTAAAAAATAAAAGTTTTACTTTATCTTGGAATTTGATTCCATGTTAACTTGAATAAAGGAGTTTATTCATATATGGAATATGATTCGATATTATCTAAAATAAAAGGTTTATTTTAAGAAGGAATATGATTCTACATATTTTATTTTTTCAGTAATTTTAAAGTTAAAATAAAAGAGTTTATTTTGAACTTAAAATTGGATTCAATGTTAATTAAAATAAAGGAGTTTATTTTGATTTGGAATTTGATTAAAAATAAACGAGTTTATTTTTATTCAAAATTAGATAAAATAAAATAAAGAAGTTTATTTTGATTAAAATGAAGGAGTTTGTTTTGTTTCAAAAACTGGATTTTTAGCAAAAGTTTATTGTCCATTAAATGATATCAACATATATACTGAATGTTTATTTTATTGATGCACATATCAATATGTATGATAATAAAGGGGATGATTATGGACCTTTGACCAATGTGATTGGATTTAATTTTAATGCATACTTGAATGAATGTGGTTTTTATAAATGGGGTCTGCGTACCTCGTCTCTCTCATTTTTTGATGTAAATTCTATCTCCCTCCTATGTACCTTCCCTTGACTGTTGATCATAGTTTCTGTTTTATAAAATAGATTGTAATAGGATTATATAGAATTGTTCGAGAAATTGGAGACGAAGAGCAGAAGCGTGAAGGCCCGTTTGTAACGAAGCCCGAGTTGAATGTAATAGTTATATTCAATGTTTTATTTTTGTACCCTAGGTTTGACCTGTTGGTTCATGGTAGCTCCAATGAACCAAATTAGAATTAAGTCCATAATCATCCCAGGTAGAATATATTATTCTACTGTTGCATGCTAATTATATAGTAAATATATTATTATACATGTTGATTTATGTTTAATATGACGCGTATTTCTATATATATATTTGCATGCGTGCTAAACAAGATGAGATTAATTAATAACAAAACCCTCAAAAGATAATATATTAAGTTATAACGTTCAAAGATAATTAGAATATTGAACGTCACCTTCTAGCATGGTAAAGCAATACAGTATTTGTATTTAATGTGTTTGTTGTGCACACATAAGGCAATTATTAAATATCTAAGATATTGCTTTATTACATTGGATGTTTATAAGGAATTGAACATTACCGCTTTATTGTGCACACACAAGGGCTGTAGTTTTCACTTTGCTTATATGGAAATGCAGGGTTTGACTTAACTTAGATTATTTTAGTTCGGATGTGCACACACTTGACCATTATAATCTAAAAGGAAAAATTAAAAGGAGTTTTATAGAGATGTAATTGACAAGAGTTGTCTACCTTTCAAATAAATATATTTGTTGTGCACACACAAGGCTATATATTTATTGTATATCGGATCCTTTCTCACTAAGAAAATTTTACAAAGTCACAAATACAAAAATTTTCCGAACTGTATATAAAAAGTATTATTTCCCAAAGGCACAATATGGATCTAGAAGGTGGGGTTGGTTAGATCTTTAAAATTTCTTTCATAATTACTTATTTGAGAATTACCAAATACTTATTTAATCAAGATTATCTATACGCAACGGAATATAGGTTTTGAAAAATACCGTTAAAGATTTACTCAGGTATCTAAGTTCTTAAAACAAGTTATAAGAATTATCATACATACAACAGATATAGTAGTTATAGAGTGCGTAATGTAAATGACATAATGTAAAAGACACACGAGATTTTAAGTGGTTCAGAGACTGAATAACTTCTACTCCACTCTTCTACTAAACGAGTAGGATTTCCACTAACAGATTTGGCCACCAAGACCAGGACACACTGGCCTCATCAAGCCCAATAGACTTGGCTATTTTAGTCTTAGTAGACAAGGACACAAAGACCTCTTCAAGCCCAACATACTTGGATATTTAGTCTCTAGGACAAGGATCCTCTGACCTTGCTTCGATCACAAAGACTAGGATCCATTGACCCCAATTCGATCATCAAGACCTCGATCCACATTCCCTAATTCGATCACTTAGACCAGGATCCTCTGATCCCAATTCGGCCACTTAAATCAGTAACCACTGACCCTTCTTTCTGTTATGGAAGACTGGTTGAGGTTCTGTTAAGATGACTTGAATGTTCTTCATCATATGGTACTTAGTAGCATTATTGATCATCTTCTTGATGCTTGCTGATCTCTGTTATTGAGGCTTGATTCCTTCTGATTGTTAGCAACTCTTCATGATCAATGTTGATGTGCTGCTGAGCTATTCACTTAAGCTCTTCATCTTTTATGCTCAGCAGCCATGAACAATCTGAGAATCATAAACTTATGCTCTACGTCGTTAGCTGGTTGATTCTGAGTGTTTATGATGAAGCGTATGGTGGAGCTTTGAGGTCTGCCTTGTAATCAGTCACTTTTACTTCATCAACATCAACTGCATGGCTTCTTCAGGTTTAGATCTTAAGTCCAGCCATATCCTCCACTTTCTTGACTTTGCGCCTCTGGCTCACTTTCTCTGGAGCTTCCTAGCTCTTTTGGTCTTTGGCTTTGCAACTTAGACCTTTATTTATACTCATCAGCCTCTTGGTAACTGATGAGGTGCTGCTAAGATTATCTCATTAATCTTCTTTTCCTTTTAGCTTGGCAGCTATGAACATTTCTCTATTCGTAGAGTTGTCCTCACTCTACGTTCTCTCTTGTTCAGTTCGATGTTCATCTTAGATGATGATTGTTCTTATATATTGATGTTCCGTGTTTATCATCATCTTATTTCTTTGAATGAAGCTGTCTTTTATACTTCTCTGAAATCTTCCCGTTGAGAAGTATCTGTTGGAGCCTTTAACGAATAGATACTTTAATATCTCCGATGTTGACTTTCTAAGACTCTGTGCCAGTGTACTTTCTGACTTAGGACTTATCACATCAGTTAATAGCTTCTCTGGCTTTTCAGACAACTTGCTTTCAGCTAACTAGCCGGTAGATATACCTTTGTTTTCTTCTAAGAATACAGCTTCTGATGTCTTGAGATCATCTTCTTACAACGATCTATTTGTCAATCTTGTTGTCAGACCTGACATGAACTCTACTATCTTCTGTTGCAAGAACCTTAGGATTGAGCCTTACAATCGGTTTGATCTTTTCTGTTCTTGTACTCTTTTTACTATTAATACTATAATGAGGGAATGTCGTAGTCTTCTGTTCTGTATCCTCACTATAGTTGAAGTCTTATCTTCTTTTCTGCTTTCTGATTGCCTCATACTATCTTGACTTACTTAATAGATTCTTCTCTATTTTTTGATCGCTTAGTTATCTTGAGAAGTCGATGATATCTTTCTAAGTGATCTGTTCTCATTTGTTCTGAAGTAGTAGTTACTTCTGCTTGAAGTTCTGATTGCTCTACGATCGGTTCTGAGTTCTGTGTTTAGAAAGAACGTCCTTGCAGTTGACCTTTAGATTTCCTTTGGAAATCTCTTCATGTGAGAAATATACTCAGATATTATCAGAGTATATTCTTTTGCCATCTACTTCTTCTTGAGTGATCTGCACTTTATATCCATGGCACAAACTGAGCTTAGTGATCTCCTCTAATTTGTGTAGTCAGCACTTTATATTTTGCTTAACAGTATTGAAGCTGACTTTACTATCTTGATCTTACTGTACGATCTTAGAGTAATCTTCAGATATTGCTTTCATTCAGTGTCTGCTTGGAGTATTCCATAACCACTCTTTACTAAGCAATCTTTACTTTGCAATCCATTTATTTACTTAGCAGATTGATTAATTTTTCCATATGATGTTTACCAAAATCTTTGACTTCTTGAGCAGCTCTGTGTTAGTCTTGCGGCTTTGAGATCATTTGTTCACTTCACTAACTGATTTTCTGCCTGTGAGATGAAGTGAACTCTGCGATCTTCTGATGCTGTATGAACATGGTTATCTCTCCGAAGTATCTTCATATTGTGAATTAGCAGAGTGACTTTACAATCATAAATTCCTATCATTTATATATCAGATCAGTTCCCATAAGATCAACCTGACATTGTTTGATCTTTCTAATCGAAGTCCTTGTACATTAATTCTTTTGAAGGACTTTATAACACTTACTTGTACAAATATACATTAAGCACATGTAGATTTACTCTGCGATCAATATTTCTTTCTTGCAGAGTAGTCTCTTTACAAAGATACTATCTATTACATAAGAATACAAGACAAAGATCAACCTAACAAGTTTGATCATGCTATTCTAAGTCCTTGTACATAGATTTCTCAGTTAAGGATTGTACAAAACTTATTCATACATATATACTTTATAAGCTCCAATATTAAGTCATATACATGCTTCATCATCATACAGACTTCATCATCTAATCATATATATCTGGAATCTAATTAAGCTCCCCCTTAATTAAACATTCTTCTACTCTAATAATATATTCCTAACAAAGAGGGTTATATAGTTTAAGAAATAGTGGGAGACACCATTTTAATAAATATCTAAATTAATCTGGTGATTAATAAAATGAGTGCATGCAAATGTTGTTAAATTAAAAATTCATTTACAAAATTTTATAAATGTCTAAATTCACTATCATTGCGGAGCATATTAGATGCTAAAAGTTAACCGAACCTAATGAAACAGATTGGTTAAGGAATTTGAGAATAGTTCTCAAGGCTAAAAAACTATCTTATGTCCTTAATATGCATGTCTCTGCAATGGTTGCAAACAATGCCTCTGAGCATGAGCTTGTTACTTTTAGAAAGTGATAATATGATGCACATGTGGCTTAGTGCATCATGTTAGCATCCATGAGTAACGAGTTACAACGTCAACACGAGAAAATGGATGTGCCTACTATATTATTGCACCTTCAAGATTTATTTGGTGAGCAGAGTAGGTCTTAAAGATATCAGATATTTGAGAAGCTCTTTCGATCTAAGATTACCAATGACACTACAGTGCAGACACATGTCCTAAAGATGATTAATTTGATTAATTAGTTGGGATAGTTGGGTTTTCTCATGGATGGTAAGTTGAGTCAAGATTTGATTTTGCAGTCACTCTCTGACTCCTCTTCACAATTTGTTGTGAATTTTCACATGAACAAGCTTGATATCAGTTTACCTGAATTGCTTAACATGTTGAAAACCGTTGAGAGTCACTTTCCATTAAAGAAAGACCAAGTCTTTCTTGTAGATGATTTTTCCATGAAGTGGAAGAGGGCCAAATGATCTTCTAAAAAGAAAAAAAAGTTCCAAGAAGGCAAAAGGAAAGGCAAAAATAAAGGACAATAAGAGCAAAACTGATACGGATAACAAAGGAGTTTGCTTCCACTGCAATAAGCCTGGATACTGGAAAAGAAACTGCAAGAAGTATCTTGCAGAGGCTAACTAGAAGAAGCTTAGTGAAGCTTCGGTTACAGATATAGGTTTATTCATGATTGAAATAAATCTTCCTGTAAGTCAAGGTTCTACTTGGGTATTGGATACCGGCTGTGGTTCTCATAAATAAAGTTTTATGTAGAGACCAAGTAGAAGTAGAAAGCTAAATAAAGGAAAAGAAATCATGCATGTGGGGAATGGATCAATGGTTTCTACATTAACCGTAGGAACTTATAGTTTAACATAGCCTTCGGGCTAGTCTATTAAGTTAATAAGTTGTTATTATGTTCCAGTTCTCATTAGAAATATTATTTCCATTTCGTTGTTTGACAAGGAAGTTTTTGGTATTATATTTAGGAACAGTAGTTGTTCTATTTATAATAATAATGTTTTTTTTTGGAATTGGAAGATTAGTTGATGGACTTTATACACTTGACTTATATGAAAATAATTTTCAAACTGAACAAACTAATAAAAGAAAAGGAGATGATCATTCAAAGAGTTGAATGTGTGTATTTAATGAAATACAAGTCTGAATCATTTGAAAGGTTCAAAGAATTCAGAAGTGAAACAAATTTTTCTAAGTATTAGGATTCTTCGTTCGAATCGATGAAGGGAATACTTGAGCAATAAGTTTCAAGATCATCTCAAATGGTTTTCTCTCATAATGGACGCCTCCTAGTACGCCACAATTGAATGGTGTATCTGAATGGAGAAATTGTACCTTGTTGGACATGGTACGGTCCATAATAATCTTTTACCAATATTCCAGTATCCATCTTGGGTTTAGCCCTAGAAATGGCTGCATATCTACTAAATAAGGTATCCTCAAAATCCAGCTCCAAGACTCCATATGAGTTATGAACAGGGTGGAAACCTAGTCTTAAGTATGTTAAGATTAGGGGTTCTCCAAATTATGTGAAAAAAGTTTCAAAAGGATAAGCTTGGAACAAGATTTGACAAGTGCAAATTTGTGGGACATCCTAAAATATGTTTAGGGTATATGTTCTATAATCATATTGAGCAAAAGGTGTTTTTTGTGAAACACATTGCCTTATTGGATAAAAGTGTTTATCATTGAATGGGCTAGTAGGAGGGTAATAGATCTTGAAGAAGTTCAAGAACTACAAAGCACGAAATGTCAACTAGAGGAATTTATAGATAGACCTATTGTACAATAACCGAATCGTAAATCTAAAAAGTACCGAAGATACCTAGGAGGTATGGATTCATCATGGATGATGATGATGAGGTACACATCAGAGAGGATGATGATTCAGTTACATACGATGAAATAATTCCTATTAAGTTTTTCATATGAGTTGTTGTGTAGAAATAAGAGGTAACAAGTTATCGGTAGATCTTATACCGATAAAGTTGGGAAAATTCGAAGTAATTCTCGGGATGGATTAGTTGTTTAACCATGGGGCAATTATCGATTGCCAAAAAAAAAGTGTGAACCTTCGGATTTCTAAGAAACCCAATGTAGTGTCTACGGTAGTAAATCACCAGGACGCTCTTGTTGTCTAACTATGACACAAGCCAGGAAGTTTCTAAGGAAATGATGTGTAGGATACTTGTGCCATGTTGTTGAAACCCAACAAGTGATTGTAACATTGGAATAGATACCTATAGTCAATGAATTTGAGGACGTATTTCTGAACGAATTGCCAATTCTTCCACCCGATAGGGAGATCGAATTCGTAATAGCTGTTGTGCTAGGGATGGCACTAGTTTCATTGGCACCGTATCATATGGCGCCGGTAGAATTGAAGGAGTTAATGATTCAGTTGTAGGAACTGTTGAATAAGAAGTACATTTAACCTAGTGTCTCTCCATGGGGAGCGTCGGTATTGTTTGTAAAGAAAAAGGACGGATCTTTGAGGCTTTGTATCGACTTTCGAGAGTTGAACAAACTAACGATAAAGAATAAATACCCATTGCCCAAGTGTTGGTCGTTTTCCCGATCAATAGATGCTTGCAAGAATACACGGTCAACAAGTAATAAAGAGTAAGTAGAGTATCGTTCCCATGGAGAATTAACTAATAAAGCTCACCAAGCACTAACCCATATCCATTTCAATCTTATTTAAACGAATGATTCAATATATTGATTAAACTATGTAATTAAACTAATATCAAATAACCCTAGAATAAAACTAGATAATGAAGATATGAGATTACAATTTCCCCTATTGATTCATCTAAATCAACACACTTCCTGTTAAGCCAAATCAATTGTCACAGATTGTTAGCCGAGAACACGAAAGTAAGACAAGACCACCTTTCGATATACTAAGTCCATATAACATATAATCCACAGATGATAGAATACACATGAACACCCACTTACCTAAACCACTATATGTCTATGTGATTTATAAATAATTAGGGTTTAAGTGCATGTCCTCAATTGACTACAAGCGATACTTCAGTATATGTCTATCCTAAGCACGAATCATACATTCCATCACCATGTAGAACATACAAACACAAGCTATTACGATTAGATCTAAATTCATACTTCTTTTTTCAAGTTCATATGAATTATCACAGTATTTGATGGCCAATCAAGTAAGCAATTTAAGCGTGAATCATAATAGACAATCCCATAACAATCAATAAGACCAACAAGAAAGTATATGAAAATAAACTACTCAATAGGTTCCATTGAAATCCCAAAATAGAGTTTAATTCATAATAGGTTACGGGGCTTGCCACCAGTCAAATTGAAGCTATCGACGAGATCTACAACTTTCATTCTTTGATCATTGAGAAATAATGGATGGATGAAGGTCGAAATTGAGCTCCAAGTGACAGCTGTGCAATAGAAACCCAAAACCGTGAAGTTCAACGTCTGTTGGTACAAGAGGCATAACTCTCGCCTCCAAACTCCGATTGGGATGATTCAATATATTCCAGAAATCTTAGAAGAAGCTCTACAATAAGACCTAAGTTCCAATCCAAGAACATGAAATGAACATGAAAGCCTAAACGATGTCCGGAATACATTTTTACATACCACCAAGAAAGTTTCCAATATGAAATCTACAAAAGTAAGAAAATACGTTTGAAAGGCTACTATATCACCTAAGATTAAGCAACAATTGAAATTAGTTGATATCTAAATAAGTGGTTATAAAACCACTTATCAAATACCCCCAAACTTAAACCGTTGCTTGTCCTTAAGAAACAAAACAAAATAAAACAAAGATGCAATGCACTAACTACACTATATGAAATCTACACTACATGCTAAAGAATCCAAATGTCAGTCAGATATAAAACTCACAGGAAATGCCTCAGAGAAACTTCAAACTCAACAAACAGAGAATCCAACCAAGACAAAGCCATAAAGCATATTACTCTGCAAATCAAAACCTGTCGTCGCTAATGTAGTGTGTGTGTGCTTAGCAACCATTAAACATGCTAATGAACAAATACTTCACATACTATGCTTCTTAGAGGAAAAAACACAGTTTTAACTCAAGAAAAATAGTACACAAGAAAAGTTCTAACCAAGACAATGCATCAACTACGTTAGAAGTCAACAAATGATTTATTATGCTTTTATTTACTCACGAGGGCGATTTTTACACTTTCCCATGTTTACACTCGATTGTGCAATGCCTAGTCCCCTTAGGCTTTTCAATGATACCCATGTAACGAGCTTTCGACCAACGACTCCCAGACCACAAGACCTTAGAGCGCTGGGTGTAAAGACACCCCTAGGGCGTACTTGCTCGAATATCAAAGGCCGCAGGACTCGACTTAGCCAAAATGTTTATTCACATTCTATTTTTTTCTTCTTTTCTTTTCTTTTTCTCTTTTTCTCTTTTTATTTTTTTTCTCTATAGCATGTATATCCTTTGTTTTCCCCCAAACTTGAGCTTTTGCGTAGTCCTAGTTATTACCACTTGATTATTAATTCTCTTTCATTAAAACACAGATTTCCCACCAGAAGACAAGTATGTGACTATTTAAATTGAGCAAATTGTACTGGTTACTCTAGAGTGCTATCTGGCTATATCAGTCTCTAACAGATAAAAATTTACATCATGCTATGACATTACAACCAATCCTAAGTAGTCAAAACTGTTCATAAGTCATGTAATTTCAATCTCTTACTGGGCTAAATGAATTTCAAACAAACCGACAACTTGGATTCATGCAAAATGTCCTAATGTACTTAACTAAAACAAATTTATTTTTTTGAAAATTGACCAAATATGACCTAAAATGCAACTATATGCAATATGAACCTAACTATATGCAAAATGAACCTAATACCCCCAAACTTAAAAATGATAATGTACTCATTGGAGATAAAAGGTTAGGAAACTGCCCTAGTTGGCCTTGTCATTGTCTTCCTCCTCCTCGGCTTGCTCTGGTGGTGTGTCTGGAGGAGGATAAGTCTGGATGGATCCAAAAGTTGGGAACTGAGTTCTGAACATTCATCCCCATAGAAATTGAATTGAACCGATTCTGTAGACTTTGAAAAGAATTTTTTTTTTTGGGTATTGGTGCGGGCGCGCTGATATTGGCCTTGAGGAGGGCACGGCCGTGCTTCCCTGGTGTCTATCCTAAAATTTTTACAACAATATGGAACTAAGCAGCTAACTAATATGTGAGTTACTTCCTGCACAAAGGGGCATTCAACATGAGACATACTTTCATTCCATAACTCAAAATTGAACTACTTAAACTAAATGTATCCAAGAATTAAACATGGGGGGGGGGGGGGGGAAATGATAGAAAGTATTTAATGGAGAATTAAACAAGTAGGGAGAGAGAGATTGGATGGGGTGCCTCTCATCGAGAGCTCGGTTTATAGTCCGTTAGCCGGACTTTTTCTTGCCACCACTATTCGATTCCTCTACGATAAGCGAGAAACCCTTCATCCATTAGAACCGCAGTGTGCGTTGAGAGGTTCCCCTTCGTGGGAGTCTTCGAATTTAAGCCACCTAACATATTTCTTGTACATGAATTCCCCATTTCCATTGCATAGCTGGGTTTTTCTTCCGTTGTATTTGTGAATAGATTTTTGCATTGAGGCATAAACAACACAATGGGCTTTTCTTTTATTTTTTTTTCCTCGGACCACCATGTCTTCAAGAATGTAATATCTCTCATATCATCCAGATCCTTGCCTTCGATGTGACTACCAAGGGGGCATGGGTGTGCAAAATTCACTAGATTTTTCAACTTTGGCTGAGAAGGCACTTGGGGATTTATAAAGGTCGGCTCATATTCATCATTTTCCATATCCCAATTTGTTTCCTCGATGTCCACTTCTTTCAGTTCATCTACTGGCATGTACACTTCTGGCTCTCCATCAGTTTCAGCATCCATATCATAGCACCAATTATTTTGACGACAATTGTTTAAGGCTTCAAACATTTGATATAATTGATTATGAAGATTTTGAATTTTCATCTCTGGCTCAATCAATTGCTCCTTAATTACTGCCATGAACAGTTGATCCATCTGGTCCTGAAGATTTTGAATAGATATTGCTTGACTCATCAACATCTCCCTAATTGATGCTATGCACCATTCTTCCTCCAACTTGAATTTTCTGTTACAGCCTCGGAATCCATATATTGAGGATCATTGATTGGAGTTTGATATATGAATTCTGGTGCGTATGTTAGACTTGGATCACAGTATTGGTCTTGATAATAGTTCCATGAAGACTCTGGGTAATACCCCCAATCTTAATGATAATTGGGATAAGCACCATGGTTGAGGTAATCACCCCCATACTGCTCGGTTCCAAAACTGATGGTGCACTGATGACTCAGATGGTTTCCAACACAATAGTCACAAGTAACTACTATCTCTCGAGTACGTTGGCTTGCAACAATGTCCAACTTTCTCGAAAGTATCTCAAGTTGTGCTGATAATGTAGCAATTGTGTTGAGTCCATCAATCCCTGTTTCCCTTGGTTGATCAATCCTCGTGTACGACCATTGATAAGCATTGTAATCCATGGTACCTAAAAAGAGAGAATATAGGAAGAGAATAAGAAAAATAAAAATGTTTAAATTAAGACTAATTTGATTGAAGCTAATGTTGGCAAAAATTATTAAGCTAATTCCTCAGCAACGATGCCAAAAACTTGTTGGTCGTTTTCTCGATCAATATATGTGTGCAAGTATACACGGTCAACAAGTAATAAAGAGTAAGTAGAGTATCGTTCCCACGGAGAATTAACTAATAAAGCTCACCAAGCACTAACCCATATCAATTTCAATCTTATTTAAACGAATAATTCAATATATTGATTAAACTATGTAATTAAACTAATATTAAATAACCCTATAATAAAACTAGATAATGAAGATATGAGATTACAATTTCCCCTATTGATTCATCTAAATAAACACACTTCATGTTAAGTCAAATCAATTATCACAGATTATTAGCCGAGAACACGAAAGTAAGACAAGACCACCTTTCGATGTACCAAGTCTATATCACTTATAATCCACAGATGATAGAATACACATGAACATCCACATTACCTAAACCACTATATGTCTATATGATTTACAAATAATTAGGGTTTAAGTGCAAGTCCACAATTGACTACAAGCGGTACTTCGGTATATGTCTATCCTAAGCACGAATCATACATTCCATCACCATGTAGAACATACAAACACAAGCTATTATGATCAGATCTAAATTCATACTTCTTTTTTCAAGTTCATATGAATTATCACAGTATGTGATGGCCAATCAAGTAAGCAATTTAAGCATGAATCATAATAGACAATCCCATAACACTCAATAAGACCAACAAGTAAGTATATCAAAATAAACTACTCAATAGGTTCCATTGAAATCCCAAAATAGAGTTTAATTCAGGATTGAATCAAATCCACAATCCACAACTTAAATAAACATTAGAAAGATACAAATAAAGAAGAAGAGAATTTAGGGTTTGGAGTAAGCAAATCTGAATTCTCTTGCTTCCAATATGAATCTCCAATGATCTTCAAGAACTTCAATCTCCAACTCCAATCTAATCTAGGGTTCTAATAATCTAACCTAATCTAATGATCAAATTAAAGAAAAGAGAATAGCATAAGTAAAACTACTGATCCCTAAGGGAGGAATGTCCATTACATAATGATATGTCTCTCTTTTATAAGCCCTAATGTGCCTTCTCCCTCAAGTTAAGCTTCAATCGCACTCTTTAATGAAAAAGTCAAGTCTGGTCAGCTTCAGAAATGGCGCGGCCGCGATGGAAATGGCCTGGAATTGGGCGCGGGTGAGCTAGTAGCAAATATCAAATTTTTAGCCTGGGGAAGGGCGCTCCCGCGCCGGAAATACACTACAAACTGGCGTGGCCGCGCCGCAAAAGTTTTACTGTAGAGACCTCTGGTAGAACAGCCATAACTTTTAATCCATGATGAGTTACGTAGCCTGCCACCTGTCAAATCGAAGCCATCAACGAGATCTACAACTTTCATTCTTTGATCATTGAGAAACAATGGATGGATGAAGGTAGAAATTGAGCTCCGAGTGACAGATGTGCAATAGAAACCCAAAATCGTGAAGTTCAACGTCCGTTGGTACAAAAGGCATAACCCTCGCCTCCTAACTCCAATTGGGATGATTCAATAAGTTTCAGAAATCTTAGAAGAAGCTCTACAATAAGACCCAAGTTCCAGTCTAAGAACATAAAATGAACATGAAAGTCCAAACGATGTCCGGAATGCATTTATACATACCACCAAGAAAGTTTCCAATATGAAATCTACAAAAGTAAGCAAATACGTATGAAAAGCTACTATATCACCTAAGATTAAGCAACAATTGAAGTTAGTTGATATCTAAATAAGTGGTTATAAAACCACTTATCAAATACCCCCAAACTTAAACCGTTGCTTGTCCTCAAGGAATAAAACAAAACAAAACAAAGATGCAATGCACTAACTACACTATATGAAAACTACACTACATGCTAACGAATCCAAATGTCAGTCAGATATAAAACTCACAGGAAATGCCTCAGAGAAACTTCAAACTCAACAAACAGAGAATCCAACCAAGACAAAGCCATAAAGCATATTACTTTGCAAATCAAAACCTGTCTTCGCTAATGTAGTGTGTGTGTGCTTAGCAACCATTAAACATGCTA
This sequence comes from Panax stipuleanatus, assembly GCA_020205555.1. Lineage (NCBI taxonomy): Eukaryota > Viridiplantae > Streptophyta > Magnoliopsida > Apiales > Araliaceae > Panax > Panax stipuleanatus. The sequence goes on along the minus strand of CM035124.1, from coordinate 48,292,737 downwards.
ATGAACAAATACTTCACATACTATGCTTCTTAGAGGGAAAACCACAGTTTTAACTCAAGAAAAATAGTACACAAGAAAAGTTCTAACTAAGACAATGCATCAACTACTTTAGAAGTCAACAAAGGATTTATTATGCTTTTATTTACTCACGAGGGCGATTTTCGCACTTTCCCATGTTTACACTTGACTGTGCAATGCCTAGTCCTCTTAGGCTTTTCAGTGATACCCGTGTAACGAGCTTTCGACCAACGACTCCCAGACCACAAGACCTTAGAGTGCTGGGTGTAAAGACACCTTTAGGGCGTACTTGCTCGAATATCAAAGGCCACATGACTCGACTTAGCCAAAGTGTTTATTCACAGTTTATTTTTTTCTTCTTTTTTTCTTCTTTTTTTCTTTTTATTTTTTTTCTCTATAGCATGTATATCCTTTGTTTTTCCCTAAACTTGAGCTTTTGCGTAGTCCTAGTTATTACCACTTGATTATTAATTCTCTTTCATTAAAACACAAATTTCCCACCAAAAGACAAGTATGTGACTATTTAAACTGAGCAAATTGTACTGGTTACTCTAGAGTGCTATCCGGTTACATCAGTCTCTAACAGATAAAAATTTACATCATGCTATGATATAACAACCAATCCTAAGTCATCAAAACTGTTCACAAGTCATGTAATTTCAATCTCTTCATAGGCAAAATGAATTTCAAACGAACTGACAACTTGGATTCGTGCAAAATGTCCGAATGTACTTAACGAAAGTAATTTTTTTTTAAAATTGACCAAATATAACCTTAAATGCAACTATATGCAATATAAACCTAACTATATGCAAAATGAACCTAATACCCCCAAACTTAAAAATGATAATGTCCTCATTGGAGATAAAAGGTTAGGAAACTCCCCTAGTTGGCCTTGTCATCGTCTTCCTCCTCCTCGGCTTGCTCTGGTGGTGTGTTTGGAGGAGGATAAGTCTGGATGGATCCAAAAGTTGGGAACTGAGTTCTGACCATTCATCTTCATAGCAATTAAATTGAACCGATTCTGCAGACTTTGAAAAGAAAAAAATTTCTAGGTATTGGTGCGGGCGCGCTGATATTGGCTTTGAGGAGGGCACGGCCGCGCTACCCTGGTGTTTATCCTAAAATTTCTGTAGCAATATGGAACTAAGCAGCTAACTGACATGTGAGTTACTTCCTGCACAAAGGGGCATTCAACATGAGACATACTTTTATTCCATAACTCAAAATTGAACTACTTAAACTAAATGTATCCAAGAATTAAACACGGGGGGGGGGGGGGGGGGGGGGGGAAATGATAGAAAGTATTTAATGGAGAATTAAACAAGTAAGGAGAGAGAGATTGGATGGGGTGCCTCTCATCGAGCGCTCGGTTTAAAGTTCGTTAGCTGGACTTTTTCTTGCCACTACTGTCCGATTCCTTTACGATAAGCGAGAAACCCTCCATCCATTAGAACCGCAGTGTGCGTTAAGAGGTTTCCCTTCGCGAGAGTCTTCGAATTTAAGCCACCTAACATATTTCTTGTACATGAATTCCCCATTTCCATTGCATAGCTAGGTGCTTCTTCCATTATATTTGTGAATAGATTTTTGCATTGAGGCATAAACAACACAACGGGCTCTTCTTCTATTTTCTCTTCCTCGGACCACCATGGCTTCAAGAATGTAATATCTCTGTTATTATCAAGAGCCTTACCTTCGATGTGACTACCAAGGGGGCATGGGTGTGCAAAATTCACTGGATTTTTCAACTTTAGTTGAGAAGGCACTTGGGGTATTATAAAGGTTGGCTCATATTCATCATTTTCCATATCCCCATTTGTTTCCTCGATGTCCACTTCTTTCAGTTCATCTACTGGCATGTACACTTCTGGCTCTCCATCAGTTTCAGCATCCATATCATAGCACCAATTATTTTGATGACAATTGTTTAATGCTTCAAACATTTGATATAATTGATTCTGAAGATTTTGAATTTTCATCCCTTGCTCAATCAATTGCTCCTTAATTACTGCCATGAACAGTTGATCCATCTGGTCCTGAAGATTTTGAATAGATATTTCTTGACTCATCAACATCTCCCTAATTGATGCTATGCACCATTCTTCCTCCAATCTTGAATTTTCTTTTTCAGCCTCGGAATCTATATATTGAGGATCATTGATTGGAGTTTGATATATGAATTCTGGTGCGTATGTTGGACTTGGATCACAGTATTGGTCTTGATAATAGTTTCATGAAGACTCTGGGTAATACCCCCAATCTTAATGATAATTGGGATAAGCACCATAGTTGAGGTAATCACCCCCATACTGCTCGGTTCCAAAACTGATGGTGCACTGATGACTCAGATGGTTGCCAACACAATAGTCACAAGTAACTACTATCTCTCGAGTACGTTGGCTTGCAACAATGTCCAACTTTCTCGAAAGTATCTCAAGTTGTGCTGATAATGTAGCAATTGTGTTGAGTCCATCAATCCCTGTTTCCCTTGGTTGATCCATCCTTGTGTACGACCATTGATAAGCATTGTAATCCATGGTACCTAAAAAGAGAGAATATAGGAAGAGAATAAGAAAAATAAAAATGTTTAAATTAAGACTAATTTGATTGAAGCTAATGTTGACAAAAATTATTAAGCTAATTCCTTAGCAACGGCGCCAAAAACTTGCTTGTCGTTTTCCCGATCAATATATGCGTGCAAGTATACATGGTTAGCAAATAATAAAGAGTAAGTAGAGTATCGTTCCCACGGAGAATTAACTAATAAAGCTCACCAAGCACTAACCCATATCCATTTCAATCTTATTTAAATGAATAATTCAATATATTGATTAGACTATGTAATTAAACTAATATTAAATAACCCTAGAATAAAACTAGATAATGAAGATATGAGATTACAATTTCTCCTATTGATTCATCTAAATCAACACACTTCATGTTAAGTCAAATCAATTGTCACAGATTATTAGCCGAGAACACGAAAGTAAGACAAGACCACCTTTCGATGTACCAAGTCCATATCACTTATAATCCACAGATGATAGAATACACATGAACACCCACATTACCTAAACCACTATATGTCTATGTGATTTACAAATAATTAGGGTTTAAGTGCAAGTCCTCAATTGACTACAAGTGGTACTTCGGTATATGTCAATCCTAAGCACAAATCATACATTACATCACCATGTAGAACATACAAACACAAGGTATTACGATCAGATCTAAATTCATACTTCATATTTCAAGTTCATATGAATTATCACAATATTTGATTGCCAATCAAGTAAGCAATTTAAGCATGAATCATAATAGACAATCCCATAACAATCAATAAGAGCAACAAGTAAGTATATCAAAATAAACTACTCAATAGGTTACATTGAAATCCCAAAATAGAGTTTAATTCATGATTGAATCAAATCCACAATTCACAACTTGAATAAACATTAGAAAGATACAAAGAAAGAAGAAGAGAATTTAGGGTTTGGAGTAAGCAAATCTGAATTCTCTTGCTTCCAATATGAATCTCCAATGATCTTCAAGAGCTTCAATCTCCAACTCCAATCTAATCTAGGGTTCTAATAATCTAACCTAATCTAATGATCAAATTGAAGAAAAGAGAATAGCATAAGTAAAACTACTGATCCCTAAGGGAGGAATGTCCATTATGTAATGATATGTCTCTCTTTTATAAGCCCTAATGTGCCTTCTCCCTCAAGTTACGCTTCAATCGCATTCTTTAATGAAAAAGTCAAGTCTGGTCTGCTTCAGAAATGGCGCGACCGAGCTGGAAATGACCTGCAATTGGGCGCGGGCGCGCTAGTAGCAAATATCAGATTTTTGGCCTGGGGAAGGGCGCTTCCACCCTACAAATACACTACAAACTGGCATAGCCGCACCACAAAAATTCTGCTGCAAGGACCTCTGGTAGAACAGACATAACTTTTGATCCATGATGAGTTACGTAACCTGCCACCTGTCAAATCAAAGCTATCGACGGGATCTACAACTTTCATTCTTTGATCATTGAGAAATAATGGATGAATGAAGGTAGAAATTGAGCTCCAAGTGACAGCTGTGCAATAGAAATCGAAAACCGTGAAGTTCAACGTCCGTTGGTACAAGGGGCATAACTCTCGCCTCCGAACTCCGATTGGGATGATTCAAGATATTCCGAAAAGCTTAGAAGAAACTCTAAAATAAGACCCAAGTTCTAATCCAAGAATATGAAATGAACATGAAAGTCCAAACGATGTCCGGAATGCATTTTTACTTACCACCAAGAAAGTTTCCAATATAAAATCTACAACAGTAAGCAAATATGTATTAAAAGCTACTATATCACCTGAGATTAAGCAACAATTAAAGTTAATTGATATCTGAATAAGTGGTTATAAAACCACTTATCACCAGGATTGATGATCTTTTTGATCTGTTGAAAAGGGAGAAATACTTTTCTAAGATAGATTTGCGAACGGGGTATCACTAACTGAAGGTTAGGGAAGAAGATGTACCTAAGACGGCGTTCAAGACACATTATGGTCATTACAAGTTCATGGTAATATCGTTTGGGTTAACTAATGCGCCAATCGCAGTTATGGATATGATTAACAGAGTGTTCAAACAATATTTGGACAAGTTCGTCGTAGTGTTCATTGATGATATTCTAGTCTATTTAAAGACGCCAGAAGATCACGCTGAACATTTAAGATTAATGTTGGAAGCACTACGAAAGGAAACGTTGTATGAGAAATTCACTAAGTGTGACTTTTGGTTGGAAAGAGTACAGTTTTTGGGGCACGTTATCGACAAAGAAGGGATTTTAATGGATCCAGTGAAGGTGGAAGCCGTTATTAATTGGGAGCAATCGAGAACACCGACTGAGGTGCGGAATTTCCTAGGGTTAGCGGGATATTATCAGAGGTTCATTTAGGGCTTCTCTAAGATAGCTACTCCGTTGACAAATTTAACAAGGAAGACTGTGAAGTATGTGTGGATGGAGAAGTGTGAAAACAGTTTTCAAGAGCAAAAGAAGAGGTTAAGTCAAGCACATGTATTGTCTTTACTAGATGATACATGGAATTCTGTAGTTTATAGTGATGCTTCGTATAGAGGACTGGGTTGCGTGTTCATGCAGCATGGCAAGGTCATTGCGTATGCATCTCGGTAGTTAAAGGAGTATGAAAAAGGTTATCCTACTCATGACCTAAAACTTACAGTGGTGGTTTTTGCCTTAAAAATTTGGAGGCATTACCTATACGGGGAGAAATGTGAGATATATACAGATCATAAAAGTCTGAAGTATATCTTCACATAGAAGGAGTTAAATATGAGACAACGAAGATGGTTAGGGTTGATAAAGGATTATGATTATGATATCATGTATCATCCGGGGAAGGCGAATGTAGTGGCCGACGCTTTAAGTAGAAAGGGTCGGGAGAAACTATTAATGTTAACAGCTCAAGATGAGTTGATAACAGAGATGGCAAGGATGTAAATAGAAGAAAGATTTTTAAGTGAGGAAGGGGAGAAGCTGTTTGCAATGGAGGTTCAACCTACAATAGTGGAAAAGGTAAAGGAATTGCAACTCATAGATATTGAGTATGAACAGATAAAGAAGAAGATTGCAAACGGTACAGAAGATAAGTATAGTCTTGATAACAAAGGGTTGTTAAGATTTGAAGGACGAATTTGGGTTCCGTGTGATACGGAGTTGAAGGAAGAAATAATGGACAAAGCTCATAACTCGAGGTACGCGATTCATCCTGGTAGTATCAAGATGTATCAAGACCTTCGGCATAATTTTTGGTGGCCAAACATGAAGAGGGAAATAACAGAATATGTAAGTAGGTGCTTACTTGTCAGAAAGTTAAGGTTGAACATCAACGGCCCAGTGGTTTACTACAATCATTGGAGATTCCAGAATGGAAGTGGGAGCATATCACAATAGAATTTATGGTAGGACTTCCGACTACATAGAAAGGATATGACGTTATTTGGGTAATAATGGATCGTTTGACGAAGTCGGCTCATTTCTTGCCGATAAGAGTCAAGTATAACTTGGACCAGTTAGCTAAGCTTTATGTCAAGGAGATTGTTTTAAGACATAGAGTACCGGTTTCGATTGTGTCAGATCGTGATCCACGATTCACTTCAAATTTTTGGAGAAGATTGCAAGAGAAAATGGGAACGCAACTGAGTTTGAGCATGGAGTATCATCCACAGACGGATGGACAAAGTGAGAGGACAAGTCAAACGCTAGAAGACATGTTAAGGTCTTGCGTTATGGATTTTAAAGGAAGTTGGGAAGATCATCTACCTTTGGTAGAGTTTGCCTACAACAACAGTTATCACGCAAGTTTAAACATGTCGCCTTACGAAGCGTTATACGGACAAAAGTGCAGAACTCCTCTATGTTGGGATGAAGTAGGAGAACGTCGTATGTTAGGACCCAAAATAGTACAGTAAACGGCGGAGGTAGTCAAGTTAATACGAACAAGGCTGGTAGCAGCTCAAGATAGACAAAAAAAGTATGCAGATCCGCATCGAAAGAATAGAGAGTTTGAAGTTGGTTCGTATGCATTTCTGAAGGTATCGCCTTGGAAGGGAAAGATACGCTTTAAAAAGAAGAGAAAGTTAAACCTTAGGTTTATAGGACCTTTTGAGATTGTAAGAATGGTAGCAGAGGTAGCGTATGTAATAATATTACCTCCGGAGTTGGGACATATCCATCACGTGTTTCACGTATTTGTATTACGTCCTTATAAGCCAGATTATAAGCACGTAATCGAGTATGAACCAATTCAAGTGGAGAAAGACTTAACGTACCAAGAAGTTTCAATTCAAATTATTTATAGGAACGAACAAGTCTTAAGGAGCAAGGTAATACCTTCGGTGAATGTGATATGGAGGAACCATAATGCCGAAGAAGCAATGTGAGAACTTGAAGACAAGATGAAGAAAGCTTATCCTCATCTATTTGACTAACTTGTATCAAAATTCTGGGAACAAAATTCTTATAAGAGGGGGTAGAATGTAACGCCCGAGAAAATTGAACTTTTATGTAAATCAATTTTATTGAATAAAATTATAATATATGTATATTAAAGTGAGTAAGTTGTATAAAGGTCATTCTATGACCTAGAAGATGCGATTGTGGTTAGGATTCTGGCTATGTACTAGAATTAAATAATTTGAATTTTCAAGATGAAAATAAAGATTTTTAGAGAAATTTCTGAGAAATCACTATTCATCTGTTTCTGCTCGGAAATTATTTTTGAATTTTTGAGAAATGCGTAATGAAAGGGTTTGAATATGAGATGGAATATCTAATAATATTTCAGTTATGGCTCGTGAAGTTTTTGCTTGAGGACTTCAAACCCTAAGGTTAAGAAAAGTGAAATCGAAGAAGAAATGGTTAAGTGTAATAATGATGATTATTATATATAACGAATACGAGTACAATACTAGTTATTATACGAGTACTATATGAATTTAATACGATGTATAATATAAATATTATACGAAGTATATACGTAGAGAATATGAGAATTATACGAAAAGAATACGATAAGTCTTGATGGACTTTAACTAATTGGACTTGGACTTTGTCAAGCCCAATTGGTGAATGATTAAGGCCCAATGATTATTTAAATCAAGCCCAAGAATAAGCCCAATGTGAATCAATTCTAAGCCCAAACCAATAACCGAACCCGTGGATAGAACCGATGGGTCATCGGGTGGATGAAACCCATGGGGCAACCCATATGGGGCCCATGGGGGCACTTGGACATGGTGGGCACAAGGGAGGACATGGTAGCACATTTGGTGCACATGGTAGGGCATGGTGGTTGAGGAGGTTTGCTATATAAGAGAAGCTTAGCTAGTTCATTTGTGGTTTTTGCAATTCACCAACTAGTACATTGAGAGAGAGAGAGAGAGAGAGAGAGAGAGAGAGAGAGAGAGAGAAGAGCTTATTGCAAGAAAATCAAAGGAGAAAGAAAGCTACTTTAGACTTTTGTCAAGAACATAAAGTCAAGAACTAAAGAACACCAAGAGGTATAAACATTCAATATTTAAAATTTTCATTTTCCTTCAATTTGTAATTTATAAAGAAGTGATAATTTGTGGAGCATGAATTATACGAAGTGATAAGGTGGATAATAGTGGACTTTAAACCATTAATAACCAAGAACAAGTAAAACCATAACTAAATGGTTAAGAATTAATGAAGAAAACCATTGAAACCTTAAAATGGTTGTTAATGAACAATTAAAACCACAAAAACATAGATGTTTATAATGGTTAGAATCATATATGAATAACCAATGGATTGATTCTATTTGATTTGGAGTTAAAATCTCGAGTAACGAAGTTATGGCGAAATTTACGTGATTAGATGTTAATCGTCGAAATCGTAAATTTTCCCAGAATGATAGTCAAAAGTCATCGTTTAACTCAGAAACCTTAGTTTTTGATGGTGTATCGTAGAATTAGGTAATTGAGAATTGCGGAAGCAAGAACGGTCGAATTCGGACTTAAAACGAAGAAATGAGCGTCGAACGTTCAGAAACGTTTAACGAACGCATAAAAAGGAATGAAATGGTGAATTTATCGCTAACGAATTCAGAAACTTATTCTGTTCGGATAGATTCAAAGAATATGAGATATGTGAACTAATGGCTTTGGAATGAGCTAATTCTGAATTATAACGATCGTGTTACGAGCTTGAGAATCTCAGTATTTGAAGAAAAAAAAATTTAAGGCTCAGGGCCGGCGCCGCAGTGTTGCCCTGGCTTTGTTTTCCAGCGCCGCCGCGCCGCCTATGCTTTGTTTTCTAGCACTGCAATGTCGGTACGAGGCTGAGAACACTGTAAGACAGCGCTGCCTTTATAACTAAGGATGGCGCTGTAGCACCCTTAACAAAAAAAATTCTGACACGGATGTTTGGTAACCCAACTTTTTACATGGTAATTGTGGGGCAAGTAAATGGTTAATATTCATGAAGAGAGATCTTTTAAACAACATGTTTAAGGATGGTTTTAAGAATTAAATGTTGAATAAATGTATTTAAATTTAAAACTCGAAATCCAAAAGCATAAACCGTGAATCGTAGTCGAGTTTAATGCGCGCCTTAAGGTTATATGATATGTAATAGAGGTGCGTAGTACAAGAATGATAAGAAATGAAGTTAAAACTTATGTAATTTCTATACTGAGTCGGATAACGGCAATCCAATGGAAATGTGTTCGACTTAGCGAACCGATTAGGGTTTCGTCTATCGTTGTGCCTCACGATGATTGACGAGAGTCGGTTTATGACATATGAATGTTAATAAGCTGTAACAAATGTTAAATAACTTAAACGGATTTTATTAGTTTAACAATTTGGCTAAGTTATACAAGAAGGAGAAGATAGTTATACAGTGTGTATCAATTGTGGTAACCTAATTGGTATGCTATGTGGTTATATCATGTAGAACCTATAAAGACTTCAAGTAAACTTTAAGGTTGTAGACGCTTAAGGCAAGTTTTCTAAACTCTTGTCTACACTTTAAAGTTGGACAAGTTTTTAATATGCATAATTTCCTATGCATGAACTGTTATTGAATAGTTAATGCCATTTGATTCGGCTAGACTGAGGTTTAAAGTATTTTGGTTAATTTTTTCGTAAATCTTTTAAAATATTCATAATGTTGCTATCATATGCCAATTGCTTTGGTACAGATTCAAAGGTAAGCCTGAGTATGAATACACAAAGGTTTTAACGTCGTTAACTCGATGGGCACGTGAGGTTGCCAAAACTTAAATGTAAATACGTTTAATAAATGAGTGTTGATTAACATAGAGTACTACAGACTGATCACCTAGATGCGCTAATAAGCTATATCGAACTTGTGGTCTTAGTGTCGGGTTGTTCTTTTCATGAATGAAAACTAAAGAGAATGTTCATGGTCTTTGCACCACTCAGATTCTTAAGTGACTATAAGTCCTTGGGAATGATTTTAAAGGAATCACAACGCTATTTTGATTATTCATAATACTTCATAACTATTGTGCAGTTATTGAAGAGTAAATCATATGATTCTTGATTTTGTGATTTCAGAATATAATGTTAAACTTGTTGAGCTAGTTATGCTCATTCTTGCTTAAAATTATATGATATCAGCTTAGACCGAATGGACCGAAGGATTCGGTAAAGACAAGGTCAAGTCAAAGATGGATAAATAGTCCATCCTTGTAATAACATAGTATTATTTTTATAATGAATGATATTATAATACAGAACGAATGTAAGGGTTATAAAGAACATGTGAAGGGATTAATTTAATGTATTAATTATTAAAATTATGCTTATCATTGAAGTCTTCAATTGAATGTATGAGTAGTTTGTAGCACCGTGTATGAAAAACCAAGTGTGTACTTTGGTTATCCCTCCGGTAGGCATAAAGCCTAAAGGGTGTATATGGATCTTTAAGATAAAGACTAGAACAAATGGCAAGGTGGAGACCTATAAGGCCAGACTGATTACAAAAAGTTTCAAACAAAGTTAATGAGTTGATTATGATAGATTGTTGGTAGTAATGCTCAAGTTCATTTGGATTTTACTTGCGATTACAACTTATTACGATATCTGGCAAATGGTTGTGGAGACGCCCTTCCTCAATGTTAATTAAAAGATATTGTATGTATGATACAACTAGATGAATTTATTTCAAAGGTTGAAACAAAACAAGTATCTGAGCTACAACAATCCATTTATATATTGAAGAAAACTTCTCAAAGATGGAACATTCATTTTGATGATACAATCAAAAGAGTTTGATTTTATAAAAAATGAGAATAAACCGAGTGTGTACAAGAAGGTATGTGGGAGCGCTTGACATTCCCAATATTATATGTTGACAAACTACGGATAAGGAATGACATACCGATGCTACAAATCAGTAAAAATAAAGTTGTCTAAACATTCCTCCATGAATGATTTGGGAGAAGCATCCTACTTATTGGGGATAAAGATATATATAAATAGATTTAAAAGGATGCTCGACTTTCCCTAAGGAACGTACTTTCATTAGATGCTAAAAGAGTTTAGCATTGCAAACTCCAAGAGAGGTCTTATGATGATGAGCCATGGAGTGTATCTCTCTAAGAAAGCTATCCCCAATGACACCTGAAAAGAGAGATCGCATGAGTTACTATCATGTATGCAATGAAATGTACGAGACCTGATGTTGGTCAATCATATTCTGGAGAAGTTCACTGCAAGACAGTGAAAAACATTCTAAAGTACTTAACCGGAACTAAGGATGTGTTAATGGTTTATGGTTGGTCTGGATAGATACTAGAGGGCTATAGAGACTAAAGTTTTTTTAGACTGACCAAGACGGTAAAAAATTCACTTTAAGGCATATGGTTATCTTGAACGGTGGTGCAGTGAGTTGGAAATATTCCAAACAGCAAAGAGTTGCTGATTTAGTGACAAAGAAAAAGTAGATAGATGTAAATGAAGTTGCAGAGTTGGTTGTTTGGATGAAAAGTTCATTACAGAACTAGGAATAGTTCCTAAGTCTCATCTAGGATCCAAACATGTGTTTCAGCACTTTTATTTGATTAGAAAATCATTGAAAGAGGAGAAGTCACTATAGAGATAATTGACTCTCAAGAACAATGTTGCAGATCCATTTACTGAAGCTTTATCCAACATTGGACGATCGTACTTAGTGAAAATGGGTATGAGATACTAAGGCGATTGACTTTAGTGCAAGTTGGAGATTGAAAGTATTATGCCATCAAGCCAATTACATTGGATATGATAAGAATTTACTTTGTAATCTTGTTCATCTATTAATAAGAGAAATTATTTAATACAAATGACATTCTTTATCCATGTTAATTAGTTGAATTAATAAATGTGATAAACCCATAGTCTTGGAGCAATGATTTTTAGAATTATGATATTGATCATACTAATGAGATCTAAATTCTATGATAGCTCAAAAATAAAATGCTCCTAATCTTTGGATCACTAACGTGGGGTTACTGATTCCGGATAGATTAGTACATACTATGTTTGCTCTGTTGAAGAGGATGATTGATCTCTTAATCATTTGTGTGGAAACACTAAAACAAGTATATATGTACTTATTGAAAAATAAGTTCACTGAACGTGATTCACTTAAAGGAACCCTAATGGAGCTTTACTTGCCTGACAATAGGAGTTCCTATAGTAATAGTTGTACAAGTGATCATTGGACTTATGATTATAATAGTACCTTGTGTATTTTGAATTATACTTTGTTATATTTCTTAGTAGTTAAAAGTTTGGTGTAGGGCAGGTATAATAATGTATACATGGAGGTAGGTGAATGATCAACAAAGGATCTACCACTTCTAGTAAAGGGAGAGAATGTCCTATGAGATTCGATGAATGACAACTCATAAATCCTTGGCCAAGGTGGAATGGAAATTAGAAAAAAAAAATTTAATTTACATTTTTTAATTTTCATTAATCAGAGTTGTGCATTTTGAATCAAAATGCATATGATTAAATAAATAAGACTTGTTAGTAATTCTATGTCTTATGTTTAATCGGGACATTGTATGGTAGAAGGGTTGAATTGTACGGTAACTATTCACGAAATATATTCTTTGTATTCTTTGTGATAATCTTTATGATTAACGTTGAATTCATATTATCCGAATAGTCATGAAACATTATTTATAAGGTGTCACTCATGATGTAGAATAAATATTATTTATTTATATCTGAATTAAAGGAGTTTAATTCATTATAAATAATATTAGAATAATTATAATTTATTTATTCTAATGCCAGCTTAATATTTAACTTAGAGGGTCACACCACAAAAGGGAAAACTATGATTTTAGAATTAATTGACTTAATAATAATAAATTAATTGTATTTAATTTATTAGTGGAATAAATTAAATAGCTTAAGATTTATAATTAAGTATTTGGAGAAATACTAATATTATAAATTAATAAGATTAGTCATCTTATTATTATTATTATTAATATAATTATTAAATATACTAAATAATAATATAAGTATTTGGAGAAATACTAGATTATAAATAAATAAGAAGAGTCTTATTATTATTATTATTATTATTATTATTATTATTATTATTATTATTATTATTATTATTATTATTATTATTATTTTATTTAGTTCATAATTAGATTGGGAATTAAATTAAAACCCTAAATTCTAAAAGGTTTAGGATTAGGGTTAGTCTTTAAATAAGAGGAGTCTTATTGTGGGAAAGACTAATGCAACTCTTGCAACTTGCATCTCTCTTTCAAGAATTCTCAAAACCCTAAGTTTTTAGGATAGTGAGAATTATAACTAGCCATCCAGGACCTAGTTGAGTTTAAAATCACATCTTCAATCTATTACTCTTAGTGGATACCTCTTGGGCGTAGCATGCTTTTGTAACGAACATGTGATCCGTGGATTGGAGAGATCGCGAAGGAGCAAGGATTAAAATTTGAAGTCTACATCAAAGCGTTGATTCTCTTCAAAGGTACATCTTTATCCTTCCTCAATTAATGATGTTTCATAAGACTATACATTGGGATTACAGGAAATTTTAAATTGTTATTTTGCATGCTTCCGTTGCTTTTATAATTAGATTATATGCTTTGATTATGTTTTCCCAATCCTATAAATGCGCTAGCCGCATTTATGGATATGATGAATAGAGTGTTCAAGTAATATTTAGACAAAGTTGTAGTAGTATTCTTAGATGATATCGTTTTCTACTCTAAGACACAGGGGGATAATGCGAAACAACTGAGAATAGTGTTGGAAACACTGAGAAAAGAAAAGTTGTATGCTAAATTCACGAAATGTGAATTTTGGCTAGAGAGGGTGCGGTTTTTGGGGCATGTTATTGATAAGGAAGAAATATCCATTGATCAAGTGAAGGTGGAGGCGGTGATTAATTAGGAGCAGCCAAAGACACCAACTGAAGTGCATAGTTTCTTAGGGTTAGCGGGATACTATTGAAGATTTATCCAAGATTTTTTAAAGATAGCTACCCTGTTCACAAATTTGACGAGGGATTCGTTGAAGTTTCTGTGGACAAAAAAGTGTGAGGAGAGCTTTCAGGATCTCAAGAAAAGATTAAGTGTTGCGCTAGTCTTGTCCTTATCGGATGAGACTGGTAATTTTGTGGTATATAGTGATGCTTTGCATAAGGGACTTGGATGTGTGCTTATGCAGCATGAGAAAGTCATTGCGTATGCGTCACGACAGTTGAAAGATTATGAGAAGGGTTATCCTACTCATGATCTAGAGTTAGTAGCAATGGTTTTTTCCTTAAAGATTTGGAGGCATTACATGTATGGCGAGAAATATGAGATATACACGGATTAGAAGAGTCTGAAATATACCCAGAAAGAGTTGAGTATGAGACAAAAGAGGTGGTTAGAATTGATCAAAGATTATGATTGTGACATTCTATATTACCCTGGTAAAGCGAATGTGGTGGTCGACGCCTTGAGTAGGAAGGTTCGGGAAAAGTTAATGATTTTAAAAGCTCAAGAAGAGTTGTAACAAAAATGATGAGTATAGAATTAGAAGTGAAATTTCCGAGGGAATCAAATAAGTTATTTATGATGTATACTCGTCCAACCATTTTGGAAAGAGTAAAAGAGGCACAATTCAAAGATGTGGAGTGCGAGATGATCAGGAAGAGAATTTTTGATGGGGAGGAAATCAAGTATATGAGGGAATGATTAGATTTTAAGGAAGAATTTGGGTTTCGACTGTGTCTTAACTTAATGAGGAAATTTTGCAAGAGGCCTATTGTTCAAGGTACTCGATACATCTTGGGTAGTACAAAGATGTATCAAGATATCCGAAAATATTTTCGGTGGTTGAACATAAAGAAAGAAGTCATAGAATGCGTAAGTAGGTGTTTGACTTGCCAAAAAGTCAAAGCCGAACATTAGAGAGCAAGTGGGTTATTACAACCTCTAAAAATTCTAGAATGGAAATGGGAGCATATCACGATGGATTTTGTGGTAGGACTTCCAGTTACGCAGAAAGGGTTCGATGCTATATGGGTTATAATTGATCGACTAACCAAATCGGCTCATTTCATGATGATTATGGTAAAGTTTAACTTATATAAGTTAGCTAAAATTTATGTCAAGGAAATTATTTCCAGACATGGAGATCCAGTTTCGATTGTTTCGGATAGGGATCTGCGGTTCACGTTAAATTTCTAAAAAAGTTTGTAAGAGCATATAGGAACGCAATTGAGGTTGAGTACATCATATCATCCTTAAATAGATGGTCAAAGCAAAAGAACAATTCAGACTTTAGAAGATATGCTGAGAGCATGTGTCATGGACTTCAAAGGAAGTTGGGATGAGTACCTACCACGTGTTGAATTTTCTTATAATAATAGCTATCATGCTAGTATAGGCATGCCACCTTACAAAGCATTATACGGAAGAAAGTGCAGAACACCACTATGTTGGGACGAGGTAGGGGAACGTTGACTGATGGGACCAAAATTGGTGCAATAGACTGTCGATGTTGTTAAGTTAAGACGTACGCGACTGATAACAGTTCAAGATCGTTAGAAAAAGTATGCAGATCAGCATTGCAAGAAAAGAGATTTTGAAGTCGGGTCGTACACATTTTTAAGGGTATCACCCTGTAAAGGGAAGATACACTTTGGTAAGAAGGGAAAGCTAAGTTCGCGATTTAACGGACCGTTTAAAGTGTTAAGAAAGGTAAGGAAAGTGGCAGATACCTCCTGAGCTAGAACATGTATATAATGTGTTTTATGTGTCGATTTTACGATTGTATAAACCTGACTACAAGCATGTGATTGAATATGAACCAATAATGGTTGAAAAATACTTGACGTACGAAGAAATGCTAGTTCAAATAATTGACAAAAAAAAACAAGTCTTAAGAAGTAAGGTTATACCCTTGGTGAAGATTATATGGAGGAACCACGACGCCGAAGAAGCAACATGGGAACTCGAAGATAAGAAAAGGAAGGATTATCCCCAACTTGTTATATGATGTTATGTTTATGTTTTATGATTTCGGGGACGAAATATTTTTAAGGGGGGAAGAATGTAATGATCACAACAATCAAACAATCTTTGTAAATGAGATTATGTGAAATTATTTAATAAAATGAGATTTTATTGATAATTTATGTTTTATGTGATATATTGTCATTATATGATCGCGCTACGATTTATGTGTACGTTTTTGAGTGTTTAAAGTCTAAATGTGGAAAATAATTTTTTTAGAGAAAAGACGTAATGACACTATTCATGCTAAAAAAGCAAACTCATTTTTTTGAATTTTCGTATCACGACATAGCGTTTCTTCGGAGAAGGGAGATTAGGGGCGAAATCAGTTTTTCAAAAATTAAAAATTGATTTTTTTGCTAATCGAGCGGATTACGAAAAAAGTAATTGATAAAGTTAGAAAAGCTAACTGGATAAGAAAACGTCTAACTGGAATTTGTTGGAATAACTAAGCCTAAGAATTTTGAGGTTTGGCTAAGAAAGGAAGAATTGGCTAGGGTTAAGCTAATGTTTGAGCCTAGGGTTGAGCCAGGGTTTGAGAGGCTTGACTAGGGTTGAGCCAAGGGTAAAGTGTGACAACCCAAAAAAATGAATTGTCCAGAAATTAAGATTAAAGAATTAATAATTGATAAAAGTAATGTTATTGATTATATTCTGGATTATGTGTATATTAATCATGACATAGGATGATTAGAAATGGGGAGGATTCTGGCTACGAGCTCGAATGAACTAGTAAGAATTTTCAAGACATAAGTAAAAGATTTTCGAGAATAAAAATATTTTTGGGAAAAGACGAAATAGGCACTATTCAACACTAAGGGTTAGGGTTTGACCCTAAGAGTTAGGGTTTGACCTTAAGGGTGAAGGTTGGAGACCTTAGGCTATTTTTAGAGTTCGAAATGTCGGAATGACATTTTGTCGAAAGATTTGATGACAATATGTCGTGAAAAGTTAAGTTAGCCGAGAAAAATTTTCTCGGAAAGAAAAGGACGAAAATCACTATTCATCTATTTCTGTTCGGGAATTTATTTTGAAATTTTGAGAAACGCGTAATGATAGGATTTTTAGACGAGATGAAATATATAATAATATTTCATTTATGGCTCACGAAGTTTTTGCTTGCGGACTTAAAATCCTAAACATTAGGGAAAGTGAAATCAATAATTTAATTGATTACGTATAATAATAAATGATTATTATACGGAGGGAATATTCGTATAATACAAGGTATTGTACGAGAATAAAATGGAGAAGATACGAGAATTAATACGACGTATAATACAAATTTTTATACGGAGTAAATACGTTAAAATAAATTGAATTGCAATTAAAATTCAATAAGATGACCCGTGGGTCGAACCATTGGGTAAACGGGTGGGTTTAGCCCATGGTTCAACCCAAGGTGGTGATGTAGAGAGGAGGTGCCCATGTGCTAGCACACGGGAGGACATGGGGAGACATAGGTTGCATAAGGGGGGGTGAGGTGGAGAGGAGGTGGAGAGGAGGTTTGGTCTAATTACCATTGCACCCTCCATCTTGCTTGCCTAATGACCAACCTACCCTTAGCCTTGAATTGCCTATAAATAGAAGGCTTGGCCTTCATTATTTGGTGTTTTTGAAATCACCAACTCAAGAGATAAGAGTGGAGAAGAGGAAGAGCTTGATGAGCAAAGCAAAGGAAAGCCATGAGAGACTTTGTCAAGAACACAAAGTCACAAGCTCAAGAACACTTATAAGGTATAAGTGTTAAACCTTTGAGTTTTCAATTTCTTTTAATTTTCATATTGATAGAGAAGTGAAAATGGTTAGAGCATGATTTGTGAGGGAGGAGGAGATTGATATTAGTGGACTTTAAACCATTAATAATTAAGAACAAGTAAAATCATAAGTAAATGATTAAGAAGTTGAGGAAGAAATGAGTTAAAAACCATAATGAAATGGTTAAAGAACGAAAAGATGTTAGAAGATGTTAGTGGACAATTTGGATGAGTTATATGAACTCTCGGATGTTATAAGGGTGAATTATCAAACTTATAACGTTAGAAAATGCTAGAAAACGTAAAATCATAATCATACTATTTATTGCGAATGAAGAACGAACAAAGAACACGAAGAATACGAAGAACGTAATGAAGAAAACCATTAAAACTTAGATGTTTAAAATGGTGGGAAACATGGATGAACAATCAATGGATTGATTCCATTTGGTTTGACATAAAAATAATGAGTAACGAAGATTCAGCGAAAGTTTACGCGATTAGACGTTAAGCGTCAAAATCTTGAATTTCCCTGAATTGAAGTCAAAAGTCGCCGTGTGATTCGAAAACATTGGTTTTCGATTGCAACACGTGTAATTATGTAAACAAGACTTGCGAAAGCAAGAACGAACGAATTTGGAGTTTAAACGAAGAATCGAGCATCGGTCAATTTTCTGCCGACGGATTCAAAAATGAATTCCGAATGGATGGAATCATAGAACATGGTATATGTGAATTATTGGCTTTGGAACGAGCCAATTCTGAGTTATAACGATCACGTTGCGAGCTTGGGAATTTCAAAAAAATTTTAGATTTGGAAAATTTTCTGAGATTTAGTCACGCCGGTCCGGGTCTGAGTCCCTGCATAGGTAGCGTGGACCGTGCAGCTTGTAAGGGAAATCTAGCGCTGACGGCGCCATCAAGGAAAGAATTTTTGACATGGCTATGTTATGTCCCAACTTTCTACATTATAATTATGGGGCAAGTATATGAGTAAGATTAATAAAGAGAGATCACTTAAACAATGTGTTTAAGATCGATTTCAAGGATTATACATTCACAAAACGTATTTAAAAATCTAAAACTTGAAACCCTAAAATGTGAACTGGGGTTCGTGGTCGAGTTTGATGCACGCCTCCAGGTTACATGATATGTAATAGAGGTGTGGCATGCGTGAATGTTAAGAAATGAAGTTAAAACTTACTTAATTCTATTCGGAGTCCGATGACGGGAATTCAATGGAAATACGTGCGACCTAGCGAACCGATTAGGGTTTCTCTTGTCGTAACATTTAACGACGATCAACGAGAGTCGGTTGATGACATACTAAAGGTAGTGAACATATAATTCACTTAATGTAACACTTTAATAAGTGATTTAAACCTTAAGTAAAGGTTGAATGAAATTAAGAGGCGAGTAATGTGAACGCAGGATACGTGAACGTTTCTCTTGAATCGTATCGATGTGGAGGGAACGTTCTAAGTATACATTAGTTGTATGACTTAGACGTTAATGCATGTTGGCATAGTAAGATGTAATAAGCCGTAATGAACGGTAAGAAGAGAATGAAGAACGTATAATGCTAATGAAAGAATAGAAGTAATGAACGTAAAGTTGGTCGCGTAGATTATATTACATGAACGCGAACCATAAGAAGTAAAGTGAAGTTAAGCTAAGTCTTAAGTCATGAATGTGACTAATGGATATTTGTTATTCCTTATGTGATATATAGGGATTGTGATGAATGATAAGGCATAAGAAGTACGCAGCGCTAAGGCAAGTTTCCTAACTACGTTCATTTTCATATTAATGCAAGTTTCTGAACCTCCTTCATCCTCTATGATGAATGTTAGTTCTTAACTTCCTCAGATGTTGAACATGAGGAAGTATTTTGTATGTGCAAATGTGTGATATTTGTAGAAGGTGATAGTAAGTATGAGGCCTTGCGCTACAACGTTAAAACTTCGGTGTTTCAGTAAAATGAACTGTTCTGTGATTGAACTGTTGAATATAAAAAATTTCGTTTTATTCATGAACCGTTCTTGTTAAGTCTGTGCTAATGATTCTAGCCATACAGAATGGGAATGAAAGAAGTAGAAGGATGAGAGTTTGACAAAGTATATGCAATGCATGTTGTAAAATGATATGAATCAGAAAGTATTCCTATTATTCGAGCGGCTTCATAACCATTGTTTGGTTATTGAAGACTTAAAAGAACTTTGATTCTTGCTTTGGTTGTTATTCAACTGCTATGACTTGCTAAGCAATTGAATGCTCACTCTTGCTTAATATAAAAACATTTTCAGCGAATGACGATAGTATATGTTAAAGGACATGATGAAGATCGTGATGATGGATGTCCTGCTATGGTCGGATGTTGTGGTCGCGAGCACCATTAGCTTCACCAGATGAAGAACTGTTCATGTTATGAACAAGCGTGAAGATCAAGTCGAGACTTGTAGAATAGTTAGTTAAAACTATTCTGTAGATATGGTGACTAGTTAAGTCACACTTGTAATGTGATAAGAATAATTTATTTATCGAGGTAATAGAACCTGGGAATGTGTGAATATATCTTGTATCTTCAGGATATAATGATGTATGTATGGAAAGGGGATGTATTGCAATGCACAAAATTCGGTGGAAAGATTAGGCTAGATTTCGGGGCGTCACAGATTGGTATTAGAGCCGATAAGTTATAAACCTTAGGTAGGAGTACCTAAGACTATAGCCTGAGAGAGAAGGGTATGAAAATTGTTGAGTTAAACGATTGAGGAAGAGATCACTATGTGCTCTCGTTAAATCGTAAGAACAGGTTTCCTGTTAAACGATGAATGGGTTATAGCTGCTGGCTATAATAAAAAGGGTACTATGAATAGTACAGAGGAAAAAGTAGCTCAGATGAGTGATAGAGGATGAAATACGAATTAAAGAAAATTCGTAGTAAGTCAAGAGATAGTTAGAGGGTGGTAAATTTCAATTGAGGACTCATGTGATAGTTAAGTTGTATGAACTTTTGTATGGGCGAAGGTTTGTGCTTTGGTGTAATAGCCACTCAGTCTATTACAGTGATAATCATTGGAATAGTAATATCACGCTATCGATGTGTATATGATGAGAGGGTGAATCCTTTCTCATGTGCATATTGGATAGTAAAATGTATTAAGCTAGGTGCGAGTTCTTAAAAATCATACTTATGAAAAGTTTGTTACTCATAGTTATATGCTATGTTTCTGAGCCTTGAGCATATGGACAGTCCTTGATTTGTTCTTGGATTACATATTGCGAAGATAAGTTCTTAAACACATGTGATTGTGGAAAGTTCCTAAACACCTAAAGTGTGGCAAGTTTAATGAACTATACTAAACTATAAGAATGTGGTAGACTGAAAATAAGTTATTTTCAGTAGAAATAGCACTTTAGGTGCTAGAAGAGGTTAATATTGTTACAAGAATGACAATAAAGGAAGAAGAAGGAAGTAGAAAATTTCAAGTCTTCTAGCTATGCTAGATTCAAAATTATTGACATCGTGCAATGTGTATGCCTTTGGATCAAAAATGTTGGTTTCAACGTTTGAAAACCAATGGATTTTAAAAAGAGCTATTCTTTGGATGTCTATGCTAATCATTTCGGGTAGACAAAATTTAATTTAAAATATCAAAATGAATTTTATGTCATCTGTGCATTTGATGCAGAGATGGTAAAAAGATGGAGTTATTATTACATCTGAGCATACCTTGAAATGCATGACAGAATGTAGTATGACAAAGTCAGAAAATGACGAAGTCCTCAACGTGTTATTACACGTTTTGAATTATTGTGAAAGAATTTATAAAGAGTAGTCAATGTCAATTGATTTGACTAAACGACTGTTTCAAGTTGGAGTCCAATTTATTGGTGGTCTAAGCTATTAATTTGGCTAGACAAATCGTTTATCATGTTTAAAAGAAATCGGGCTTTTTTTGAGATGTTGTCCCAAGCCAAATTGTTTTGGTACGGAATCTGACAGATAAGTCTGAGGTGAACAAACCCACCGTTTTGGGGTTGTACAATAGGTTGATCACCTAATGTACCGAAAGAGGTTGTTTACATTCTTTGTGATTGTAAACTGACCGACAAAGGAATTGGTTATCGATAAACACCGATAAATAAAGATCAATGGTTCATGGTCTCTAGGACCCCTCAGCAAAATGTTATAAAAGGAATCTTATATATTCCTTGTCGTTCTTTAAAACTTGATAATTAGTGTGTAGATTATGAAGATTACTGAATGGGGAAGATAAGAAGTACGAGGGCCTTAATGCCGGTATGTTCCTTTATAAATATAAAGGCAACATATGACATATTCTTAAATGGACGATGGATAATAACTTCTGTACGGAGAAGTTGAGAAATTAAGTTATGGCAACAATTTCGAGGGCGAAATTTTTAGAAGAAGGGGTGAATGTGAAACCCGAGATTTTAGAGGTATAGTAGTTAAGATTTGTATTCTTTGACAAGGAAGGATGTAGAAGAGGAAATGAGAAGGAATGACTAGGTAAATACCTAAATGATTCGTATGTTGACATTTTTTCAACATAAATAAGAAAAGTTAAGGTTAACTCTTCGCGGAAAGATTGCAAGGATCATGCATCTAGGTATGGATGAGGTTTGGGAAATTTCGAGAATGAAATTTTTATAAGGAGGGAAGAATGTGACAACCCGAAAAAACTTATTTCCAGAAATTAAGATTAAAGAATTAATAATTGATAAAAGTAATTTTATTGATTATATTCTGGATTATGTGTATATTAATCATGACATAGGATGATTAGAAATGGGGAGGATTCTGGCTACGAGCTGGAATGAACGAGTATTAATTTTCAAGACGAAAATAAAAGATTTCTGAGAATACAAATATTTTTGGGAAAAGACGAAATAGATACTATTCAACCCTAAGAGTTAGGGTTTGACCCTAAGGGTTAGGGTTAGAGACCCTAGGCTGTTTTGAGAGTTCGAAATGTCAGACATCTTGTCGAAAGATTTGATGACAATATGTCGTGAAAAGTTAAGTTATCCGAGAAAAGTTTTCTCGAAAAGAAAAGGACAAAAATCACTATTCATCTGTTTTTGTTTGGGAATTTATTTTGAAATTTCGAGAAACACGTAATGATAGGATTTTGAGACGAGATGAAATATGTAATAATATTTTATTTATGGCTCACGAAGTTTTTGCTTGCGGACTTAAAATCCTAAAGATTAGGGAAAATGAAATCAATGATTTAATTGATTACGTATAATAATAAATGATTATTATACGGAGGGAATATGCATATAATACAAGGTATTGTACGAGAATAAAATGGAGAAGATACTAGAATTAATACGACGTATAATATGAATTTTTATATAGAGTAAATACGTTAAAATAAATTGAATTGGAATTAAAATTCAATAAGACGACACGTGGGTCGAACCATTGGGTAAACGGGTGGGTTTAGCTCATGGTTTAAACTAAGGTGGTGATGTGGAGAGGAGGTGCCCATGTGCCCATTGTTGGGTTTGTATGTAACGCAATCTTGCAATCAAATCACATAAATAGGGCGGAAGCGTAAAAACTAGGTTTTCAAAATTTATACAAACCCATAACCATGATCATGCTTTGTGCTTGTTATCAATAACAGAAAAGAGAGAACATGGAATTATACCTTTGAAGATCTAAGCTTCCTCAGGTACAAGTTCTACTCCTTTGATTCCTTTGATTCCTCTGATAGTGGCTCCTTCCCTTGAATAATGTCAGCCACCCAAATGTTTGGCCTCTAACGGTGATCCACCAAGGAAGATGAAGAACTCAAGAAGATGGGTTATTGGCTTAACCCTTGTTTCTATCTCTGTAGAATATGTGTACTCCCAACTCTTGGAAAATTCCACACACCCCTTATTTCTAATATAAAACTCTCTTATATAGATATTAGGTTAACCCTCCTAATCCAATTAGAATAGGGTTTTATTTAATTAATTTATATCCTAATCTTTATTAGGATTGAGAGAGAGTACTGATATTATATTAATTCCTAAACTCCTTTAGAATTAAAATAATAATAATAATAATAATATTAATAAGACTCCTCTTATTAATTTATATTTAATATTTCTAAAATATTAAATAATAAACATTAAGCTATTTAATTTATTCTATCATCATAGATTAAATTAATTATACTTAATGCATTATTACTATCATGCCATTTTCTTCTTAAAGAATTCTTCTTCCTTTTATGGTGTGACCCTTTAGGTTCTCCATATTAAACCGGTTGTGAATAAATCAATTAGAACAATTCTAATCTTATTTAATTAAACAAATTAAACTAATAATCTATTTAAATAAATAACATTTATTCTACAATAGGGATAAGCCTCCCTAGCGATCAACGACTTTCCAGATAATATAGATTTCAACATTAATCATAAAAGAACCTGTGAGTTAATAGTTACCGTACAATTCAATCCTTCCACCATACAATGTCCCAATTAAATATAAGACATGGATTTACTGTCAAGTCTTAATTTATTTAATCATATGTATTTCGATTAGAAAATGCACAACTCCAAATAATGCAAATTAGAAACCTCTTTCTAATTTCATTCTACCTTGGCCAAGGATTCCTGGGTTGTCATTTAACGAATCACATAGGACATATCTCCTCTTTTACTAGAGGTGGTAGATTCTTTATTGATCATTCATTATCTCCATATGTAACTCATTACACCCAAGCATACCCTATATATGCCTTAAAAGGCCTTAAGGAATTAGTCAAAGTATAATTTGTTACATACAAGATACTATGATGATCTCAAGTCCAAGGATCACATGTACTACTATCACATTAGGAATTCCTATTGACAGGCGAGTAAAACTCCATTAGGTATTCCATAGCGAGTCACGTTCAGTGAACTTATTCTCCAATAAGCACCTACATACTTGCTTTAGTGTCTCCACACAAATGACCATGGGATCAGTCATCCTCATCCAATGAGCAAGCAACATATGTACCAATCTATCCGGATTTACTAATCCCCTTTTTAGTAATCCCACGATTGGGAACTATTTTAGTTTTAAAGCTTTCTAAGAATTTAGATCTCATTAGCATGATCAACATCATGATTCTAAAAGCATTGCTTAAAACTATGGGTTATTTACATATTATAAAAACAGCACCATGTAGATAATTAAATGCCTTTAATAAATAAATATTTTATTAATAAATAAATAAGATTGTTTACAAAGTATGTGCTTTATCATCATACATGATTGGCTTGTATGCACACTACTATCAATCTCCCACTTGCACTAAAGCCAATCGCCATGGTATCTCATACCCATCTTCTCTAAGTGACGATCAAACTGCTGTTGTGTTAAAGCTTTAGTAAATGGATCTGCAATGTTGTCTTGAGAGTTTACACGCTCCAAGGTGACGTCTCCTCTTTCAATGATCTCCCTGATCAAGTGAAATCGCTGCAACACGTGTTTAGATTTCTGATGAGACCTGGGTTCCTTAGCCTGTGCAACCGCTCCAGTGTTGTCACAGTATACGGGAACTGCTTCTCCAATGCTAGGAACCACACCAAGTTCAGTTATGAACTTCTTCATCCAAACAGCTTCCTTTGCAGCTTCACTTGCAGCTATATACTCTGCCTCTGTCACTGAATCAGCAACCGTTTGCTGCTTGGAACTCTTCCAACTCACTGCACCTCCGTTCAAGGTAAACACATACCCTGAAATAGATTTACTGTCATCTTGGTCTGTTTGAAAACTTGAGTCCGTGAATCCCTCGAGTTTTAATTCAGACCCACCGTAGACAAGAAAAATATCTTTAGTCCTTCTCAAGTACTTTAGGATATTTTTCACTACCTTCCAGTGCTCTTCTCCTGGATTCGACTGGTATCTGCTTGTTACACTAAGTGCGTGAGCAACATCCGGTCTAGTACATATCATACCGTACATGATAGATCCTATTGCAGAAGCATAAGGGATCTTACTCATACGGTCTCTCTCCTCAGGTGTCTTTGGGGCCTATTTCTTGGAGAGATTTATTCCATGGCTCATCGGCATGAGACCTCTTTTGGAATCTTCCATGCTAAACCTCTTTAGCATCGTATCAATGTACGTTCCTTGGGATAAGCCGAGCATCCTTTTAGATCTATCTCTATAGATCTTTATCCCCAAAATATAGGATGCTTCACCCAAGTCCTTCATGGAGAAGTTTTTAGATAACCAGATTTTAATGGATTGTAACATAGGAATGTCATTCCCTATCAGTAATATATCATCAACATATAATACAAGGAATGATACTGCGCTCCCACTAACCTTCTTGTATACACATGGTTCATCCTCGTTTTTGATAAAATCAAACTCTTTGATTGTCTCATCAAAACGAATGTTCCATCTACGAGAAGCTTGCTTCAACCCATAAATGGATCGTTGTAGCTTACAGACTTGATTTGTTCCAACTTTTGAAATAAATCCCTCTGGCTGTGTCATATACACATCCTCCTCAAGTTTCCCATTGAGGAAGGCCGTTTTCACGTCCATCTGCCAGATATCATAGTCGTTATAAGCTGCAATCGCAAGCAAAATCTGAATGGACTTGAGCATAGCTACTGGTGAGAAGATTTCATCATAGTCAACTCCTTGTCTTTGTTTGAAACCTTTTGCAACCAGTCGGGCCTTATAGGTCTCTACCTTGCCGTCTGCTCCAGTCTTTTTCTTAAAAACCCATTTACACCCAATAGGTTTAATACCTTCAGGTGGTGAAACCAAAGACCATACTTTGTTTTCATACATGGAGTCCATTTCAGATTTCATGGCTTCAAGCCATTTCCCTGAGTCTTTATTACTCATAGCCTGTTCCTAATTCAATGGATCATCATCATTAATGATGTGTACCTCATCGTCATCCTCTATAAAGAATCCATACCTCTCAGGTATCTTCGGTACTCTTCCAGATTTACGAACATGGTGTGGTACAGTAGGTTCTTCTACTTGGTTAGGTACCTGACTTTGGTCCGTGGTAACTTGTGGTTCTTGAACTTCTTCAAGATATATCTTACTCCCACTGACCCCTTCATGGATAAACTCTTTTTCCAAGAAGGCAGCATGTTTCGCAACAAACACCTTTTGATCAGTTAGATGATAGAAATAATACCCTACGGTTTCTTTAGGGTATCCCACAAATCTACACTTATCGGATTTAGTCTGTAGCTTATCATTTTCAAATTTTTTGACATAAGCTGGACAACCCCAAGTCTTAACATGCTTAAGATTTGGTTTCCTCCCCTTCCACATCTCATATGGAGTCTTTGGGGCGGATTTGGTAGGTACCTTGTTAAGTAGGTATGCAGCCGTTTCTAGGGCATATCCCCAGAAGGAAATTGGAAGGTCGGTAAAACTCATCATGGATCAAACCATGTCCAACAGTGTTCGATTTTTCCTTTCAGATACTCCATTTAACTGTGGTGTACCTGGAGGAGTCCATTGTGAGATTATACCATTTTCTCTGAGACAATTGAGAAACTCACTGCTTAAGTATTCTCCACCTCGATCTGATCGAAGTATCTTAATACTCTTGCCCGTTTGTTTCTGTACTTCACTTCTGAACTCTTTGAACTTTTCAAATGATTCTGATTTGTATTTCATTAAATACACATATCCAAATCTTGAGTGATCATCAGTGAAAGTAATAAAATAAGAATACCCACCCCGTGCACTTGTTGTCATAGGTCCACAAACGTCTGTGTGAATCAATGCCAACAACTCTGTAACTCTCTCTCCTTTTCCACTAAAAGGAGATTTAGTCATTTTACC
The DNA here is from genome assembly GCA_020205555.1 of Panax stipuleanatus. Classification (NCBI taxonomy): domain Eukaryota; kingdom Viridiplantae; phylum Streptophyta; class Magnoliopsida; order Apiales; family Araliaceae; genus Panax; species Panax stipuleanatus. The sequence goes on along the minus strand of CM035124.1, from coordinate 48,265,015 downwards.
CATGAGACAAGATTCACAAGTTGGATATGATTCATAATCAGATAGCTCGAGGAGCCTATCTTTATGCAACTTGGATAATCTTGTTTCATTGATATGACCGAGTCTACAGTGCCACATATAGGTATAATTAATATCATCTCTTTTCCTTTTCTTAATTTGTTCAATTTGAAATATATTTTCTTGCAAGTCAAGTGTATAAGGTCCATTTCGCAAATTTCCAATACCATATAAAACATCGTCTTTATAAATAGAACAACCATTGTTCTTTATAATAACGTCAAAACCTTCCATATCCAATACAGAAATTGAAATAATGTTTTTAATAATATTCGGAACATAATAACAATTATTAAGATAAATGGATTTGCCCGAAGGCATTGCTAAACAATAAGTTCCTACAGCTAATGCAGCAACTTTTGCTCCATTTCCCACTCGTAGGATCACCTCATCTTTGTTCAGCTTTCTACTTCTGACCAGTCCCTGCACAGTATTACATATGTGAGAACCACAGCCGGTATCCAATACCCAAGTAGAATTATGACTTTCAGAAAAATTAATTTCAATCATAAACAAACCTTGATTGGAAGTCGAAGCTTCTCGAAGCTTCTTCTCTGCTAGAAACTTCTTGCAGTTCCTCTTCCATTGTCCCGGCTCATTGCAATGAAAGCACATTCCTTTAGCTGGTTCAGGTTTCTTTTGCTCCTTTTCTTTCCCTTTTCCCTTAGCCTTCTTAGATTTCTTCTTTTCAGAAGACACCTTGGGCCTCTTCCTTTTATTGGAAGAATCCACCATCAAGACATGGTTTTTCTTGGATGAGAAGTGACCTTCTGCAGTTTTCAGCATGTCAAGCAGCTCAGGTAAGCTGACATCTAGCTTATTCATGTGAAAATTAACCACAAACTGCCAGAAGGTCTCAGGGAGTGACTGCAAGACCAAGTCTTGACTCAACTCCCCATCCATGACGAACCCAAGCTGTCCAAGGCGTTCAATCAAATTGATTACCTTCAGAACATGAGTCTCGACGGCAGTGCCCTCGGTCATCCGAGATCGGAAGAGCTCCTTAGATATCTCATATCTAGCAGTCCTACTCTGTTCACCATACAACTCCTTGAGGTGAAGCAGCATAGCAGGAGCATCCATTTTTTCGTGCTGACACTGAAGCTCGTTATTCATGGATGCGAGCATGATGCATTGAGCCACAGATGCATCATCTTGCCACTTATTGAAAGTGGCAATCTCTTCCTCAGAGGCTGTTTCTGAAACAGATTCAGGGATAGTAGAATTTAGGACATAAGAAATCTTTTCAGCAGTGAGAACAATTCTCAGATTTCTTAGCCAGTCCTCATAATTCGGGCCGGTAAGCTTATTTGCATCAAGTATGTTTCGTAGTGAGATTAGTGATTTTGACATTTTTAAAATTCTGCATGTGAAAAGACAACATTTTAGCAAACATTCATTTTATTAACTTTGCATACCAAAATAAATTTAGGTCTTTATTTTAAATTGGTATCTCCCACTATTTTCATCAAACTATATTACCCTCACTCATATAGTTCGGCAACATCTAATTAAAGATTTGCTAGTGAGATTAAGGATCCCATTTCAAATGTATATAACCTTGTGGATAGCACAACAAGCGATATACAAATAAATAGGTAGACAACTCTTGTCAATTACATCACCATGTAACTCCTTTTATTTTGCCTCTTCAATCATAATGGTCATGTGTGTGCACATCCGAACTAAAATGATTTGAGTTAAGTCCAGCCTAGCACTTCCATAAATTCAAAAAAGAAAAATTTTCGTCCTTGTGGATAGCACAACAAGACTAGATCGTTCAATTTTCTTGATAAGCATCAAATGTGATTAATTAACATCTTAAATATTCAATACTCGCCTTGTGGATAGCACAACAAACTCATATTAAATATTTAATACTCTATTAACTAATCATGCTAGAAGGCGACGTTCGATATTCCAAATATCATTTGAACGCTTCAGACTTAATATTATTTCTTTGAGGGGTTTGTTATTATTTGTCTCATCTTTTTAAGCGCGCATGCACATATATATATAAAATACGCGTCATTTTATTAAACATGCGAATCATGTTTGTATAAAATATAATATATATAATATTTAGCATGCAATATAGAATACTATATTCTACCCGGATTGATTATGAACTTTTATTCTAGTTTGGTTCACTAGAGCCACCAAGTGAACCAAAAGGTCAAACCTAGGAGTGCAAGAATTTAAATTTTAAATGTAACTATTACATTTAAACCCGGGCTCCATACAAACGGGTCTTCACGCGCTCCTCGCTCCTTGGTCTCCAATTTCTTCAAAATAATTCTAACTATCTCTATTACATTAACTATTTAAAATTAAATAGAAACCTTGATCAGCAGTCATGGGGAAGTACATAGAAAGGAGATAGAATTTACATTGAGAATAAAACAAGAGAAGACGAGGTACGCAGACCCCATTTTATAAAACCCATTCATTCAAGCATTCAACCAAAATAAAATCCAATCACATTGGTCATAGTCCATAATCAACCCCATTTATTATCATACACATCAACATATGCATCAATAAATATCCATTCATCTTATGAATAACAATGCTATTCCATATATGGATCGATGTTATTTAATGGACAAAAGTTTTGCTAAATTTTATTTTTGAAACAAAATAAACTCTTTTATTTTAATCAAAAATAAATCCAAATTAAACTCCTTTAATTTTAGCATTCTGAAATCATATTTCAGATAAAATAAACTTCTTTATTTTAAAACTTTATCAATTAAATAAACAGTTTACTTAATTAATTAAAATCAATTTTCAGGGTCTGTCCAGGTACCGGCGCAGCTGCGCCAGTAATGAACTGGGTAGCTGCGCAGCTGCGCAGGTAGACGGAAGCAACAGTTTTTGCAGACCGGCGCAGCTGCGCCAGTAATGAACTGGGCAGCTGCGCAGCTGCGCCGTTTGCCGCAGAAACTTGCAGAAAATGATTTTTGTCCAGAAAAACGATCCAATTCTCACATCAATTCATACATGGAATTATAAAATTGATAATTAGCACAAAGTTAGGCTCTGATACCACTGTTGGGTTTGTATGTAACGCAATCATGCAATCAAATCACATAAATAGGGCGGAAGCGTAAAAACTAGGTTTTCAAAATTTATACAAACCCATAACCATGATCATGCTTTGTGCTTGTTATCAATAACATAAAAGAGAGAACATGGAATTATACCTTTGAAGATCTAAGCTTCCTCAGGTACAAGTTCTACTCCTTTGATTCCTTTGATTCCTCTGATAGTGGCTCCTTCTCTTGAATAATGTCAGCCACCCAAATGTTTGGCCTCTAACGGTGATCCACCAAGTAAGATGAAGAACTCAAGAAGATGGGTTATTGGCTTAACCCTTGTTTCTATCTCTGTAGAATATGTGTACTCCCAACTCTTGGAAAATTTCACACACCCCTTATTTCTAATATAAAACTCTCTTATATAGATATTAGGTTAACCCTCCTAATCCAATTAGAATAGGGTTTTATTTAATTAATTTATATCCTAATCTTTATTAGGATTGAGAGAGAGTACTGATATTATATTAATTCCTAAACTCCTTTATAATTAAAATAATAATAATAATAATAATATTAATAAGACTCCTCTTATTAATTTATATTTAATATTTCTAAAATATTAAATAATAAACATTAAGCTATTTAATTTATTCTATCATCATAGATTAAATTAATTATACTTAATGCATTATTACTATCATGCCATTTTCTTCTTAAATAATTCTTCTTCCTTTTATGGTGTGACCCTTTAGGTTCTCCATATTAAACCGGTTGTGAATAAATCAATTAGAACAATTCTAATCTTATTTAAACAAACAAATTAAACTAATAATCTATTTAAATAAATAACATTTATTCTACAATAGGGATAAGCCTCCCTAGCGATCAACGACTTTCCAGATAATATAGATTTCAACATTAATCATAAAAGAACCTGTGAGTTAATAGTTACCGTACAATTCAATCCTTCCACCATACAATGTCCCAATTAAATATAAGACATGAATTTACTATCAAGTCTTAATTTATTTAATCATATGTATTTCGATTAGAAAATGCACAACTCCAAATAATGCAAATTAGAAACCTATTTCTAATTTCATTCTACCTTGGCCAAGGATTCCTGGGTTGTCATTTAACGAATCACATAGGACATATCTCCTCTTTTACTAGAGGTGGTAGATTCTTTATTGATCATTCATTATCTCCATATGTAACTCATTACACCCAAGCATACCCTATATATGCCTTAAAAGGCCTTAAGAAATTAGTCAAAGTATAATTTGTTACATACAAGATACTATGATGATCTCAAGTCCAAGGATCACATGTACTACTATCACATTAGGAATTCCTATTGACAGGCGAGTAAAACTCCATTAGGTATTCCATAGCGAGTCACGTTCAGTGAACTTATTCTCCAATAAGCACCTACATACTTGCTTTAGTGTCTCCACACAAATGACCATGAGATCAGTCATCCTCATCCAATGAGCAAGCAACATATGTACCAATCTATCCGGATTTACTAATCCCCTTTTTAGTAATCCCACGATTGGGAACTATTTTAGTTTTAAAGCTTTCTAAGAATTTAGATCTCATTAGCATGATCAACATCATGATTCTAAAAGCATTGCTTAAAACTATGGGTTATTTACATATTATAAAAACAGCACCATGTAGATAATTAAATGCCTTTAATAAATAAATATTTTATTAATAAATAAATAAGATTGTTTACAAAGTATGTGCTTTATCATCATACATGATTGGCTTGTATGCACACTACTATCACCCATGTGCTAGCACACGGGAGGACATGGGGAGACATAGGTTGCATAAGGGGGGTGAGGTGGAGAGGAGGTTTGGTCTAATGACCATTCCACCCTCCATCTTGCTTGCCTAATGACCAACCTACCCTTAGCCTGGAATTGCCTATAAATAGAAGGATTGGCCTTCATTATTTGGTGTTTTTGAAATCACTAACTCAAGAAAGAAGAGTGGAGAAGAGGAAGAGCTTGATGTGCAAAGCAAAGGAAAGCCATGAGAGACTTTGTCAAGAACACAAAGTCACAAGCTCAAGAACACTTATAAGGTATAGGTGTTAAACCATTGAGTTTTCATTTTCTTTCAATTCTCATATTGATAGGGAAGTGAAAATGGTTAGAGCATGATTTGTGAGGGAGGAGGAGATTGATATTAGTGGACTTTAAACCATTAATAATCAAGAACAAGTAAAATCATAAGTAAATGATTAAGAAGTTAAGGAAGAAATGAGTTAAAAACCATAATGAAATGGGTAATGAACGAAAAGATGTTAGAAGATGTTAGTGGACTATTCGGATGAGTTATATGAACTCTCTGATGTTATAAGGGTGAATTATCAAACTTATAAAGTTAGAAAATGCGAGAAAATGTAAAATCATAATCATACTATTGATTGCGAACGAAGAACGAATGAAGAACACGAAAACGTAATGAAGAAAACCATTAAAACTTAGATGTTTAAAATGGTGGAAAACATGGATGAACAACCAATGGATTGATTCCATTTGGTTTGACATAAAAATAATGAGTAACGAAGATTCTGCGGAAGTTTACGCGATTAGACGTTAAGCGTCAAAATCGTGAATTTCCTAGAATAGAAGTCCAAAGTCGTGGTGTGATTCAGAAATATTGGTTTTTGATTGCAACACGTGTAATTATGTAAACAAGACTTTCGAGAGCAAGAACGAACGAATTTGGAGTTTAAACGAAGAATCGAGCATCGGTTAATTTTCTGCCGACGAATTCAGAAATGAATTCCGAATGGATGGAATCGTAGAACATGGTATATGTGAATTATTGGCTTTGGAACGAGCCAATTCCGAGTTATAACGATCACGTTGCGAGCTCGGGAATTTTAGAAATTTTCTAGACTTAGAAAATTTTCTGAGATTCAGGGGCAGCGCTAGCCGCGCCTTAACCAGCGCTGACCGTGCCAGTCCGGGTCTAAGTCCCTTCTTAGGTAGTATGGACCGCGCTGCTTGTACGGGAAATCTAGCGCTAACCGCGCCATCAAGGAAAGAATTTTTGACATGGCTATGTTATGTCCCAACTTTCTATATGATAATTATGGGGCAAGTATATGAGTAAGATTAATAAAGGGAGATCACTTAAAAAATGTTTTTAAGATCGATTTCAAGGATTGCACGTTCACAAAATGTATTTAAAATTCTAAAACTCGAAACCCTAAAATGTGAACTTGGGTTCGTGGTCGAGTTTGATGCACTCCTCAAGGTTACATGTTATGTAATAGAGGTGTGGCATGAGTGAATATAAAGAAATGAAATTAAAACTTACTTAATTCTATTCGGAGTCCGATGACGGGAATTTGGTGAAAATGGGTGCGACCTAGCGAACCGATTAGGGTTTCTCTTGTCGTGACGTTTAACGACGATCGACGAGAGTCGGTTGATGACATACGAAAGATAGTGAACATATAATTCACTTAATGTAACACTTTAATAAGTGATTTAAACCTTAAGTAAAGGTTGAATGAAATTAAGAGGCGAGTAATGCGAACGCAGGATACGTGAACATTTCTCGTGAATCGTATTGGCGTTGAGGGAACATTCTAAGTATACATTGGTTGTATAACTTAGACGTTAATTCATGTTGGCATAGTAAGATGTAATAAGCCGTAATGAACGGTAAGAAGAGAATGAAAAACGTATAATGCTAATGAAAGAATAGAAGTAATGAACGTAAAGTTGGTCGCGTAGATTATATTACAAGAACACGAACCATAAGAAGTAAAGTGAAGTTAAGCTAAGGCTTAAGTCATGAATGTGACTAATGGATATTTGTTATTCCTTATGTGATATATACAAATTATGATGAACGATAAGGCATAAGAAGTACGCAGCGCTAAGGCAAGTTTCCTAACTGCGTTCATTTTCATATGAATGCAAGTTTCTGAACTTCCTTCATCCTCTATGATGAATGTTAGTTCTTAACTTCCTCAAATGTTGAACATGAGGAAGTGTTTTATATGTGCAAATGTGCGATATTTGTACAAGGTGATAGTATGTATGAGGCCTTGCGCCACAACGTTAACACTTCGGTGTTTCAGTGAAATGAACTGTTCTGTGATTGAACTGTTGAGTATGAAAGAGTTCGGTTTATTCATGAACCGTTCTTGTTAAGTCTGTGCTAATGATTCTAGCCAGACAGAATGGGAGTGGAAGAAGTAGAAGGATGATAGTTTGATAAAGTATATGCAATGCATGTTGTAAAATGATAGGAATCAGAAAGTATTCATATTATTCGAGCGGCTTCATAACCATTGTTCGGTTATTGAAGACTTAAAAGAACTTTGATTCTTGCTTTGGTTGTTATTCAACTGCTATAACTTGCTGAGCAATTGAATGCTCACACTTGCTTAAAATAAAAACATTTTCAGCGAATGACGGTAGTATATGTTAAAGGACATGATGAAGATCGTGATGATGGATGTCCTGCTATGGTCAGACGTTGTGGTCGCGAGGACCATTAGCTTCACCAGATGAAGAACTGTTCATGTTATGAACAAGCGTGAAGATAAAGTCGAGACTTGTAGAATAGTTAGTTAAAACTATTCTGTAGATACGGTGACTAGTTAAGTCACACTTGTAATGTGATAAGAATAATGTATTTATCGAGGTAATAGAACCTGGGAATGTGTGAATATATCATATATCTTCAGGATATAATGATGTATGTATGGAAAGGGGATGTATCGTAACGCACCAAATTTGGTGGAAAGATTAGGCTGGATTTCGGGGCGTCACTGATTGGTATCAGAGTCGATAGGTTATAAACCTTAGGTAGGAGTACTAAAACTATAGCCTGAGAGAGAAGGGTATGAAAATCGTTGAGTTAAACGATTGAGGAAGAGATCACTATGTGCTCTAGTTAAATAGTAAGAACAGGTTTCCTGTTAAACGATAAATAGGTTATAGTTAATGGCTATAATAAAAAGGGTACTATGAATAGTACGGAGGAAAAAGGAGCTCAGATGAGTGATAGAGGATGAAATACAAATTAAAGAAAATTCGTAGTCAGTCAAGAGATAGTTAGAGGGTGGTAAATTTCAATTGAGGACTCATATGATAGTTGAGTTGTATGAACTTTTGTATGGACGAAGGTTTGTGCTTTGGTGTAACAGCCACTCAGTCTATTACAGTGATAATCATTGGAATAGTAATGTCACGTTGTCGATGTGTATATGATGAGAGGGTGAATCCTTTCTCATGTGCATATTGGATAGTAGAATGTATTAAGTTTGGTGCGAGTTCTTGAAACTTATACTTATGAAAAGTTTGTTACTCATAGTTATATGCTATGTTTCTGAGCCCTGAGTATATGGACAGTCCTTGATTTGTTCTTGGATTAGATATTGCGAAGATAAGTTCTTAAACACATGTGATTGTGGAAAGTTCCTAAACATATAAAGTGTGGTAAGTTTGATGAACTATACTAAAGTATAGGAATGTGGTAGACTGAAAATAAGTTATTTTTAGTATAAATAGCACTTTAGGTGCTAGAAGAGGTTAATATTGTTGCAAGAATGACAATGAAGGAAGAAGAAGAAAGTAGAAAATTCCAAGTCTTCAAGCTATGCTAGATTCAAAATTATTGACATCGTGCAATGTGTTTGCCTTTGGATCGAAAATGTTGGTTTCAACTTTTGGAAACCAATGGATTTTAAAAAGAGCTATTCCTTGGATGTCTATGCTAATCATTTTGGCTAGACAAAATTTGATTTGAAATATCAAAATGAATTATATGTCATCAGTGAATTTGGTGCAGAGATGGTAAAAAGATGAAGTTATTATTACATCTGAGCATACCTTGAAGTGCTTGACAGTATGTAGTATGATAAAGTCAGAAAATAACGAAGTCGTCAACGTGTTGTGAATCAATACGGTATCACAACGTTATTACACATTTTGAATTATTGTGAAAGAATTTATAAAGAGTAGTCAATGTCAATTGATTTGACTAAACGATAATTTCAAGTTAGAGTCCAATTTATTGGAAGTCTGAGCTATTGATTTGGCTAGACAAATGGTTTATCATATTTAAAAGAAATTGAGCTTTCTTTGAGAAGTTGTCCCCAGCCAAATTGTTTTGGTGCGAAATTTGACAGATAAGTCTGATTTTGGGGTTGTACAATAGGTTGATCACCTAATGTACCGGAAGAGGTAATTTACATTCTTTGTGATTGTAAACTGACCTACAAAGGAATTGGTTCTCGGTAAACACCGATAAATCAAGATAATGGCTCATGGTCTCTAGGACCCCTCAGCAAAATATTTTAAAGGGAATCTTATATATTCCTTGTCGTTCTTTCAAACTTGATAATTAGTGTGTAGATTATGAAGATTACTAAATAGGGAAGATAAGAAGTACAGGGGCCTTAGTGCCGGTATGTTCCTTTATAAATGTAAAGGTAACATATGACATGTTCTTAAATGGACGATGGATAATAACTTCTGTACAGAGAAGTTGAAAAATTAAGTTATGGCAACAATTTCGAGGGCAAAATTTTTAGAAGAAGGGGTGAATGTGATAACCCAAGATTTTACAGGTATAGTTGTCAGGATTTGTATTCTCTGATAATTATAACAAAATAATGATCCTTGGGGGGGAAGGATGTAGAAGAGGAAATGAGAAGGAATGACTAGGTAAATACCTAAATGATTCGTATGTTGAGATTTTTTCAACATAAATAAGAAAAGTTAAGGTTAACTCTTCGCGAAAAGATTGTAAGGATGACGCATCTGAGTGTGGATGTGGTTTGGGAAATTCCGAGGACGGAATTTTTATAAGGAGGGAAGAATGTGACAACCCGGAAAAACGGATTGTCCAGAAATTAAGATTAAAGAATTAATAATTGATAAAAGTAATTTTATTGATTATATTCTGGATTATGTGTATATTAATCATGACATAGGATGATTAGAAATGGGGAGGATTCTGGTTACGAGCTGGAATGAACGAGTAAGAATTTTCAAGACGAAAATAAAAGATTTTCGAGAATAAAAATATTTTTGAAAAAAGACGAACTAGACACTAGTCAACTCTAAGGGTTAGGGTTTGACCCTAAGGGTTAGGGTTGGAGACCCTACGCCATTTTGAGAGTTCAAAATGTCGGAATGACATTCTATCTAAAGATTTGACTACTATATGTCTTGAAAAGTTAAGTTAGCGGAGAAAAGTTTTCTCGGAAAGAAAAGGACGAAAATCACTATTCATCCGTTTCTATTAGGGAATTTATTTCTTTCTAGGGGTAATGTAGTTGGGTGAATATGTGAGCAGTGGGCTCAAGAATGAGCTCAATCCGAGTCCGGATGAGTTTGTTGTGACGTTTAGAAAATTCGACATTAAAATGTTGTTTGACAGAAAATGGTTTCCGGGGGGACTTTCGGACCAATTTTTCATCCAATTAAAGAACCTAAAAATTATTTTGTCTAGGTGGATGTGTAGAGTATGTTACATGGAAGAAATAGAAGTAGGAACAAGCTCATTCTAATATCGAACGAGCAAGTTATGATGTTTCAAATTAGGACTATTATGTAATAGGAGGCAAACCTTGATGGTTTTTTCGGACCACCGTGGCGCCAAGTCATGTTTGACTAGTATTTTCGAGTTCTAAACATTGGACTTTGGAAATATAGTTTAGAGGAATTTAAACCAAGGAATGGTAGATGTCTTGGACGTGTTAATTGTACACATTTGCGTGTCGGTTAAGCGTATGGGTTAAACAAGTCCGGTGTACGACGTACGAACGTCGAAACGCCGAGTCGACTGTTAATAAACTTAAATAGTGTTCCGATTCTTATGAAATGAACATTATAAAACATACAATAGAGTTAATGTAAACCGTGAGTGACTTTTATACGTGGTTAATTGGTATGTTTATATGCACTGTATGTGTAGGACTTACAAAGGGAGATTAATGCTAAAGTATTAAAGACCGCTAAGGTAAGTATTCGAACTCCATTAAATCTTCACTTGAATGTTGGTTTAAAGTATGTGGATGTATATTCTTATGAATAATCCTGATGCACGCTTCATTTTACACAATGTTAAATGACTGTGTAAACGTCAGACTTATACAAACACTTTGCTGGTTTTATAAGTGTTCAGCTATGCTATAATGAATAAATTGTTAAGCTTTGCTATAACGCATGAATTGTTCAAGTTTTCAAAGTTTTGATATGCATGAACTGTTTAAGAAGTATGTCACTGCCATTCATATCAACTAGACACATGTGAAAACTTTTCAATGATCTAGATATGATCTTTAGAATTTTTATTGAGTTTAAGTAATGTTTCCAAACCAATTTCTACTTAGTACGAATTCAGTCTGAGAATGAATAACCCTAATATTGGGGGAAATGTTTTATATTGTCGACATATAATGTCAAGTGACGGAAGAACGCAAAATAAGTCGTTCGCCATGTAGTGTTGATCAACACAGGGTACAAAGGGCTGATCACCCAATGTACTCGTAAGCTATAACGGTTTACAGTGGAATAGCTGTTTAAACCCATTTTGAAATGAAAATTAAAGTTTGAGGTCTTATGACCACTCAGCTAAAGTCAGTATGTCGTTTCAAAAATATTTTTTGAAACAAAGGAAGTAATTTCCTATCATTTGAGATCTTTTCCCAACTTTTGTTTAGTTTTTAAAGGTTTAGAAGTATGAAAGCATGATTCTTGATTTTGTTGTTTTGTATGCAACTGTTATACTTGTTGGGCATGTAAATGCTAATTTTTGCTTAAAATTAAATATTTTCAGAGAAAAATTAAGCATTTAGAAGGTTCTGGAAAGGACAAGGGCAAGCCAAGATTAATGAATAAGAGAATGGTAACCCTATCTGTAATAGATAGGCTTATTATAAATAATTACTATTTTAATTATCATATTAAAAAGATTTAAAGGTTATAAAATCTAAGTATTTAATAATAGGCTTGTAATAATTAGTAATTACTTTCCTAATAGTATGAATGCATTGTTAAATGTATGTTAGAATTAGTAATGTGAAGCACCAGATCCGAAATTTAAAGGTACTCGAATTTGGGGGGCATCACAAGGATAATGCATGAGGACCGACTAGACCTTCTGCCATTATTATATATTTTTTCTTTTATTTTTCAATGTAAAAGAACTCCTTTCTTGTACATCTAATGAAAAATGAATGAAATTTACTTTTATAATCATGAATCAAATAGCCGAATCCAAATTTTTAATAAAGTGATTTAATTACAAAATTGTAAAAAGAAAACATGCAAATCACTGATAATATCTTCTAAGCCGACCAACATGCCAAGTATTCTTAACCTCTTTTCCATCCATCGCTCAAAGCTGGTAAGTACCTGGCTTCGGGACCCCTAACCACCTCATAAGAACCTTCCCAGTTAGGCATAATTTTGCTAATTGTTTTGGGGAGTTGAGGTTTCAGCCTCCCGATGTGACGCCCCCAATTCCGTGTAACATCGATTACAAGACCTGGTGCTCATGGTACAACATACATCATCATCTAACTACATAAACTCCAAAAATAATAATAATAGTAATAACTATTACATACTTATTCAAATAAAATTCCAAGTGTTTACAACCTTAAATAAACCGAAACTTAACTTAGTGTTTATCGCTACATAACATCATATGCAAAAATATAAACTTATTACATAAACAACTCTCAACATTTTATCTTAGACTTCCCCTTGTCCTTGCCCGAGCCCTCAGCCTTCTCATCCTTAACTGAAAGGTTTAAGCAAGAATGAGCACAAACTGCCCAGCAAGTATATAAAGTAGTTTGAAAATATACATCAGGAGTAAAAGCCTCTGTATGGCTATATCTCAACAGTTGAAAGAATTATCAAGTGTCAAACAAGAATATCAAAGATAAGAGTTTAAGAATTCTCAATATCCTACTAAGGGGTGTTGAATACCCTGAACATTACTTTGTTTCATCGAAAACCATCAGACGGTTTAACAATCAAATAGATTGCAAACGGTCTCTGCAAGTACTCCAGGTGATCAGCCTATCGTATCCTACATTGTGCACAAGTATAAAGTTTAAACTGCATATGCATAAATGGGACTATATGCTCGACATCTGTTTGCCCGTTTATTCGGGTTGTTCATCTTAGTATTCATGCGAGACCGCACCAAAGAAATTTGGATTGGTAAACATTAAATAGCTTCAAAAGATTTGAATTATATCATTTTTCATCAATAATAACTAGCCGAAACAAAAGGCCAGGAAGCATACTTAGAAACAGTTCGTTAAAGGAATAAGAACTTTACAGCATAACAGTTGAATTAATAACTAGATAATCATCAATAACGTTTCGCAAAATAATTGAAGTTGTAGAATTTTACGACAAAGGAACTTGTACGAATAATTCAATAATCACAAGCCCGAAACTTACCCTCACTGAAATCAAATGAGTAAGGATTGAATAATTTCTCAATGAAAATAGGGTTAAGAAACTTGCCTGATACGTCTGCTATCGTTAACGCTAGCAATTAACCTTCACGTAACGTAATCATATGTGTCACGTTAAGCCATTAGGTTCTCGAACACTAATTCGAAAGAAAAGGATTTCCTTTTATTTTAATTTCATTATTAAACTACCACGTATGCTATCATCAAGCTAATTCAATCATATAATATGTTGTGATATATAGGTAAAGTGGTTCAATATGAGAATCTGAGTAAAAATAAGTTTTTGGAATTTTCCCGGCCCGACCCGACCCCGATCAAACCCAACCCGGACCGACCCAGACCGGCGGAGCTGCGCAGGCACAAGCCTGATGAGCGGCGCAGCTGCGCTGCTCTTGGTGCACAAAATTTTTTTGGCATCTTGAGCAGCCCACTTTGCAATTTAATTTCGATTAAACCATACATGATATGACCATGAAACTTGGACACAACATACTTCATATAGCATAGTATTTTACAAAAATAACACATACCAGAAACTAGCATGTTAAGACCATAAACTGGATGCCTTGAAAAACGTGCCAGAACAGGTTTTCATACTTAAAAAAATTCTGGAAAACCCAGATTTTCTGCAGATTTTATTACTAACATGCTAGCTAACGAATTTCATATCTTGCTCAATATAACTCCGATTCCTTTGAAATTTGGACAGATTGGACTTAATACAACATACTATTTTATAAAATTATTACCTACACTAATCGGGTCACAGAAACAATGATTCCAAGGCTCCGAAAAACCCAAAAATCACATATTTTACTTTAAAACCAACTTTGACAAAATCATGATTTTGATTCTAGCATGCAAGGGATTGATTCCTACTGTCTAGACCACACATACTAACATATATACACATGTTACCACAATCAAACTCACTAAACTTCCATGTCTTGGTGAATTTAGCATGTTAGTGGCCTTTTATCAACTAGTTAGCATGCATAGACAAATTCTTTGGTTTTCTATGCAATTGCAACATGATTAAACCCAGAACTTTCGTTCTTAATCTCCATATAACAGTAACAAGCAATAGCATGGCATCACAAGGTCCACACAACTCATTTCCCATGTTTATACATGCAATTTCTTACTATTTTTCTCAAAAACATAAAAGTAGGTTCATGCTTACCTCTTGGACGAATTTCCCCCTGTGTTAATCTGAAAATACTTCCCTTCTTGCTTGCTTAGGCTTTGCAAAACTCCAGAATCATCAAGCTCTCAAACTCTCATTCTCAATTTCTCTTTTTGCTCTCTTGGGTAGAACTTTTAGGAAAAAGGAAGAATGAATTTTGGTGGATTGTATATATATATGGAACCTGGATTCTCATGTAACGTGAATATATATTCATCAGTTGCAAGGGTTTTGGTTTAACCCCTAATCAATATAGCTAATTAAATAAAAGAAAGTGGGAGTTAGAGAAAATGAAAGGATTTTGGGTTTAAGGAATAAAATGAAGTACTCCCTTATTTTGCAATATACATATACTCCCTCCCCCTTGTCCCATTTCGTGAGTCACAAGGTCCCCACAGCTGCCATTTCATTTAAAATATTATTATTAAATCCATTAATAAGCCATTTTGACCATTTTTCCCTTTGTAGCCAAACGTTGCGATACTTATATCGATTCTTACTAAAGTCGACGTTCCGGACGTTATGGGACTATCTGTTTCGTCCAATTCATCTCTGAAATTTCGTAGTTAACTTTTTACCCGAGAAAGTCAACCGTGACACATTTTTGTGGTTACAGTCTATCCTGACTAATTTCGACGTTCCGAACTCAAATACGCAGTCCGCGTCTCTAAATTTCGCTCCAAACTCAAACTCATACTTTAAAGCCATCCCTTGAAATTAATAGAATTAATTCCATACTTAACCAATTTAAATAGTTGAATTAAACTGAACCAACCATTTAAATACTCTTCATCACATATCATAAAATAACACATGTATGTATAACACATATACATCTAATAAAAGAAAACACACAAGAATTTCACATAAATTCGTTTATTGATAATTGTTAAATGACATAATAATCTCGGATATTACACCCGAAGCATCAAATCACCAACCTCAAACCTTTTTAGTTTAACCCCCCGATTGTAGTGTTAAGCAGTCCTTTTTTGATAGATAACTAATCTCATAAAAGCTGATTCCTGAACCTCTTCCAGCAAATCCAAATTGATTTAAAGCCTCTCATCATTGTACAACTCTTTATACTGACTTACCCGAAGCAAGGGTGAACCAATTTCCATAAGGACAAGGGTATCAATACCATATACCAATTGTGCACACTGGAAATTTTGTTTCCTTGCTACTAACACTATAGGAGGGCAAGATTGTCTTTTCAAATCAACCCCGGTCTCAATACCGGGATAACCACAACATTGATCACCAATATCGGGATGTTAACTCAACCCCGGTCTCAATTTCAGGCCTTCTAATTAACCCCGGTCTCAATACTAGTCCATCAATTAAACCCCAGTCTCAATACCGGGTCATCAACTCAACCTCGGTCTTAATATCGGGCTTTCAAATCAACCCCGATTATAATACTAGGCCTTCAAATCAACCCCGATCTCAATACTGGGCCTTCAACTCAACCCCGGTCTCAATACTGGACCATCAGGGCCTCCAAATTAACCCTGGTCTTAATACCGGGCAATCAGTTCAACCCCGGTATCAATACCTGGCCGTCAACTCAACCACGGTATTAATACCGGGTAATCAGTTCAACCCCGGTCTCAATACCGGGTCATCAGAACAACCCCGGTCTCAATATCGGGCCATCAGTTCACCCTCGGCCTCAATACCGGGCCATCAGTTCAACCCCGATCTCAATACCGGGTCATCAGCTCAACCCCGATCTCAATATCGGGCCATCAGTTCAACCCCAGTCTCAATATCGGGTCATCAGGTTAGCCCCGGTCTCAACCCGGGAAATACAGGTCAGCCCCGGTCTCAACCCAGGAAGTACAGGTTAGCCCCGGTCTCAACCCCAGAAGTACAGGTCAGCCCCGGTCTCAACCCGGGAGGTACAGATCAGCCCCGGTCTCAACCCGGGAGGTACAGATCAGCCCCGGTCTCAACCTTGGAGGTACAGGTCATCCCTAATCTCAACCCGGGAGGTCAGATCAACTTTAGAACAAATCTTGAAGCATCACAACATCTTCAGAGGAAAACCTAGAGGAACCAAGTCAGTCTCAGAGACAACATTGAGGAAAAACAGACAAGAATGGGATCCAAATCCTGGAAACAACCCCAAAAAGTCAACCGAAGGCCATGCCAACACTAAAGGCAACCCCGGAGGGGAAAAATGGTCATTTTACCTACTTTAAGCTGATTTAGTAAAACTCAAGCCGAATTGATGCCACCAAGGTCAGAAAGAACCCTAACGATGATCTCGAGTGCAAACAGCGTAAGACAGCTCAACGGACAAACTGCGGGGAATCGAAGACCTGGTTATGAACTCGTCTTCTTGGACTCGAAAAATATTTTATCCCATATCATTCCAACACTCTCGGTGAGGGATTTCCGAAAAGGTATAGCACGCCTCAAACGGACGCTCTGATCAAAAGTTAGAAAGTTTCGAATCTGACCTCGTGTTGCTCGGAGTGCACATACTTCGAGATGACAGGACCAGTCCCGTGGGCCCTGCCACATGGAGCCACAACTCTACCTTCAATAGTAGCAGGTAGAGTGGAGGCTCCCATGCCTATATATAGAGGTCCACCCCCTCTCATTAAAAGAATTCTGAAACGCTCTGAACCCTTGCCCGTTTGGTTTTCTGTCTATTTTCTTGTCCAAATTTTTTCACTCTAACACGTAGATATACCCACATACTACCACATATCAGAAAATAACTGGTAGATTCGAACATTTAAAGCCTATAATTTGGCAAAAAGCACGTGTAGCAGTCTATTGTAAGTATTTTTACGATCAACAAGTCAATACTACTTCTCTGCACTTTTATACACTTGCATATCAATTTTTTTTTTTAAAATATGCCTGAAACTCAGTTCTGTGGTCATTTTTGTCAACTTTTGGTGCATATTTGTACATAAACTCATTTACTGGCATTTTTACAACTCGAATTGACGATCTGTCACTTCCAGCAGCTTCGACATACTTGTATCTTCATTTTAAGCAACTTCGCGGGCTAGGTTATCTTCCCAGTCCGGGTTTGGCTCTTTTTTACATATATTTAACTGTATATATATACTAACTTTTCAATTTTGTCAAGCCCGGATATCAAATCCATAGTAGTTCATTCCTTATATATATATTTATGCATATATAAGTAACTTTCACCACTACTATGTTATCTTCCCATTCTTGGTTGACTACGTTTCTGTTTCTCTATATATATTTATATTTTTCAGTTTGTCCTGGATCATTTTAGGGACTTTTTACTGCTTTTATATATATTTATTCATATATAAGCAGCCTTCACCACACTGGGTTCTCTTCCCAGTCTTGGTTAACTACTTTTCTTTACATTTACATTCTAGTTCGGCCTGGATCATTCTGTGGCCTTTTTTATTGTTTTTATACATATCTGCAACATTCACCATACTGGGTTATCTTCCCAGTCTTGGTTAACTACTTTTCTGTCTATTTCAATTTCAGTCCTAGCACAGGCGTGAAAAACCATCGCCCTTTTTACTGTTTTTCTATAAATATTTCAATTTTGTCCAGCATGGATCAATCCGTGGCTTTTATACATCTTTTACAAATATATATATATATATATATATATATATATATATATTTCAATTCTAGTCCAGGCATCGGTTTGAAAATCCATCGCCCTTTATAGTTTTGCATATATAATTGTATATATATTGCTTTACTCGATTTTATTAAATTGTTGCTTTAAATATTTATTTGATATGAATCGGCACTGACATTTCTACGGGCGAACTAGGTTTCTTTAAATCTCGCCAACTCTAGCTTTCAAACAGTTCAAAATAGGTCTAGACAGAACCGAGAAGCTAGAATGGCTGATATTTATTTAAATGTAGCTTTCTTTCTAGTTTCAGTAGTAAAAGCAACCTCGCGGCCCTTAGATCGCTATCTAGTGGGAACGAGATGCTTCGGCCATGTGCGAACCAGGATTTACTGATGAATCCTTGGATCTGGCGATATTTGGATATATTTCTATACAAATTTGAACTGTACAAGTTTATTTGCCTCCCAATGTGAGCCTAGGAATCGTGGGATTCATGATCAAACTGATCAGAATCTGATTCCCACGATGGACAAACTCCACTTTATAAATGTATCATGCCAATGTTTCTGTAATAATGTACATACAAAAGACTTTAAAACGGTTATCCAGATTTAAGGTCTCAAAATAGTGAAAATATAGTTTGTCGTGTCAGAGTCCCTCCGATGGTTGTCATGCCTATGAGGAGACCGACACTTGTATATATGTTGTGGTCGAGGATGCTTCGCAGCCCGACAATCGTCATTCAAATTGAGCCTTAAGGCTAAAAAGATAAAACTGAAGTATCGATGTGCTTCAATTCCTATGTTAGCGTAAGGGTTTGAAAACTTTCTTTCAAAACATCATGCATCAATCTTTTCGTAAAAAGAAGTTTTTGCAAATCAAATCAAACACTTTTACAAATCAAATCAAAGAATTTTTGCAAAACAAAATCAAACCCTTCGTATATAGGTTCAACGATGCATAAACATAATTCCAATCAGTGCATAGGCCTAATTTTCAAACAGCATTCACACACACATTGCAAATTTAACAGGGAAATTTTTAAAAGATGTGGTACCGTGTTTTCACAGAAGTTGTGGGGTGCCTAACACCTTCACCACACTTAACCAAGCCCCCGAACTCAAAACTTTGTTTTCAAAGATCAAGTTTCAACAGTGTCCATCAATTGGGCCTCATTTCAAATAAAACTCGGTTGAGTTGGTATAACCATTTCAAATCTACCAACTGGCGACTCTGTAAAATGTTCAATCGTCGACATGATACATGTTGGCCTTTTCCTTAAAAGCCCTTTAAAACCTTTTTTACAATAAAAAGATTAAGGGTAGAGATAACTTAGGAAGAGAGAAAGATCCAGGTTGTGAACCGACCCGCGGATTTTTTTTCGACGTCGACAGGTGGCGACTCTACTGGGGATAGTAGAGGGCTTAGGTCGCGTTCAAATCTTTTCAAAACGTTTCCCATTCATATCTGCGTACATGTGAATGATGCGTCTTTACATCAAATGAATGCGTGAATGCTGTGACGTCCCCCAAATTTAGGACCGCCACTTGGTCACTCGAATTCGGTTCGTCACGTTCTCACAATAATATATAACAATAATAATACGACTAACTGTCATATTGCACAGCGAAATAATACACAACTATTACCGAATAGATTACATTTAAATAATATAATTTATTCACATCCCAACGTTCGTAACTTAAACAGTGATTATATAGCTTAGACATATCTTAAGCATAAATAACCTTAACTAGTACATAATATCATATGTTCTTTATAACAATCATAAGTCCTACATAATTAAAGCTACTCAGTAGCCTTTCCCTTGCCCTTATCTGTGCCTGAAGGTCCGCACTGCTCTGCCTTAACTAAAATATTTTAGGGAAAGCAAGAATGAGCACAAATTACCCAGTAAGTAATATACAATAAGGGTGAGTAATATAATTCTCAATTCTCGAAAGGGTATAGCAAGGTTTGATAGTTTAAGGATAACAAGAATATCAACAGTTCTTAATAACAGTTGCTAAGGACAAAATAATATCAATGTGATTCAATAATAAATCAATTCAAGATTTCAAGATAACTGAATACTGAGCAGTCACTAAAGACTATGAACTTCTACTAGAATTAACAGCATTAAACTGATAACCCAAATTAAAAACAAGTACAACCCTACGTTATGCATAACAATCAATCATACTCAAGTGCGCGCGTCGATTCTCCGACAATTATATTTTCCTTTCAAAGAAGGTTGTTCTTCTCAGTCAAATACAAGATCTCGCACCAATCAATTGGTTTTGGGTCGCTTTTCAATAATATAAGTCTAGCCGAATCAAATGGCATAGACACTTTCACAATATTCAAGAACAATACCAAGTTCAACATGAATAATAGCTTTAATGAAATAAGAGTTCAAGTATGCTAATTCAATTCAAACGAGTAAGTAAAGAAACTAGCTCGCAATATACAAGGATAAAACACTTGCACCGTAAAAGAGTGTAAGTTAGGAAACTTGCCTTAAGCGTGGTTTATCCCCGTAATTTAATCAATAGTTTTCGAATCCTATCGTAATATTGTTATGTATATATGATATTCATTAGTCATATAGTTTAACATTGTATCTCATCTCGTATATACGATTAACACATAAGCTAAGTCTTAACCTAGCGACACAGTTATATAGTATTATATTAATATAACTTCTATCTTTAACTTTCCTCTTTTCTCAAGTTAATCATCTTCATACATCATTACTATCATGTGAGACTACCACAAATAGCAAGCATATTCTATTTTAGCAAGTTATAGCATTACTATAAGTTAACCGTCAAAATCAGATCCACGTATAAACATATGATACCACATAGCACGTTTACATATTAAAGAGTCTTTCCATATTCGTTCAACCCTTTCACGACCAATTTATAGGATATAGGTTCTATGTTAATACTTTTGACGACTTACGGTCATTCAAGGTTATGACATTACGAAATCTAGCATGCTCACCTTGTAAACATAAAAGGTAGTCATATATTAGGCATGTTTATGAATATTCACATTTTATAAATGTAACTATCACAGTTATTAGTTGAAAACATGCTTTGTTTACACTAAACTTGGTTTCATGATATATAACATAGTAGGCAAACATGAATGATACTTTAGCAAGTCTAAAAGTACTATCAAACATGATCATAACTTTCAGAATACGAATCTTGTAATAACATGTTAAGGTTCACCATCAAAGCTCATATTTTCTTTAGTAAGTCTTACTAACATGTTCGTGTTACATCATGAAATCCGTATACATAAGTCAATAGGTCCGACACGCATTTCAAGGCCATATAAACATGCTTGAAAAATCAAAACTCATATATGGTACATACATGTCAAAAGTTCGTTTGTAAAAACTTACATTTCCGTTACTAATGAGGTTTGCATGTTCGTATTTCGTTATGAAACTCATCTACACAAGTGAACATACATTTCATGTGTTTCTAGGTCATACAAACGTGTCTCAAAAGTCAGAACGTCTAAAATGGATACAACGAATCAACGTCCATTTTGAAATCCTAAGTTTATTTCGGAAATCTATAACTTCATCGTTTACGTAAGCGATCCGAATATAACATGCTCATACTAGTTTAACAAGTCCATATATACGTATTAATCATATCAGCATGCTTGTTCTATTTTATTTCATCAACTAACATGTAGCAGACATCAAGCAGGAAGCAAAAATCAAAAATCTGCAGCAGGGGCCCTGCGCAGCTGCGCTAAGCCGCAGTGTAATGCCGGCACAGCTGCGCCGTGCCTGGTTCGACTCAAGACACAGTCTGCTTCAGCAGACTTTTAAGCCAAATCACAGAAATTCTTCACGAAATCATTTCTAATCAACCACATTGCTTTCTTATCATATTATAAGACTATATAACAACTCATTAACATTATTAAACCACCAATTTTGTGAATTCCAACTTAATTCAAGAATTGAATATTTTTACAGAATATTTTCGAAATAGAAACATAAAATGAAAATGAAGAATCAAGGAAAGCTATATTGAAATTCCAACATGCATATAAGTCCATACTACACTACACAGGCTTTCTATAATCCAATTATACTTTAATTCCTCATGATCAAGAATTTCAAGAAAACTCAGAGAACAACAATGGAGTTTTTGACAGAAAATGAAAATGAAGACATGAAGAGGATTTATACCTCTGTTACGGAGTAAGCTAGTTCCAATTTGAATTTCCAACTCTCTGTAAACTACCTTGCTATCAACTCACAATATACCCTCAACACAATCTCAAGATTTTTCTCAGCAATGAACAATCTGAAGAGAAGGGCCATATATATATAGCAAAACTAATATCCAGGCAAAGCCTTTTTCTTCCAAATCAAAGCAACAGATTGAAGGATTGCATGCTAGATAAGAGGGAGTTGGTGATTGGTAGTTGAAACTCATCATCATGCCCACTCCCATCCTCATCATGATCTAGTCTATGTTGCTGATTTTGAGGATTTGAACAGTGAAGCTGTGGAGTTTTACTGAGTTTAAGGAATGTAGGCTTTAGCTTCATGATGTATTCATGTGAAGAGCAAATGGGACACTTAAAATGGGACAATTGATTTAACATCTCAGCATTTGCAAATACTACACTTGTATACACACACCATATACTTATGTTATATATTATATGTACTCTTAGGTTATAATTTAAATCACAATGTACTTCACATAATTTAATAAGTGTAATTTACACACATATAATCCATGTACATTTGTTTTATCAGATATAATTTAAATCAAATATTACCACATTACATTATCTCATTTATTATTAAAGTCTATTAATTCAATAATTGTTTACAATATATATATATATATATACACACATGATGTATTCATGACACATAACTTTAATATGTACAATCATATAGTATAATTTAAATATACCTACACATAACAATTAATATAATCTTATTATATTAATAATTTACTTATTTGTTTCATTATTCGTAATGTCAAATAAATAAATTATTCACCTTATTAATTAATTAATAATATTAATTAATCCATTTGTCGTAATTATTAGTAACACTTAATTAATAATCATAGGATTAATTATCACATTAACAAATATAAATATCATCATATTTATAAACAAGTGGTTTATTATTATTTTATCTCTTGTAATAATAGTTAACATATTGTTAATCACCACTAATATTCCACTTCTCATGGATCAATGAAATTATTAATATTCACCATAATTGATTATCACTTACACGATTAAATATCACATGAATATGGATCTTATTATATTTATGAGCATGTTGCTTATTATTATTATATTACTTGCAATAATAATAATCCTCACATCATCAATTAATATTACTATTAAAATACCTCATCACTGTGCCACACAAGGCTTTCACGAGTTTATTATAAACTCCACATTTTCCTCAATTAATATAATTATTCAATTTAATATAATTGAGTTGACTCACAAAAACCATTTATATACGAATAAATATTCATTTCCATTAATATATTCATTTATTAATATTAAAAAATTCTCGGGTATTACAAATGCTGCGTGTTTACATTTAATGAATGAATGCTTTCCTGTTTCTTAGTTCTTCGCACCCATATTAGTGCTTCGTACCACTGTCATCATATGCATAAGGTGAGGCACAATGTATGTGAATGCATGTTGTGATTCCTCCTTCGGGAGGCAAAACCCATCGGTGATAAGTAATGACTCTGGGGACGGCTAAGTCTCTGGGGGCTCATAAAAAAAGCACCACCCAGATTCGCTCTAGTTGAAAGATCGGATTAATTTCCCCTCTAGTAGATTGCAATGATCTGGGACCTTCATGCCAAAAAGTCGCGAGAGTAGCCTAAGATAGGTCAGCCTCTGATTAACCAAATCCGATGGGAAGCTTATTCATACCTTCCTTTTTCAATACAATGTCAACTTTTCAATTCCAAATGTAAAGGAACACAATGTAAATAAAAATTTACATTCCTTGTCATATACATCCTGTCATGTTATCCTGTCATCAAAATAACTGACCTCTGTTTTGTAAGATAAGATTACAAAAAACTACAAAAACACATCATGGCATGCATCCTATCCCTACCTACATCAGGAAATTGACACGCCTACATTTTGTTGTAGGTAAAAAATTAGTCCGTCACTAGATCTAAGTCTAAGAAAGCACTAAGTCCATCCACGGACGTAACTTCCAATGCTTAACCAGAATCCACCCCTATATCTAAGGAAGAGTTTGAAGGACTAAAGAATCAGATAGCCGAATTGGCTAGTTTCCTTATAGAACAAAGTAAGGCTCTTAAAGGGAAGCAAGCCCAAGCTCACACAAAACCAGGAACACCTGGTGGTAGTGGTGGCAGTCAAGAGACCGAAAAGGCAGAAACTCAGATTCCTGGACTACAAAACCAGGACCCAACCTACAAAACCCCTGAAATCACCATCCTCAACAAAGAACAAGAAGCTGGTGACATTTTGAAGAAAGTACAGTAGACAAAAGAAATAATCTGGTCTATCAAAGGGACTGGGGCATTTGGCAGTGTCAATTATTCAGACCTCTGTATCTTCCCTAGGGCTCGTTATCCTGAAAAATTTAAAACTCCCGATTTTGAGAAATACGATGGATTGGGAGACCACTACACCCACCTGAAGGTATTCATTGGAGAACTATGATCCTATGCAGAGGACGAGAAGCTTCGAATGCAGTTATTCCAGAAAAGTTTAACCGGAGAGGCAAGAGCTTGGTATGCCCGTCTGGACAACTCTAAGATTCACAGTTGGGAAGAGTTAGCCCATGCCTTCCTCAGTCAATATGACTTCTAGTCTCAGATGGCTCCAGACAGATACCAAATAACCAAAATCAAGAAACAAAACACTGAATCATTCAGAGAATATGCTCAACGATGGTGACGAGTTACAGCACAAGTCATTCCACCTATGAATGAGACTGAGATAGTCATGACCTTCATCGACATCCAAGAAGCCCCATATTATAAGAGGGTCCTAGTAGGCATAGGAAAACTATTCTCTGAGATGATCAAGCATGGTGAAATGGCCGAAATGGGGCTGAAGTCTGGGAGATAAAGGACCTGACTACCTTGGAAGCCGTTGCCGAGCATATCCAGTCCAGAAATTACGAGAGTATTCCTCGGAGGGTACATAAAAATAAAATGAAGAGGTGTCCTTAGTATTACAAGGAAAGAATCAAAAAAGCGACTCAAATAGTATGCCCATTCAAAGGAGGAACTATACTCCTTTCCAAGCTTCAGCACAGTCTTCAAACCCTCTATTTTAGAAAAATATGGAGGTCAGGCGTCGAAGAACGTTCACCCCGTTATGGGATTCACTCGAGAATGTGTTAAAATTATTGACAGCCCAGAAGAAGATTGTCCAACTCCTTCCACCAACCAAAACTGGTGGATAGAATTTTGACCCAAGCAAGAAGTGTGCTTACCATTCTGGATCTTCGGGCCATGATACGCAAGACTGTTGGTCTCCCAAGCACAAAATTCAAGACTTCATTGACAATGGAGAGATTATGGTAACCAAACCAGAACAACCACACGTACAAGACAATCCCCTCCCTCAACACAAAGAGGAGAGTATCAACATGATCAGCACCAGAAATGCAGAAGGATCCAAATACCTCCGTTATGTGGGAGAGTCAACTCTATCTAGCAGCAACAGCCCAGACAGTTAGGAAATCTCAAAAAAGGCGTTTCCTGATAGAACAAGAGATTAAGTCTATCGAGGAGCAGATTGAACAGTTAGCAGAGCTGGTTATATACCAACATCAAATCACCAGACAGATGATGAACCAGACCAACCATTCTAAAGAAAATCCTCCCACACTGGAGATCAGTCCCATTCCCATGAGGGATCACTACCGGTCTCATAAGCATGAATCCTGGACCGACAAGATGGCCAAAGAGGAGAATTTCCAAGCTGGTAGGAAATTTGCCTTTCAAAGGAATTTCACCAACCTGAACCAGCCGATGAAGGAAATCCTCCAGATGTTAATCAACGGGGAATGGTTGCAGATTTATTACCTCCATTGAACCCTCGATCCAAGAAATTTGAACCTGACCAAATCTATCAGTACCACTCTAATGCACCCGGCTATGACACTGAGGATTGCTGTGCACTTTGTAACCTGATTCAGAATATGATTGAAAGCGGTGAATTGATAAAAGGGAATCAGGATACAGTGGTTGTTGTTTCCTGTGATAAGGAGCCATCCCTCACACCCTTAGAACTTCCCGGGAAAGGGGTCCAAGAAACACAAAACCCTGTGAAGGTGGCTCTGCCCGAGCCTTTAATCTTGCCCTACAGACCTCAGTATCCAGTTATCAGTCTGAAGAGGGTCCCATGGAACTATAGGAATGATGAAGGTTCCACTTTAAACAACATTGCCATAGTACCAAAGGATAATCCATTGTACCTTCCTCAGCGGGTGATCAAACCAGTCCTCAAAGCCAAAGAAAAGGTGGCTGAAGAGAAAATCGAAGAGTTCCTCAACAAAATGGGACACAATGAAATCAAAATTGTGCAAAGCTTGAAAGATGCACCCAAGAAAATGTCCATCCTAGATTTGGTCTTATCATCGGTGGATCATCTCAACGTTCTAGTGAAATTACTGAAAGAAGCCCATCTGCCATATATTATAGATGTCGAGAAATTTCGTCACGTGGTAGAACACATTTTCAACAGCAATGTGCTATCTTTCACTGACGATGATATTCCTGCAGAAGGAACGAGCCATCATAAGTCCCTGCATATAGCTGTGATGTCTTACGGGTATGTAATCGGAGGTGTGCTCATAGATGGAGGATCATCCCTCAACATCTGTCCCTACGATACCTTGGAAAGAATGAAGATCAACCCGAACCGAATAAAAACCAGTCAAGTGGTAATCCGGGCTTTCGATGATGCTCGCCGATAAGCTATTAGAGAAATAGAGCTTCCATTAGAGATTGGTCCGCACACTTTTTATGTGTCCTTTCAGGTGCTCAACATCGCCACTGGATACAACTTGTTGCTGGGCAGGCCATGGATCCACATGGCAGGGGCAGTGCCCTCCACCCTTCATCAATAGCTCAAATACATTATCAACAGTAACCTAATCACGGTCAATGCCGAACCAGAATACCCTTCTTACATACAGGGAGACATGCCTGTGATCAGCCTTGATGCAGGGATTGAACCTGCAAGTTTTCAAGCTCTAGAAGTGAGTGATACTCAATATCTATCTATCGGAGCACCAGCTTTGAAGCCTAAAGTCTCCCCTGAAGTGATGACAGTGGGCTAGGAAATGGTATCTTTGGGTTTCCAACCTAGAAAAGGGTTAAGATAGAGTCAGCAAGGTATTACAAGTCCAGTCCAAATCCTGAGCCAGACAGGGAATGCCGGATTGGGTTATTCATCCGGGTTAAGCTACAGGAACCCACACAAGCATCCTAAGACTCATGCTTCCACCATTTTGCTGCCAAACCTTACGGGTGTCTGATGGGTGCAACCCATGAGGAAAATCCCAGCTGTGGTATCAACTATGTTATATCCTCTCATTATACCAGCAAATGAGAGAACAACTCCCAAATCCGAGAAGGATAGCAAAAAGGGAAAAGAAAAGATCCTGTACAAAGGACGAGACCCATTTACTAATATACAGGTTATCATAAACTACGAGGGTATGAATGATGATATCCCAGATAGCAATGACGAGGATCAGATTCAAATTCCTCGCATCAAGAAGGAAAAAGGGGGCAGTTCAAAGAAAAACCCTAACCCTATTTCGAAGAATATCTTAGTCATCATCCGAGATGAGGCGGATGATCACAAATCCTTGATCCTCCATGCTTATGAGGATCTAACCTTGGATAACTGGAATAGTGTCCCTTGCCTCAGTCGAAAAGGGTAAAGGGACAGAGATTCCATCTGCCCTTTAAACATGCTTTCAATTACTACTTACTTTTGATTGCACAGCTATAGCAGTAACTTTTGTCATGCTTTGTCAAATGCTCTGTATATTTAAGTAGTTGTATATATTAAAGTGAAAGCATATTTGTTTTTAGGACTCAAGCATTGGATGTGTTTGTCTCTGCTGATGAGATGCCAACCTGTCAAAGTGACTACAACTTTGATGTAGAAATGAACTTTGACTTGATGGATATTGATCAAGAGGAGGAAGATGACTATGAGGTGCCCGAGGAGATCAAAGAATGGGTCGAAGATAAACCCAAACCAAACCTTGACAAAACCACCACTATTAACATAGGAACCTCCAAAAATGTAAAAGAAATCTAGATAGGCATAGACCTCACCCCAAGACCAAAAAGCCGACCTGATCGAATTCCTAATACAATTTCAGGATGTGTTTGCATGGTCACATAAAGACATGATTGGCCTATCTACTGACATTGTTATTCATCGAATGCCCATCAAAGATGTATTCAAGCTAGTTAAACAAAAGCTCAGGCGATTGAAACTTGAATGGAGTCTGAAAGTTAAAGAAGAAGTTGTTAAACAATTCAAAGCCGGAATCATCATAGTATCAACATACCCAGAGTGGCTGTCAAACATAGTCCCCGTAACTAAGCCCGGAGGGAAGGTACGAGTATGCGTGGATTATCGAGATTTGAACAAAGCCTGCCTCAAGGACAATTTCCCCGTACCTTTCATCCACATCCTGATTGACAATACAACGCAGTATGGCATGTATTCCTTTATAGATTGCTTTACTGGTTACCATCAAATCATGGTTGCTGAAGAAGACTGGGAGAAAATAGCTTTCATCACTCCCTGGGGAACCTTCTGCTATAGGCGACTCTCCTTCGGCCTCATCAATGCCGAAGCCACATAAAAGTGAGCCATGATGGCCCTGTTTCATGACATGATGCACAAAGAGATAGAGGTTTATGTTGACGACATCATCATCAAATCCCGGAGGGAGGATGATCACATTGGACATCTCAGGAAGCTGTTCAACAGGTTATGTAAGTATAACTTCAAGCTGAATCCCGTCAAATGTGCTTTTGGGGTCAAAGCAGGCAAGATGTTAAGATTCCTGGTGAGTAATCGAGGCATCAATTTAGACCCTGCCAAGATCAAAGTCATCACTGAGATGCTAGTACCTCAAATAGAGAAGGAGATACGTGGATTTTTAGGAAGAATCAACTTCATAAGCCGGTTTATTTCCCAGCTCACAGCAACCTGTGAACCCATCTTCAAGCTACTAAGGAAGAATTCCTCCACCAAATGGAACGAGGATTGTCAACGAGCCTTCCTTGCCATTAAGAAACAACTAGTACCTGTTTTGGTACCACCGAGGGATGGAGTTCCCTTATTCATGTACCTGTCCGTCAATGCCAATGCATTGGGCTGCATACTAGGATAGAAGGATGACAGTAGCAAGAAGAGAGCCATCTACTACATCAGTAAAAGATTCAGCAGTGGTGAACAGAAGTACACCCTAATTGAGAAGACATGTTGTGCGTTAGTATGGGCCGCCATGAGGTTGCAACACTATTTTCATGGTCACACGACCTACCTCATATCCCGCATGGATCCCCTAAAGTTTGTATTCAACAAGCTAATATTAAATTATCTACTATCCAAATGGCAGTTGATCCTACAACAGTTTGACATTTTCTATGTGACTCAGAAGTCAATTAAGGGTCAAGACATTGCAGATCAATTAGCTAAAGCACCTTCAGGAAGGTTCGAGCCCCTGGAGAATTATTTCCCGGATGATGGGATCATGACAATTCAACAACTCCAACAAGAGAATCTAGTCCAACCATGAAAAATGTATTTTGATGGAGCAGTAAACATGGAAGGTGCCGGAGCTGGGGCAGTCCTTATCTCTGGTACAGGAGAGCAATATCCTGTGGCTACCAAACTTTAATTTAGCAACACCAACAATACAGCCGAGTATGAAGGCTGTATAATGGTGTTGAAATTAGCCCAATCCATATGTATCAAATATTTACTGGTCTTTGGAGACTCTGAGTTGGTCATCAGACAAACCAATGGGGCATACCACACCAAAGAACTCCATTTGCTGCCCTATCATCGGCAGGTCGTCAAAATATCCCTTGAGTTTGAAAACATAACCTTCAACCATATTCCTCGGGGTAGGAATGACTTTGCTGATGCATTGGCGACATTGGCTTCATTGATCCGCGCATCTGGTAGGAGTGGGATTCCCTGCATCAAATTCATAATTCAGAAACCCCCGACATACGTGAATTACATTGGAGAAGTATCAAATGAAATACCTCCTATCAATCGGCCTTGGTATCAAGACATGAAGGAGTACCTCTGAGATGGATCTACACCCGCTAGGGCAAGCAAATTCGAGTGAAAGCGGATTCACAAAATGGCTATGAAGTTTTATCTATGTGGAGATGCACTCTATAAGAGAGATGCTGGAATAGGACTGTTAAGATGCCTTGATAAAGGGCAAGCCCAGAGATTGATGGATGAAGTCCACGGTGGAGTCTGTGGTCCACACATGAGCGATCATCTGCTGGCTAAGAAGATATTAAGAATAGGACATTACTGCATCTTGCTCAAAGCAGACTGCAATGATCACGTCAAGAGATGTTATCAATGTCAAGTATATGGAAATGCTATCCACGCTCCTCCTAATGAGCTACACAACATGAGTTTATTATAGCCTTTCTCCATGTGGGGAATGGATGTGATCGGGCCAGTGGATCCCAAAGCAAGCAATGGTCATCGATTTATTTTCACCGTAATTGATTACTTCACCAAATGGGTTGAAGCAGCCTCTTTTCCCAAAGTTACCAAAGAGGTCCTCAATGGTTTCATCAGAAATAATGTTGTCTGTCGATATGGACAACCGGAGGTGATTATATCAGACAACGCCAAGAACCTGAACAACCAAATGATGAAAGAACTGTGCAGGAAGTTCCACATCAAGCATCTTAACTCTGTCATCTATCGACCCAAGATGAATGGTGTTGTCGAAGCGGCAAACAAGAACATCAAGAAGATCATGCAGAAAATGTTTGCCAATCACAAAGAATGGCCTGAACTGCTGCCTCTAACCCTGTTAGCATACAGGACATCAATGCGTACCTCTACTGGGGCTACCCCCTATTCATTGGTCTATGGCATGGAAGTAGTCCTTCCTATAGAAGTAGAGATGGAGTCCTTGCATGTGTTAATCGACGCTCAGATGGACGAAGATCAGTGGTTACAAGACCAGTACCACCAACTGTCCCTGATAGATGAAAAGAGGGCAACAACCATTTTCCATGGGCAGTTATATCAGCAAAGGATTTCTCGATCCTACGATAAGAAGGTCCGAATACGATAATTCAAAGAAAACGACTTGGTGCTGAAGAAAGTTTTGGCCAATCAAGAAGAAGCTAAAGGCAAGTTCACCCCTAATTGGGAAGGCCCTTTCATTGTCAAGGAGGTATTGACATGAGGAGCTATCAGACTACAAGAGATGGATGGGAGCAAATTTCCCTAACTCATCAATTCAGATATAGTGGAAAGGTACTATGTCTGAAGCACATTTATGCCCGTATTCGGGTCCTACAAATCAAATCAGGTTCAGTTTTCACACAAAGCCGGAACCACGAATGACCTGATCTCCCTCCACCCGGGAGTATGTAGGTAGCCATTTCTAGTGCGGTCAAACAAATAAAAAAACTCATTAAACCAAACTCAAAACATAAGTCAATTACTTTTCAAACCTCACTCACACAAAAATTGAACTACGAATGACCTAGTCTCCCTTAGCTCGGGAGTACGTAGGCAGCCATTTACGGTGCAGTTTGACCTTCAAAAAAAATAAAAACCAGTCCTAAGACACCAAAACCATATAAAAGCTAAGTCCTATCAAGCTACCCTAATCAACAGGCCCATCTGAGATACTTTCTGACATCTCAACTGTCAGTCCATCAAGGAGAAGCTCAAGATACATCAACAACATCAAGTCATGAAAGAAGTGGTAATCACTCAGCAATAACAATATATATCCAAACAGGGAAGTGAATCAAAATATATTTCTCTGATATATAATATTGTTTGATATATGTATAGTATCCTATATATGACAAAAATGGCTGATCTAGTATATGTAGGAAACACAAAGCTAGTCTATGGACCCAGGGATAAGCGGGTCAATAATGCCAACATTGCATCTCTCCTTGAGGATGGAGGAGCAGCTGCAAGTGCAATACCCTCAGCCTCTATACGGCTCAAAATATCCATAGCCATCTGTAGTGTGGTACTATGGTCATCAATATATGCACTCATCTCGATAATCAGACTATGAGTATAAGACCGAAGAGTAATACTGTTAGTAATGTGGAAATCACGGGAAGCTATGGCCTCATCCCTCTCCACAAAAGCTTCATCCCTAGCAATTAAAGTCTCCTCGATCTCTATAAAAGTTGCGTCTCTGGCAGATCAGATCTCCCCTCGCTCAATTAATCCTACATCCTGAGTGGCTCGAGCCGTATCTCTCTCAGCCAAAGTTATATCTCTGCCAGACAAGGCGGTCAACATTAGCGCTCTAGCCTGATCCCTCTCAAAGGTCATCCTAGCTAATGAGTTCGCTAAAGCCGGATCTGTCCCTACAGGAATGATCTGCGGATCACTAACTAGTGCTACTGTCAAAACCATGAATAGCTCATCCTCAGTAGGAGACTCAGGATCCTCCACAGACTCCTCCTCTTCTGAAGCCACTATAGGAGCTGACTGGATGAATGTAGCTAATGCTATCTCAGCCTCCAACCATGCTCAGTACACTGGAGAACGATCCGGATGGCTACTAAAGAAATCAGCCCTCTCCCTGTGAGTCTAACACTTATACACTCTGATTAAGTCAGCAGATGACATAGACGAAGCTGACATCCTCTGATCAGCAGCCCCCTCAAACTGATGCAGGCTCTGAAACTGATCAAACTGGCCCATAACAGCTAGAGGATGATAAATAGTCACTCCCCTCAATCCCGCTAGGGGCAAATAGTCCATACCAGGTGCATGGGTGATGAAGCTATATGGGGAGACTAGCCCTGAGCATGGCAGAATCGAAAACGGATGCACAATCTCAGACAGAAATGCCGACCATGTCTCTGTATCGGTACACTCTGCGGGCTGAAAGGAGTAGGACATAGCTATATTATGGGAGAAACAATACCCTTGATGTCTGAAAAATCCAATCGGTCGAATATGGGACATGAGCCATACATACAACAAGAACGAACTGCCTCTAAAAAACCCCTCTGGGTGGGTACTGCAGTCGGTGGCTGACCTCAGCATCTCGGTCAATATCTTCGGTATAATGGTGCTACCCTTCCTAAGGGCCCGAACCACAACTATCAATCCCACGTCTAAATGGTCCAAACGTAGTGGCATATAGACGACGGATACGATGCACATCAGCAAAACGTCTATCCTGGCCAAATGCCACGCCTCTGCCGATACAATAAAATCCCCGGTATGTCGATCGTAACTGTCAAGCTCGACAAACCGATCGATCAAAAAGTTGATGGAGATCACACATCCAGAGATGATCTCATCCATAACGACGCTCTGGCGAAGACCTGACATCCGTAGAAACTGTCTCCTCATATCACTGATCGCCGTGCGAGTACAGGGCACCTCTAAAGCTAAGCCAGTGAACCGCTGGTACTCGTCAAGGGTCGGAGTCAACTCATGATACCCGAAGTAAAAGACCTGTCTAGCGGGTATCCAACAGGATAAGATGCCATCTACGAACCCGTATGGCACCTGAAAATCTATGAGGGCCAATGAATGCCCCAACATGTGATCCACTATCCCTCTGGCTGGGAAGGACAGACTGTCTTACCACGATCTCAATGACGATGCCACCACAGATGGTGGTAAATGCTCGATAAGGATAACGGTAGATGACGACATCTATATTACCCTATCACAAGACCATCCGAGGGTCAAATCTGAACTCATCTGTCTAAATTCATACACATGACATAATACATACATAATGATAATGATAAATATGATGCGACAGATAGAAAATATCATACATATCTACAACAAACTATCTACTGCAAGCATCATCCCTGTCTAATAATATAATACAGAATAAAAAGTACAGGAATATGGGGCACCACCACCCAACTATTAACAGTGGTCTATCAAAATGGGGCACATCCCCCCAAATAGCCAAAACAGTGGCCGACCAAAAGATATAGCTACAATAGCTATCCAAAAAGATCTAAAATATCTACACTCGGTTGGTTAACCTGCTCCATCTCCTCCGTGGACACAAAGTCACGGTCATCACGTATATCTAAGAGTGTACAAGGGAGGATCTGCCACTGTAAAATTGCTAGAAAATGGACCTAAAGAGGGGCCCGCTCCTGAGCTGGAAGGGCCAAAAGAAGATGCCTCTGACGGATCTTAGCCAAGATGCCTGATAAACAAATGAGCTCTCTCCAACTGCTGGGTCAAACCTATGATTTGGTCCAAATGAGTCGACTCCCTGAGGCAAGCTATCCAGTTTGTCATCATAACAGACCCAGGCACCATGTCTGCCATAAACTGGGTAGCCCGTGTTTGAGCTCCAATAGTGCGAGGACTCCACCAGCTGCTGAATGCCTCCTGGCTATAAGGGCCCTTTGATAGGTTAAAGCCATCTATGCCCTCCATAAGGATATCTGTTAGTGGCTAGATCAATGGCCAATGATGCTAAGCAGGAGGAACAATGGGAATGTGGATCTGCCCCGTAATGTTTCTAATCGTACGCTCTCCTAAATAAAGCTCCCAATCTCCCTCTGTCAACAATGGGACTCTGCGGGTCGACAATGCAAACTCCTGACCATTGGGAAAGCCTCCCTCAAATCCAACGGCCAAAAACTCAGAGGTATACGACATCCAAGAGATCGATCCAGCTGTTAAAAGCTCCAACTGTAGGCGGGAATGGGTAAAACCCTCAGCAACAAGGACCTCTATTAGAGTGGAGTGATGTCAATGCCGTCCCCGAGGATAGGTCTCCAGACCTAAAGCAGTGGCGGGCCGTAGGCAAGGAAGCCTTTCATACGCCCAGAACTGGCCATATAAATATCAAAAGTCCTTAGGGACCAAGACTGACAAATATAAATGCAGAAATCAAAAAGGTACAAGAAAGATGTACTCACTAGCAGAAATGGGTAGAATACTAACCAAGCCTCTGTCAAACCCTCTGAAAGCATGCTCATGCCCCGGAGAAAATAGGCAAAGGTGTAGGAACCCCAATTAAAGTCACTGAGGCGCTCTGCATGTCGGGTAACACTGATCAGGGTGAAGGACAAAGTCGATGAGTTATCCGCCATAAAATAACCCCTGATGATCACCAGAAACAATCGCCTCAAGATGCGATCTCTAACCCTCTAATTATCAGGCAGAGGCTCAAGTAAAGCCCCACTCTGGGCATCTATACTCAAGGGACCAGATCGGATAGTCTGACCCTTGATCGCAATCGCAGGAACTCCCAGCAGGGACCGAACAGTAGTAGGTGTGATGTCAGCCACGACAGGTACTGGCTCACCCTTGAACTCAATATCGGTGATGAACCTCCAGTCCATAGGCGTCATCATCACCTCATAGTCCAATAAATGAAGGGACTGAGTCTGGTGGAACTAGCGCTCAAACAAAGCCCTCATATACCCCCAAGGGCAACGACGGGGAAGAATAGAGAAGAAGGCCTGAAACCTCTAGCCGTCAATGATATCCCTATATTCTTGGTGCAAAGTATGGTACAGGGAGTGCACGTTGAACCAGTTCCCTCGAGGCTGCATAAAGCCGGGAACCTGCATAAAAAATCAACCCATGTCAAAAACTTGTGCCCCGAGAATGGCAAAAGAAAGAAAGAGAATCCAAAAAGAAGAAAACTTCAAGCTACCTCGTTGCCGTGAAGAAATTTCGATGGATGACGACCCAAGTCCCCCAGCAACTTCTGGGTCAGCACAACAATGCCCGGAACCTGCGCACGTGGAGCCTGAGCAAGGGCAGGAGCAGCAAAATGAGCGTGCTCATCAGCAATATCAATCGGCTACTCATCTTATGCTGGATGAATCACTGACTCGGCTAATCTGCCAGGCGGTCGAGCTGGACGTGGCTGAGGAACATCAGAAGCTCGCCTACGTCTAACGCCTGAAACTACCCGCTAGCACTGCCGGGTCTATCTTGGTCCATCACCTAGACAAAGTCTCCAAATCACCTTAGAAAGGGTGTGGTAAGCCTAAAACCTGTGGCTTATTAGTTTGAATAGGTACTTTATGCATTTTTAAGTCCAAAAATATGCATGGCTCAGTTAAAAATACCCAGGAAAGTCAAAACTGCATGTTTTTCAAAAGCTAAATCCAAAAACCTGCATGGGTTAGTTAAAAATCCCCAATAGAGTCAAAATTGCATGTTTATTAAATGCTCAGGATTTTGAATTTTTTTTGCCAGAGTCTCCTTTGTAAAATGGACTGTCCACATGCACACAGGCATGTCTAGGTGGCCA
Organism: Panax stipuleanatus; assembly: GCA_020205555.1. Taxonomy (NCBI): domain Eukaryota; kingdom Viridiplantae; phylum Streptophyta; class Magnoliopsida; order Apiales; family Araliaceae; genus Panax; species Panax stipuleanatus. The sequence goes on along the minus strand of CM035124.1, from coordinate 48,228,064 downwards.
TTCAGTAGCACACCTTCCCAAAAGCAGGAACAGTTTATATTTATGGGGAAAAAATCAAAAGTAGACTTCACATGGTAGCCAAGTTACCATGGACATTTTTAGTTGAAAATCCAGGCTCGCTAGGCCTCAAAAAGGATGAGTAAACTGATCAAAAAAGAGCAAAATATGACTGTCTCATAATCTAAATTTTCATACATCAAAAGGTGCATTACAGTAAAATATGCATACATATGAAGTCAGGAAATTTTTAACAGGTCATATAGGCATATATTTTTCAGAAAATTTTTGCATCTGAAAGCACCCTACGTAGTTTACATGCTTTTAACGGTCAAAACTAGCGAAAAAAGGACGTAAGATGTTACTTGCGATGAGTTGAACACGTGGGAACTAATGGAATGTAGAAAAGGCTGCCCGAACTCCGTTGATCTGAAAAAGAAGATCGAATTCCGTTTGAAACTCGAAATTAAACTGATTTCAAATGAATTCCCGCAGTAAATATAAAGCTATAGACAGAAGCGGGCCCACCTGCAGCAGCCGCACCTCTACCTGTGGCTCCCCAGGGTAGGTCCCGCTCCCTCCGGCTCGGTTCAATTCGAGTTAAAATGGAGTTTATGAGCTGCCAAGTCAAATTTGAAGAAAAATAGCTACGCAATTGAGCTGTTTGTCCTGAAATTTTGCGTTTAAGCGGCGTAATCTTGACAGAAAGAGAACTCTCTGAAAACCCTTGGTATCCATCTCGAAGCAATGTTCGGGAACCAATGATGAAGAATGCTAAAAAACAGCCAAAAAACTGCACAAAATTGTCAAAAACTGCCACTTTCGAAGCATCGGGTACTGGCCGATGACAGTTAAACCGTTAGCACAACTCCAACGAAGCATCGGGTACAGACCAATGACAGTTTAGCCGTTGGCCCAACCCCAGCGAAGCGTCAGGTACTGATCGATGACAGTCTAGTCGTTGGCTCAACCCTAGCGAAGCGTCGGGTACTGACCGATGATAGTTCAGCCGTTAGCTCAACCCCAGCGAAGCGTCGGGTATTAACCGATGACAGTTCAGCCATTAGCTTAACCCCAGCAAAGCGTCGGGTACAGACCGATGATAGTTCAGCCATTGGCACAACCCCAGCAAGGCATCGGGTATAGACCGGTGATAGTTCAGCCGTTAGCTCAACCCCAGCGAAGCGTCGGGTACAGACCGGTGACAGTTCAGCCATTGGCACAACGACAGCTAGGCATCAGGTACGGATCGAGACAGTTCGACCATTGGCTCAACCCTAACAAAACATCGAAAGGGATCCGATGACAGAAGCAATATAATAATCCATCCCCGATGATGGAATCTATTATACACATCCTCAAAAGGAGAAACGAGATGAAGTGGTGATTCAACTTACTATGGCAAACTACCGGTGTAGATTATTGTCTAGATAAGCATAGGGAGAACTCATTGGAATAACTCGGCGGCAATAATGTCGTCCACATCAGAGTCACCTAGGCTATCATGGATGATGTCATCCCTAGTAGAAAGTGACAAAAATAGTTCACAGTAGCCTACTAGTGACATCCCCAACAGAACAAGACAGCAGCCTAACTCTGATAACTTGTCAGTGGATGTCCTACCAGCAACCGACTGACAATGCCGCCCCAACGGTTGTCATGAATAACGTTATCCCCAGCAGAAGCTAACGTGATCAATCAGTGATAACCCTACCCCCTCGACGGTATCTGACATTCATTACATACCATATGATGCATTGCCTCCCCTTTATATTTGCATTTCTCGTGTCTACTAATCTTTATCATGTCCATTTCATTACATTGCATGAATATGATAAAGAGGGGCATTTGCAGACACTGGAAATTTCGTTTCCTTGTTACTAACACTATAGGAGAGCTAGATTATCTTTTTAAATCAACCCCGATCTCAATACCAGGACAACTACAGCCCTGGTCACCAATATCGAGATATCAACTCAACCCCGATCTCAGGATCGAGCCTTCAAATCAACCCCAGTCTAAATATCGAGCCATCAACTCAACCCCGATCTCAATACCGGGCCATCAATTCAACCCCGGTCTCAATACCGGGCCTTCAAATCAACCCCGGTCTTAATACCGGGCCTTCAACTCAACCCTGGTCTCAATATCGGGCCATCAGTTCAACCCCCGTCTCAATACCGGGCCTTCAAATCAACCCCGATCTCAATACCGGGCCATCAGTACAACCCCGATCTCAATACCAGGCCATTAGTTGAACCCCGGTCTCAATACCGGGCCATCAGTTCAACCCCGGTCTCAATACTGGGTCATCAGCTCAACCTCAGTCTCAATACCGGGCCATCAGTTCAACCCCGATCTCAATAGCGGGCCATCAGTTCAACCCCGATCTCAATATCGGGCCATCGGCTTAACCCCGGTCTCAATACCGGGCCAGTAGTTCAACCCCGATCTCAATCCCGGGTCATTAGCTCAACCTTAGTCTCAATACCGGGCCATCAGTTCAATCCCGATCTCAATATTCCCAATCTCAATATTGGGCCATCAGTTCAACCCTGATCTCAATATCGGGCCATCGGCTCAACCCCAGTCTCAATACCGGGCGAGTAGGTCAACCCTGATCTCAATACCGGGTCATTAGGTCAGCCCCAGTCTCAACTTGGGAAGTATAGGTCAGCCCCGGTCTCAACTCGAGAAGTATAGGCCAGCCCCGGTCTCAACCCGAGAAGTATAGGTCAGCCCCGGTCTTAACCCAGGAGGTACAGATCTGCCCCAGTCTTAACCCGGGAGGTGTAGGTCATCCCCGTTCTTAACTCGAGAGGTTAGATCAACATCAAAACTAATCCTGAAGCATCACAACATCTCCAGAGGAAAACCTGGAGCAGCCAAGTCAGCCTTAGAGATAACACAAAGGACAAACAGACTCGAATGGGATCCAAATCCTAGAAACAACCCCAAAAATTCAACCGAAGGCCATGCTAACACTGAAGGCAACCCCAGGAGGGGCAAAATGGTTATTTTATCAACTCTAAGCCAATTCAGTCAAACTCAAGCCGAATTGATGCCACCAAGGTCAGAACAAACCCTAACAATGATCCCGAGTGCAAACAGAGCAAGACAGCTCAACGGATAAACTGTGGAGAATCGAAGACCTGGTTATGAACCCATCTTCTTGGACCTAGAAAATGTTTTATCCCATGTCATTGCGACAATCTCGGCGAGGGTTTTACAAAAAGGTATAGCACGCCTCAAACAGACGCTCCGATCAAAAGTTAGAAAGTTTTAAATTAGACCTCGTGTTACTCCTTCGAGACGACGGGACCCGCCATGTGGGCCCTACCACGTGGAGCCGCTCCTCTACCTACGGCAGCAGCAGGTAAAGTGGAGGCTCCCGGGCCTATATATAGAGGTGCACCCCCCTCTCATTAAAATAATTCAAAAAACACTCTGAACCCCTGTTAGTTTGGTTTTCTGTCTATGTTCTTGTCTTCCAAACCCAAATTTTTTCACTCTAACACGTAGATATACCCACATACTACCACATATCAGAAAATAACTTGTAGATTCAGACGTTTAAAGTCTACGATTTGGCAAAAAGCCCGTGTAGCAGTCTATGGTAAGTATTTTTACGATCAACAAGTCAATCTACTTCTCTACACTTTTATACACATGCATATCAAGTTTTGTTTTCTAAATATGCCCGGAACTCCGTTTCGTGGCCGTTTTTGTCAATTTTTGGTACATTTTTGTACATAAACTCATTTTCTGGTATTTCTACAACTCGGATTAACGATCCGTCACTTCCAGCAGCTTTGGCATACTTGCATCTTCATTTTAAGCAACTTGGTCGGAATAGGTTATCTTCCCAGTCCGGGTTTGGCTCTTTTTTGCATATATTTAACTGTATATACACTAATTTTTCAATTCTGTCAAGCCCGGATGTCAAATCCACGGTAGTTTATTGCTTTTATATATATTTATGCATATATAAGCAACTTTCACCACTACTAGGTTATCTTTCCAGTCTTGGTTGACTACGTTTCTGTCTTTATATATATATTTATGTATTTCAGTTTGGCCTGGATCATTTTATGGCGTTTTTACTGCTTTTGTATATATTTAAGCATATATAAGCAGCCTTCACCACACTGGGTTCTCTTCCCAGTCTTGGTTGACTACTTTTTTATAAATTTACATTCCAGTTCGGCCTGGATCATTCTGTAGCCTTTTTATTGTTTTTATACATATCTGCAACATTCACCATACTGGGTTATCTTCCCAGTCTTGGTTGACTACTTTTCTGTCTATTTTAATTTCAGTCCGGGCACAGGCGTGAAAACCCATCGCTCTTTTTACTATTTTTCTATATATATATTTCAATTCTGTCCAGCCTGGATCATTCTGTGGCTTTTATACAGCTTTTACAAATATATATATATATATATATATATATATAAATTTTAGTCCGGGCATCGGTGTAAAAACCCATCGCCCTTTATAGTTTTGCATATATAATTGTATATATATTGCTTTACTCGCTTTTATTAAATTGTTGCTTTAAATATTCATTTGATATGAATCGACACTGACATTTCTGCAGGTGAACTAGATTTCTTTAAATCTCGCCAACTCTAGCTTTCAAACTGTTCAAAATAGGTCTAGACAGAACCAGAAAGCTAGAAAGGCTGAGATTTATTTAAATGTAGCTTTTTTCTAGTTTTAGTTGTAAAAGCAACCTCGCGGCCCTTAGATCGCTATCTAGTGGGAACGAGATGCTTCGGCCATGTGCGAACCAGGATTTACTGATGAATCCTTGGTTCTGGCGATATTTGAATATATTTTTGTATAAATTTGAATTGTGCAGGTTTATTGGCCTCCCTATGTGAGCCTAGGAATCATGGGATTCATGATCAAATTGATCAGAATCTGATTCCCATGATGGACAAACTCCACTTTATAAATGTACCCTGCCAGTTTTTTTGTAAAAATGTACATACAAAAGACCTTAAAACGGTTATCCAGATTGAAGGTCTCAACATAGTGAAAATATGATTTATCGTGTCAGAGTCCCTCCGATGGTTGTCATGCCCATGAGGAGACCGACACTTGTATATATGTTGTGGTCGAGGATGCTTCGCAGCCCGACAATCATCATTCAAATTGAGCCTTAAGGCTAAAAAGATAAAACTGAAGTATCGATGTGCTTCAATTCTTATGTTAGCGTAAGGGTTTGAAAACTTTCTTTCAAAACATCATGCAACAATCTTTTCGTAAAAAGAAGTGTTTACAAATCAAATCAAACACTTTTACAAATCAAATCAAAGAATTTTTGCAAAACAAAATCAAACCCTTTGTATATAGGTTCAACGATGCATAAACATACTTCCAATCAGAGCATATGCCCAATTTTCAAACACCATTCACACACACATTGCATATTTAAAAGGGAAATATTAAAAAGATGCGGTACCGTGTTTTTACGGAAGTTGTGGGGTGCCTAACACCTTCCCCTCACTTAACCAATCCCCCGAACTCAAAACTTTATTTTTAAAGATCAAGTTTCGACAGTGTCTTGCAACTGGGCCTCTTTTCAAACAAAACTTGGTTGAGTTGGTACAACCATTTCAAATCTACCAACTGGCGACTCTGTAAAACATTCCATCATCGACGTGATACATGTTGGCCTTTTCCTAAAAAACCCTTCAAAACCTTTTTTATAATAAAAAGAGTAAGGGTAGAGATAACTTAGGAAGAGAGAAAGATCTGGGTTGTGACCCGACCCGCGAATTTTTTTTACGACGTCGACACCAATCTAAACGGCGAATCTCTTGTCATAGTCCGAGGGGTTGTTTGGTAAGCCCATAAAACTCTAATGTGACGCCCCTAAATCCGAGTACTTGAAACCCGAACTTGGTGCTACACGATATCATTTCACTGAGCGAAATAATATAATTAACAAACTTAATATATATATATATATATATATATATATATATATATCAGAGTTGTCTAATCCCAGGTACACGACCTTTAAATTATTTCATTACATGATATATAATAAATATTATCGTCTTAATAAAGTCTAACTATTACACAAGATACCATTAACTTATTCCTGCAACTTTCCTTTCCCTTTGTTTTTGCCAGAGCCTTCCGGTTGATCATGCTTAGCTAAAAACATTTAATTTAAAGTAAGAATGAGCATTCAATTGCTCAGCAAGTAATAGCAGTTAATAAACTTTAGCTGAAAGATGTAAATATTTTTTTTGAGGTATACTTCTACAACGAATCAATAGTTGTGAAGTCTTTCGAAACATTTCTAAATAACATATCAAATCGTTTAAAATTTTAAAATGACGAAGTGACTATAAATGCTGAGCAGTCAATAGACCATGAACTTTTATTTTTTATTTTTGAAAAGGTTTAAACAGAAATTCATCTGCAAATCGCTCTGGTCTTACGGACATGTAGGGTGATCAGCCCCATTATATCCTGTATTGATCAATACTATCTGGTGGAACGATAATTTCGTTCACTCTGTTCGCCTTAGGCACATAAACAATTTCCCCATTACGGGTTGTTCATACTCAGTCTGGAATCCTAACTAAACAATTCAGTTGGACGACTTTATCATAAATAATAATATTCAACAGTTCAATTTAAACTATGTCTAGCCGAGTCAAATAGCTTAGACAGTCTTTAAACCATAAATACCTACCGAAGTTTAATAGTATGTAACAGGATTTGTCATATCAAAAAAAAATTCAAGTTCAAGAGTTCTTGCATGAATATAACAGTTCATACAAGTCGGCACACTTGTATAATAAAAGACAATATTGATAAATATTAATAAATAATAACTGAATTGAATAAAATTCCACAATATAAGAATAATTTCATAAACGTATCATGGATATCATTACGGATATGAATAATTGACAATAATTATTCATGAACATGCTTTTTGCTTACTAGGATCCAACGCATAAAGTAAATGCATAAGTTAAGATACTTGCCTTGATCGTTGTTTACTTCTACGTAGTATAGCTTAAGCTTTTTTCTTTAATATAAAGTCCTATCATCAATAGAATTATTCTTTTTATTAGAATAATATAACTTAACACATAATACTGCTTAATCATGTTGTCACATGTTCATATCAGTCATTAAAACACATAAAGAACGTATACCTAGTCAAACTATGTCGATTTAGTTTGAGTTCGGTATCGTTTCGGCATCCTGATTGCATTATCGGATAATTAACGAATTTCTTTTTAATGAAACTTTATTCAAGAACTTAAATATTATATTATATAATTTAATTATCATTTATAATATTTGTCCAAACATTAAAATCATTCATAATGATTTTTCAAACACTGATATATCATTTTTAATGATTTAATTGCTAAATAATTTTATTATCATTAATATTTAAATAATTTAAAATATTAATGAACTTCATGTCAACACGTTAAAAGTTATTTATTATAACTTGAACACATTTTGAAAACCTTAATATTACCTTTAAATAATTTTTAAGATATTAAAAATATTTTTAAATAATTACCATTAATATTTAAATATTAATGTTATTCATATCAAAATATTAAAAGTTATTTATTATAACTTAAAATAATTTTAAAACCTTTATTTCACCTTTAAATTATTTATAAAACATTAAAATCATTTTTAAATAATTTATTTAATATAATTATTAAATAAATTTATTATCATTAATATTAAAATATTAATGAAATTCTTATCAAAATATTAAAAATTATTCATTTTAACTTAAAATACTTTTTAAAACTTTAATATCATTTTTAAAATATTAAAACCATTTTTAACTAATTTATTTAAAATAATTATTAAATAAATTTATTATCATTAATAGTAAATTATTAATGAAATTTAGCTCAAAATATTAAAAGTCATTTATTATAACTTAAAATATTTTTTAACACTTTAATATCATTTAAAATGATTTTTAATATATTAAAATCATTTTTAACTTATTTATTTAATATAATTATTAAATAAATTTAATATCATTAATATTAAAATATTAATAAAATTTATATCAAAATATTAAAAGTTAATTTTTAAAATAATTTTATAAATTTTAAATAATTAATTTCTATTTATTTTAAATATTTTAATTATTTTTAATTAATATAATTTTTTGTCAAAAATCAGTCTGTCGCTAAAGGGCTATCGCGACAAGAAGTGTCGCCTTAGGTGTTCTTGAGCATTCAAAATCAGTATCCTGGGTACCTAGTTTAACCGGCTTTAATTCTTTGTTCTTGATGTTTCTGGGCATGAGATTGTACTAGTTATGTAGTATTGAGGTAATACTACATGTAATAACCAATTTCATGGTCAAACTATATCATATGAAGAAGATATAAGGAATCGAACAAGTTGTCAGAGCTGTTCTTCATTTCCTGGGCTGCCCAGAAACAAAAAGTCATGGCCGGTCAACGTTCTTTCTGGACTTATTTCTTGCAGGCTGTTCATGGTTTAGGTGGTTTAAACGTCGTGCCTTGTAGTATAACTACCAAGGTACACGGTTCGAGCACTTATAGAGTCTAGGTATCCACAAGCATCACGATCCAAGCCTCTAAAGAACTGTCAGACCGCAGTCTTGAATTTCTGGGTTACCCAGAAAATAAAACTGAACGGTCAACGACGTTTGACCGTCTACAACTTTCGATCCGTGTATTTCTAAGATTTGAGAGTGCTCTGGACTTGTAGTCATCATGTCATACTATAATCTAGATATAAATATACATCCTAACAATCTATCAGTTGCAAGATCAAAGCCGGTCAAAGTCATTGCCTGAGCACGTTCTTCAGTTTTCTGGGTTTTCCAGAAAACTCATTTTCGTGACTGGTCAACGTACTTTGACCTTAAATAACTTTCATTATGTTGCTGCAAAATATGATCTAAGGCCATAAACATGCAGTCCACATACTAGAGAACAATCTATTGCACTTTCATGATCAAACAACTAACCATGAAGAAGATCTGGAGCTTGTAAAAACCTGTCAGACCGTTGATAAACTTTCTGGGTTACCCAGAAACAGATTTCGTGTTCGATCAATGAGTTTTGACCAACAATATCTTACGATCTACACATGATATAAGCATGATTCCACTTACAGTATACTAACATCGTGGCATAGAACACATTCAAACACATAAACACAACATATCATGAACATGGTGATATTTATAAGCCCCGACTTTGGGCTGTCAGACAGCATTTTTAGGGTTCTTGAAAATTTTAAGAAATCTTCGATTTCGAGCCTTTTGATGTTATGAAAATATTATTTCTCAACCTAGATCACTTATTAACATACCATACAACATAAATAAACACTTAATCATAAAATCTAATGAAGATTTAAAGATCTAGTATTAGTGTTTGAGTTTTATACATTTTTTGAAAAATTTTGATTTTTGATCTTTTGATCTGTTCTTGGATTGTGTATGGGATGTTTTGGGCTTTTTAGATACTGATCTTGAGAGTATATTTCGTGGGTTTAGAGAAAGAGAGAGCAGCTTGGATTGAGTGTGCAAAATAAATAAAGTTTGCTTTCTTTTTCTTTCTTTACGTACTATCTATTTGATTCATTGAATCTGATTTTGCTAGGTGTCAAAATTTTCGGTTGATAGAGGAGATTTGAGCATGTGTGCAAATCTTAGCATTAATGAGGCAATATCTTGGCAAGATTTGCAAGCTAACCAAATAAAATATCTCCAAAAATGTTATTTTAGTAAACTAACAAAATTTTTAAAGGTATTATTGTCCATGATGCATAATTCTAGGGTTTAATCCTTAGATTTAAACTCTTAAGGTTTTCCAAATAATTTCTAGGGTTTGAAAAAGTAAGTTTAAGGTTTAATAAAAATTTAATTATAACATACTAATTAAAATTACGGTTTTCAATAGAAAATTAAGGTTTCATAAAAATTAGGGTTTCTTGATATTATTAAGGTTCCCAATATATGAATTAGGGTTTCCTAATCATTATCCTTAATCACATAATATACACACTTTCATTTAAATATAAATATAATCAATTACTATGTTTAATATTTAAATAAAATAAATAAGTTCTTAACATATATTTATATAATTATGTCAATAATCATAATTATAATTAAAATCCATAATTATAAATCGTATTAATATACTTACATATATTTGAATACAAATATAGTTAATAATCATATTTAATATTCAAATTCCTTAAGAAAAAAATTTCTTATTATTCATAACATAAATATACTTTCCTTTTTAAATAAAATTATACAATAATTGTATTAATCATGAAATTTCATAACATAGATCAAAATTTAGGGTTTTGATCTATAGTCACACTTTACATCATAAATACCATTATTAATTAAGTTAAAATAATTAACTTAACTAATCTTGATAATTTCATATAATAAAATAATTATTATAATAATTCTAAGAATCATTTCATATATTATTGAAATAATACCTTAATCATATTTTCATGAAAAATAAATAATGAAATATTTTTACTACCAAATTACTTTATTATAAGAATATAATTTATAATAATCAACAATTCCTTTTTCGAAAAATGTATTCGAAATCATTTATGAAATCAATAAATATATATTTATCACATATTCACATATGTTTTACCTTGCACATATTTTCACCTTTATTTTGATAGAAATAATATATATATATATAAAATTATACGCAAAATTTCTTATTTAATTATATACAAATCTTGGGTTATTACATTCACCCTCCTTTATAAGGATTCTGTCCTCGGAATCACCGTTTCAAAACTTATACACACAAGGGTAAATAATATACACATTTATTGCAAGTAGATCTTGATCAGATTCGATCGAACTTATCTTTAACTTATTCAGCATAAAGCTTATCTTATCTGATTAAACGAAAATTTGATTTCTAATAGAACTCAAATTCCTCCTTCAAAATTTCTTAATAAAACGATTTATTATTTATAAGAAAATCATATATAAGAAAATAAAAGTTATTCGAATAATACCTGGAATTCCATCCCCGGCTGCTACCGTATCTTGAACCGTCATATTGAAGGTCCTCACAGTTGGCTTGCTCGTCGGAGTTGGATAAGTGATTGCCAGCTTTCCACTGCTTTTTCCAGCATTCGCATTTCCCCCATCGGCTTTTCTTTTCGGACAATCCCTTGCCATATGATCATTTGATCTGCAAATGAAACAACCACTATTCTTTCTTGGATTGGGGCAATTAGGAGAGATGTGTCCCTCCTGCCTGCACTTGTAGCATACAAATTTTCCTTTAAGACACTCACCTGAGTTATTCTTCCCGCAATTTCCACACGGTTCAACCTTTTTCCTTATTCATCATTGACTATTACCAGTACTTCTAGAATTTGTCCACTTTCTTTTTCCACTTGCACTTACACTGTTTCCTTCCACCTTTACTTTTCCTTCGACCTTACCCTTATTCTTCTTTTCCTTGTTATAGAGGCTCATGGCCTCACTTCCTCCTTTGGCAATAATAACCTTTTCCAATAATGATCCAAACGAGTTAATCTGCAGCACTGCAACCTTGTCGTAGATCCAGGGCTTTAGGCCATGTTCGAACCTTCGTGCTTTCCTTTCTTCATTATTCACTTGTTGCGGAGCGAACCTATCTAATTCGTTAAACTTTGCGGCTTATTCTGAGACGGTCATATTTTCTTGTTTCAATTTCTAGAAATCTAACCTCCATCCTGTCCTGCATACTGGACGAGAAGTAATTTTCGAAGAACAGTTCCTTAAACCTTATCCATGTCACCACTTCTGCTCCGACTCGAGTTTGATTAGCCTCCCACTAGAAGTTCGCTTCTCCTTTCAACATGTAGGTAGAAAAAGCTGTCTTTTGCCCCTTTGCTACCCTAGCAATAACAAAATCTTTTTATATTTCCATTACCCAAGTTTGGGCTTCTATAGGGTCAGTCATTCCTTTGAATTTAGGCGATCCTACTGCCTTGAAGTCTTTGAATTTTGCCAATTGATTATCTAGCTGATTTCTGGCTGCTGGTGCTCCATTTTTCATAGCTTGTGCCAACATATTCTCAAGGTTTTGTATCGGGTTTACTTGTCCTTCTGCTTTATTAACAGATTCTTCTGCCCTTTGGTTTTGATTATGTCTCCTTGGCGGCATTATCTGGTTAAACAAAATCTTAAAGTTATTATCTTATCATTCATATACCATTATTAATCGTATCATAAAAGATAGAATATAAAATTCTAAATTTAGACCAATTTAGTTTGCTAGATTCCCAAATCCAGCTTGCCGAATTGACAAATTGTCAATTAATCAACATACTATCTTGACATATAATAATATCATAACATTTATATTCATATTCAAACATTACTTAGTACTTTTCATTACACAGTACAGGCTGTCATAGTCACTTACTATCCCTTAGTGGTAACAAAAGTCAGGATTCATCATGATACTTATGCAAAAGTAATACATTTCACACCTATATATACTATATCACATTCCATACATATGTTGGGTTTGTACGTAACGCAATCATGCAATCAAATCACATAAATAGGGCGGAAGCGTAAAAAACTAGGTTTTCAAAATTTATACAAACCCATTACCATGATCATTCTTGTGCATCAATTATCAGTGAATGAAGAAGGAGAAAAATAGAATTATACCTTTGAAGATACAAGCTTCCTCAGGTACAAGTTCTACTCCTTTGATTCCTTTGATTCCTCTGTAGTGGCTCATTCCCTTGATCAATGTCAGCCACCGAAATGTTTGGCCTCTAACGATGATCCACCAAGGAAGATGAAGAACTCAGTAAGATGGGTTATTGGCTTAACCCTTGTTTCTATCTCTATAGAATATGTGTACTCCCAACTCTTGAAAAATTCACGTCCCTTATTTCTAATATAAGACTCTCTTATATAGATATTAGGTTAACCCTCCTAATCCAATTAGAATAGGGTTTTATTTAATTAATTAATTAAATACTTTTAATTAATTTATATCCTAATCTTTATTAGGATTGAGAGAGAGTACTGATATTATATTAATTCTTAAACTCCTTTAGAATTAAAATAATAATAATAATAATAATATTAATAAGACTCCTCTTATTAATTTATATTTAATATTTCTAAAATATTAAATAATAAACATTAAGCTATTTAATTTATTCTATCATCATAGATTAAATTAATTATACTTAATGCATTATTACTATCATGCCATTTTCTTCTTAAATAATTCTTCTTCCTTTTATGGTGTGACCCTTTAGGTTCTCCATATTAAACCGATTGTGAAAAAATCAATTAGAACAATTCTAATCTTATTTAAATAAACAAATTAAACTAATAATCTATTTAAATAAATAACATTTATTCTACAATAGGGATAAGCCTCCCTAGCGATCAACGACTTTCCAGATAATATAGATTTCAACATTAATCATAAAAGAACCTGTGAGTTAATAGTTACCGTACAATTCAATCCTTCCACCATACAATGTCCCAATTAAATATAAGACATGGATTTACTGTCAAGTCATAATTTATTTAATTATATGTATTTCGATTAGAAAATGCACGACTCCAAATAATGCAAATTAGAAACCTCTTTCTAATTTCATTCTATCTTGGCCAAGGATTCCTGGGTTGTCATTTAACGAATCACATAGGACATATCTCCTCTTTTACTAGAGGTGGTAGATTCTTTATTGATCATTCATTATCTCCATATGTAACTCATTACACCCAAGCATACCCTATATATGCCTTAAAAGGCCTGAAGGAATTAGTCAAAGTATAATTTGTTACATACAAGATACTATGATGATCTCAAGTCTAAGGATCACATGTACTACTATCACATTAGGAATTCCTATTGACAGGCGAGTAAAACTCCATTAGGTATTCCATAGCGAGTCACGTTCAGTGAACTTATTCTCCAATAAGCACCTACATACTTGCTTTAGTGTCTCCACACAAATGACCATGAGATCAGTCATCCTCATCCAATGAGCAAGCAACATATGTACCAATCTATCCGGATTTACTAATCCCCATTTTAGTAATCCCACAATTGGGAACTATTTTAGTTTTTAAGCTTTCTAAGAATTTAGATCTCATTATCATGATCTCATCATGATTCTAAAAGCATTGCTTAAAACTATGGGTTATTTACATATTATAAAAACAGCACCATGTAGATAATTATATGCCTTAAATGAATATTTTATTAATAAATAAATAAGATTGTTTACAAAGTATGTGCTTTGTCATCATACATGATTAGCTTGTATGCACACTACTATCAATCTCCCACTTGCACTAAAGCCAATCGCCATGGTATCTCATACCCATCTTCTCTAAGTGACGATCAAACTGCTGTTCTGTTAAAGCTTTAGTAAATGGATCTGCAATGTTGTCTTGAGAGTCTACACGCTCCAAGGCGACGTCTCCTCTTTCAATGATCTCCCTGATCAAGTGAAATCGCCGCAACACGTGTTTAGATTTCTGATGAGACCTGGGTTCCTTAGCCTGTGCAACCGCTCCAGTGTTGTCACAGTATACGGGAACTGCTTCTCCAATGGTAGGAACCATACCAAGTTCAGTTATGAACTTCTTCATCCAAACAGCTTCCTTTGCAGCTTCACTTGCAGCTATATACTCTGCCTCTGTCACTAAATCAGCAACCGTTTGCTGCTTGGAACTCTTCCAACTCACTGCACCTCCGTTCAAGGTAAACACATACCCTGAAACAGATTTACTGTCATCTTGGTCTGTTTGAAAACTTGAGTCCGTGAATCCCTCGAGTTTTAATTCAGACCCACCGTAGACAAGAAAAATATCTTTAGTCCTTCTCAAGTACTTTAGGATATTTTTCACTGCCTTCCAGTGCTCTTCTCCTGGATTCAACTGGTATCTGCTTGTTACACTAAGTGCGTGAGCAACATCCGGTCTAGTATATATCATACCGTACATGATAGATCCTATTGCAGAAGCAGAAGGGATCTTACTCATACGGTCTCTCTCCTCAGGTGTCTTTGGGGCCTGTTTCTTGGAGAGATTTATTCCATGGCTCATCGGCATGAGACCTCTTTTGGAATCTTCCATGCTAAACCTCTTTAGCATCGTATCAATGTACGTTCCTTGGGATAAGCCGAGCATCCTTTTAGATCTATCTCTATAGATCTTTATCCCCAAAATATAGGATTCTTCACCCAAGTCCTTCATGGAGAAGTTTTTAGATAACCAGACTTTAATGGATTGTAACATAGGAATGTCATTCCCTATCAGTAATATATCATCAACATATAATACAAGGAATGATACTGCGCTCCCACTAACCTTCTTGTATACACATGGTTCATCCTCGTTTTTGATAAAATCAAACTCTTTGATTGTCTCATCAAAACGAATGTTCCATCTACGAGAAGCTTGCTTCAACCCATAAATGGATCGTTGTAGCTTACAGACTTGATTTGTTCCAACTTTTGAAATAAATCCCTCTGGCTGTGTCATATACACATCCTCCTCAAGTTTCCCATTGAGGAAAGCCGTTTTCACGTCCATCTGCCAGATCTCATAGTTGTTGTAAGCTGCAATCGCAAGCAAAATCCGAATGGACTTGAGCATGGCTACTGGTGAGAAGGTTTCATCATAGTCAACTCCTTGTCTTTGTTTGAAACCTTTTGCAACCAGTCGGGCCTTATAGGTCTCTACCTTTCCGTCTGCTCCAGTCTTTTTCTTAAAAACCCATTTACACCCAATAGGTTTAATACCTTCTGGTGGTGAAACCAAAGACCATACTTTGTTTTCATACATGGAGTCCATTTCGGATTTCATGGCTTCAAGCCATTTCCCTGAGTCTTTATTACTCATAGCCTGTTCGTAATTCAATGGATCATCATCATTCATGATGTGTACCTCATCGTCATCCTCTATAACGAATCCATACCTCTCAGGTATCTTCGGTACTCTTCCAGATTTACGAACAGGGTGTGGTACAGTAGGTTCTTCTACTTGGTTAGGTACCTGACTTTGGTCCGTGGTAACTTGTGGTTCTTGAACTTCTTCAAGATATATCTTGCTCCCACTGACCCCTTCATGGATAAACTCTTTCTCCAAGAAGGTAGCATGTTTCGCAACAAACACCTTTTGATCAGTTGGATGATAGAAATAATACCCTACGGTTTCTTTAGGGTATCCCACAAATCTACACTTATCGGATTTAGTCTGTAGCTTATCATTTTCAAACTTTTTGACATAAGCTGGACAACCCCAAGTCTTAACATGCTTAAGATTTGGTTTCCTCCCTTTCCACATCTCATATGGAGTCTTTGGGGCGGATTTGGTAGGTACCTTATTAAGTAGGTATGCAGCCGTTTCTAGGGCATATCCCCAGAAGGAAATTGGAAGGTCGGTAAAACTCATCATGGATCGAACCATGTCCAACAGTGTTCAATTTCTCCTTTCAGATACTCCATTTAACTGTGGTGTACCTGGAGGAGTCCATTGTGAGACTATACCATTTTCTCTGAGACAATTGAGAAACTCACTGCTTAAGTATTCTCCACCTCGATCTGATCGAAGTATCTTAATACTCTTGCCCGTTTGTTTCTCTACTTCACTTCTGAACTCTTTGAACTGTTCAAATGATTCTGATTTGTATTTCATTAAATACACATATCCAAATCTTGAGTGATCATTAGTGAAAGTAATAAAATAAAAATACCCACCCCGTGCACTTGTTGTCATAGGTCCACAAACGTCTGTGTGAATCAATGCCAACAACTCTGTAACTCTCTCTCCTTTTCCACTAAAAGGAGCTTTAGTCATTTTACCCATGAGACAAGATTCACAAGTTGGATATGATTCATAATCAGATAGCTCGAGGAGCCCATCTTTATGCAACTTGGATAATCTTGTTTCATTGATATAACCGAGTCTACAGTGGCACATATAGGTATAATTAATATCATCTCTTTTCCTTTTCTTAATTTGTTCAATTTGAAATATATTTTCTTGTAAGTCAAGTGTATAAAGTCCATTTCGCAAATTTCCAATACCATATAAAACATCGTCTTTATAAATAGAACAACCATTGTTCTTTATAATAACGTCAAAACCTTCCATATCCAATACAGAAATTGAAATAATGTTTTTAATAATATTCGGAACATAATAACAATTATTAAGATAAATGGATTTGCCTGAAGGCATTGCTAAACAATAAGTTCCTACAGCTAATGCAGCAACTTTTGCTCCATTTCCCACTCGTAGGATCACCTCATCTTTGTTCAGCTTTCTACTTCTGACCAGTCCCTGCACAGTATTACATATGTGAGAACCACAGCTGGTATCCAATACCCAAGTAGAATTATGACTTTCAGAAAAATTAATTTCAATCATAAACAAACCTTGATTGGAAGTCGAAGCTTCCCCAAGCTTCTTCTCTGCTAGAAACTTCTTGTAGTTCCTCTTCCAATGTCCCAGCTCATTGCAATGAAAGATCATTCCTTTAGCTGGTTCAGGTTTCTTTTGCTCATTTTCTTTCCCTTTTCCCTTAGCCTTTTTAGATTTCTTCTTTTCAGAAGACACCTTGGGCCTCTTCCTTTTATTGGAAGAATCCACCATCAAGACATGGTTATTCTTGGATGAGAAGTGACCTTCTGCAGTTTTCAGTATGTTAAGCAGCTCAGGTAAGCTGACATCTAGCTTATTCATGTGAAAATTAACCACAAACTGCGAGAAGGTCTCAGGGAGTGACTGCAAGACCAAGTCTTGACTCAACTCCCCATCCATGACGAACCCAAGCTGTCCAAGGCGTTCAATCAAATTGATTACCTTCAGAACATGAGTCTCGACGGCAGTGCCCTCGGTCATCCGAGATCAGAAGAGCTCCTTAGATATCTCATATCTAGCTGTCCTACTCTGTTCACCATACAACTCCTTGAGGTGAAGCAGCATAGCAGGAGCATCCATTTTTCGTGTTGACGCTGAAGCTCGTTATCATGGATGCGAGCATGATGCATTGAGCCACAGATGCCTCATCTTGCCACTTTTTGAAAGTGGCAATCTCTTCCTTAGAGGCTGTTTCTGAAACAGATTCAGGGATAGTGGAATTTAGGACATAAGAAATATTTTCAGCAGTGAGAAAAATTCTTAGATTTCTTAGCCAGTCCTCATAATTCGGGCCGGTAAGCTTATTTGCATCAAGTATGCTTCGTAGTGAGATTAGTGATTTTGACATTTTTAAAATTCTGCATGTGAAAAGATAACATTTTAGCAAACATTCATTTTATTAACTTTGCATACCAAAATAAATTTAGGTCTTTATTTTAAATTGGTATCTCCCACTATTTTCATCAAACTATATTACCCTCACTCATATAGTTCGGCAACATCTAATTAAAGATTTGCTAGTGAGATTAAGGATCCCATTTCAAATGTATATAACCTTGTGGATAGCACAACAAGCGATATACAAATAAATAGGTAGACAACTCTTGTCAATTACATCACCATGTAACTCCTTTTATTTTGCCTCTTAAATCATAATGGTCATGTGTGTGCACATCCGAACTAAAATGATTTAAGTTAAATCCAGCCTAGCACTTCCATAAATTCAAAAAAGAAAAATTTTCGTCCTTGTGGATAGCACAACAAGACTAGATCGTTCAATTTTCTTGATAAGCATCAAATGTGATTAATTAACATCTTAAATATTCAATAATCGCCTTGTGGATAGCACAACAAACTCATATTAAATATTTAATACTCTATTAACTAATCATGCTAGAAGGCGACGTTCGATATTCCAAATATCATTTGAACGCTTCAGACTTAATAATATTTCTTTGAGGGGTTTGTTATTATTTGTCTCATCTTTTTAAGCGCACATGCACATATATATATAAAATACGCGTCATTTTATTAAACATGCGAAGCATGTTTGTATAAAATATAATATATATAATATTTAGCATGCAATATAGAATACTATATTCTACCCGGATTGATTATGAACTTTTATTCTAGTTTGGTTCACTAGAGCCACCAAGTGAACCAAAAGGTCAAACCTAGGAGTGCAAAAATTTAAATTTAAACGTAACTGTTACATTTAAACCCGGGATCCATACAAACGGGTCTTCACGCGCTCCTTGCTCCTTGGTCTCCAGTTTCTTCAAGATAATTCTAACTATCTCTATTACATTAACTATTTAAAATTAAATAGAAACCTTGATCAGCAGTCAAGGGGAAGTACATAGAAAGGAGATATAATTTACATCGAGAATAAAACTAGAGAAGACGAGGTACGCAGACCCCATTTTATAAAACCCATTCATTCAAGCATTCAACCAAAATAAAATCCAATCACATTGGTCATAGTCCATAATCAATCCCTTTTATTACCATACATATCATCATACGTATCGATAAAACTTATTCATCTCATGAAAGTAAATTCATTCCATATATGTATTAATATCAGTTAATGGGCAAAAGTTTGCTAAACTTTGTTTTTTGGAAAAATAAACTCCTTTATTTCATTCAAAAAATAATTCCAAATTAAACTCTTTAATTTTAGCAATTCTGAAATCTCATTTCATATAAAATAAACATCTTTATTTTAAACCTTTATTAATTAAATAAATCATTCATTTATTAAATAAAACAAAAAATTCAGATTCTGTTAGTGGCGCAGCTGCGCCAGGAATATAAAAAGAACCAGCGCAGCTGCGCAGCATGAAAAACCAGGCCAAGACACCGGCGCAGCTGCGCAGCAAGAAGGGCAGGAACCGGCGCAGCTGCGCAGCATGAAAACCAGCACAAGACACTGGCGCAGCTGCGCAGCAAGAAGGCCAGAAACCGGCGCAGCTGCGCAGCTTCGCAAAATCAAAAAATATTTTGTTGCCCAGAACTCGATCCAATCGTATATTATACATGTATGGAATCACATAGACTGATAATTAGCACAAGATTGGCTCTGATACCACTGTTGGGTTTGAACGTAACGCAATCATGCAATCAAATCACATAAATAGGGCGGAGGCGTAAAAAACTAGGTTTTCAAAATTTATACAAATCCATTACCATGATCATTCTTGTGCATCAATTATCAGTGAATGAAGAAGGAGAAAAACAGAATTATACCTTTGAAGATACAAGCTTCCTCAGGTACAAGTTCTACTCCTTTGATTCCTCTGTAGTGGCTCCATCCCTTGATCAATGTCAGCCACCCAAATGTTTAGCCTCTAACGGTGATCCACCAAGGAAGATGAAGAACTCAGTAAGATGGGTTATTGGCTTAACCCTTGTTTCTATCTCTATAGAATATGTGTACTCCCAACTCTTGAAAAATTCACGTCCCTTATTTCTGATATAAGACTCTCTTATATAGATATTAGGTTAACCCTCCTAATCCAATTAGAATAGGGTTTTATTTAATTAATTAATTAATTACTTTTAATTAATTTATATCCTAATCTTTATTAGGATTGAGAGAGAGTACTGATATTATATTAATTCCAAAACTCCTTTAGAATTAAAATAATAATAATAATATTATTATTATTAATAAGACTCCTCTTATTAATTTATATTTAATATTTCTAAAATATTAAATAATAAACATTAAGCTATTTAATTTATTCTATCATCATAGATTAAATTAATTATACTTAATGCATTATTACTATCATGCCATTTTCTTCTTAAATAATTCTTCTTCCTTTTATGGTGTGACCCTTTAGGTTCTCCATATTAAACCGGTTGTGAATAAATCAATTAGAACAATTCTAATCTTATTTAAATAAATAAATTAAACTAATAATCTATTTAAATAAATAACATTTATTCTACAATAGGGATAAGCCTCCCTATCGATCAACGACTTTCCAGATAATATAGATTTCAACATTAATCATAAAAGAACCTGTGAGTTAATAGTTACCGTACAATTCAATCCTTCCACCATACAATGTCCCAATTAAATATAAGACATGGATTTACTGTCAAGTCATAATTTATTTAATTATATGTATTTCGATTAGAAAATGCACGACTCCAAATAATGCAAATTAGAAACCTCTTTCTAATTTCATTCTATCTTGGCCAAGGATTCCTGGGTTGTCATTTAACGAATCACATAGGACATATCTCCTCTTTTACTAGAGGTGGTAGATTCTTTATTGATCATTCATTATCTCCATATGTAACTCATTACACCCAAGCATACCCTATATATGCCTTAAAAGGCCTGAAGGAATTAGTCAAAGTATAATTTGTTACATACAAGATACTATGATGATCTCAAGTCTAAGGATCACATGTACTACTATCACATTAGGAATTCCTATTGACAGGCGAGTAAAACTCCATTAGGTATTCCATAGCGAGTCACGTTCAGTGAACTTATTCTCCAATAAGCACCTACATACTTGCTTTAGTGTCTCCACACAAATGACCATGAGATCAGTCATCCTCATCCAATGAGCAAGCAACATATGTACCAATCTATCCGGATTTACTAATCCCCATTTTAGTAATCCCACAATTGGGAACTATTTTAGTTTTTAAGCTTTCTAAGAATTTAGATCTCATTATCATGATCTCATCATGATTCTAAAAGCATTGCTTAAAACTATGGGTTATTTACATATTATAAAAATAGCACCATGTAGATAATTATATGCCTTAAATGAATATTTTATTAATAAATAAATAAGATTGTTTACAAAGTATGTGCTTTGTCATCATACATGATTAGCTTGTATGCACACTACTATCAATCTCCCACTTGCACTAAAGCCAATCGCCATGGTATCTCATACCCATCTTCTCTAAGTGACGATCAAACTGCTGTTCTGTTAAAGCTTTAGTAAATGGATCTGCAATGTTGTCTTGAGAGTCTACACGCTCCAAGGCGACGTCTCCTCTTTCAATGATCTCCCTGATCAAGTGAAATCGCCGCAACACGTGTTTAGATTTCTGATGAGACCTGGGTTCCTTAGCCTGTGCAACCGCTCCAGTGTTGTCACAGTATACGGGAACTGCTTCTCCAATGGTAGGAACCATACCAAGTTCAGTTATGAACTTCTTCATCCAAACAGCTTCCTTTGCAGCTTCACTTGCAGCTATATACTCTGCCTCTGTCACTAAATCAGCAACCGTTTGCTGCTTGGAACTCTTCCAACTCACTGCACCTCCGTTCAAGGTAAACACATACCCTGAAACAGATTTACTGTCATCTTGGTCTGTTTGAAAACTTGAGTCCGTGAATCCCTCGAGTTTTAATTCAGACCCACCGTAGACAAGAAAAATATCTTTAGTCCTTCTCAAGTACTTTAGGATATTTTTCACTGCCTTCCAGTGCTCTTCTCCTGGATTCAACTGGTATCTGCTTGTTACACTAAGTGCGTGAGCAACATCCGGTCTAGTATATATCATACCGTACATGATAGATCCTATTGCAGAAGCAGAAGGGATCTTACTCATACGGTCTCTCTCCTCAGGTGTCTTTGGGGCCTGTTTCTTGGAGAGATTTATTCCATGGCTCATCGGCATGAGACCTCTTTTGGAATCTTCCATGCTAAACCTCTTTAGCATCGTATCAATGTACGTTCCTTGGGATAAGCCGAGCATCCTTTTAGATCTATCTCTATAGATCTTTATCCCCAAAATATAGGATTCTTCACCCAAGTCCTTCATGGAGAAGTTTTTAGATAACCAGACTTTAATGGATTGTAACATAGGAATGTCATTCCCTATCAGTAATATATCATCAACATATAATACAAGGAATGATACTGCGCTCCCACTAACCTTCTTGTATACACATGGTTCATCCTCGTTTTTGATAAAATCAAACTCTTTGATTGTCTCATCAAAACGAATGTTCCATCTACGAGAAGCTTGCTTCAACCCATAAATGGATCGTTGTAGCTTACAGACTTGATTTGTTCCAACTTTTGAAATAAATCCCTCTGGCTGTGTCATATACACATCCTCCTCAAGTTTCCCATTGAGGAAAGCCGTTTTCACGTCCATCTGCCAGATCTCATAGTTGTTGTAAGCTGCAATCGCAAGCAAAATCCGAATGGACTTGAGCATGGCTACTGGTGAGAAGGTTTCATCATAGTCAACTCCTTGTCTTTGTTTGAAACCTTTTGCAACCAGTCGGGCCTTATAGGTCTCTACCTTTCCGTCTGCTCCAGTCTTTTTCTTAAAAACCCATTTACACCCAATAGGTTTAATACCTTCTGGTGGTGAAACCAAAGACCATACTTTGTTTTCATACATGGAGTCCATTTCGGATTTCATGGCTTCAAGCCATTTCCCTGAGTCTTTATTACTCATAGCCTGTTCGTAATTCAATGGATCATCATCATTCATGATGTGTACCTCATCGTCATCCTCTATAACGAATCCATACCTCTCAGGTATCTTCGGTACTCTTCCAGATTTACGAACAGGGTGTGGTACAGTAGGTTCTTCTACTTGGTTAGGTACCTGACTTTGGTCCGTGGTAACTTGTGGTTCTTGAACTTCTTCAAGATATATCTTGCTCCCACTGACCCCTTCATGGATAAACTCTTTCTCCAAGAAGGTAGCATGTTTCGCAACAAACACCTTTTGATCAGTTGGATGATAGAAATAATACCCTACGGTTTCTTTAGGGTATCCCACAAATCTACACTTATCGGATTTAGTCTGTAGCTTATCATTTTCAAACTTTTTGACATAAGCTGGACAACCCCAAGTCTTAACATGCTTAAGATTTGGTTTCCTCCCTTTCCACATCTCATATGGAGTCTTTGGGGCGGATTTGGTAGGTACCTTATTAAGTAGGTATGCAGCCGTTTCTAGGGCATATCCCCAGAAGGAAATTGGAAGGTCGGTAAAACTCATCATGGATCGAACCATGTCCAACAGTGTTCAATTTCTCCTTTCAGATACTCCATTTAACTGTGGTGTACCTGGAGGAGTCCATTGTGAGACTATACCATTTTCTCTGAGACAATTGAGAAACTCACTGCTTAAGTATTCTCCACCTCGATCTGATCGAAGTATCTTAATACTCTTGCCCGTTTGTTTCTCTACTTCACTTCTGAACTCTTTGAACTGTTCAAATGATTCTGATTTGTATTTCATTAAATACACATATCCAAATCTTGAGTGATCATTAGTGAAAGTAATAAAATAAAAATACCCACCCCGTGCACTTGTTGTCATAGGTCCACAAACGTCTGTGTGAATCAATGCCAACAACTCTGTAACTCTCTCTCCTTTTCCACTAAAAGGAGCTTTAGTCATTTTACCCATGAGACAAGATTCACAAGTTGGATATGATTCATAATCAGATAGCTCGAGGAGCCCATCTTTATGCAACTTGGATAATCTTGTTTCATTGATATAACCGAGTCTACAGTGGCACATATAGGTATAATTAATATCATCTATTTTCCTTTTCTTAATTTGTTCAATTTGAAATATATTTTCTTGTAAGTCAAGTGTATAAAGTCCATTTCGCAAATTTCCAATACCATATAAAACATCGTCTTTATAAATAGAACAACCATTGTTCTTTATAATAACGTCAAAACCTTCCATATCCAATACAGAAATTGAAATAATGTTTTTAATAATATTCGGAACATAATAACAATTATTAAGATAAATGGATTTGCCTGAAGGCATTGCTAAACAATAAGTTCCTACAGCTAATGCAGCAACTTTTGCTCCATTTCCCACTCGTAGGATCACCTCATCTTTGTTCAGCTTTCTACTTCTGACCAGTCCCTGCACAGTATTACATATGTGAGAACCACAGCTGGTATCCAATACCCAAGTAGAATTATGACTTTCAGAAAAATTAATTTCAATCATAAACAAACCTTGATTGGAAGTCGAAGCTTCCCCAAGCTTCTTCTCTGCTAGAAACTTCTTGTAGTTCCTCTTCCAATGTCCCAGCTCATTGCAATGAAAGATCATTCCTTTAGCTGGTTCAGGTTTCTTTTGCTCATTTTCTTTCCCTTTTCCCTTAGCCTTTTTAGATTTCTTCTTTTCAGAAGACACCTTGGGCCTCTTCCTTTTATTGGAAGAATCCACCATCAAGACATGGTTATTCTTGGATGAGAAGTGACCTTCTGCAGTTTTCAGTATGTTAAGCAGCTCAGGTAAGCTGACATCTAGCTTATTCATGTGAAAATTAACCACAAACTGCGAGAAGGTCTCAGGGAGTGACTGCAAGACCAAGTCTTGACTCAACTCCCCATCCATGACGAACCCAAGCTGTCCAAGGCGTTCAATCAAATTGATTACCTTCAGAACATGAGTCTCGACGGCAGTGCCCTCGGTCATCCGAGATCAGAAGAGCTCCTTAGATATCTCATATCTAGCAGTCCTACTCTGTTCACCATACAACTCCTTGAGGTGAAGCAGCATAGCAGGAGCATCCATTTTTCGTGTTGACGCTGAAGCTCGTTATCATGGATGCGAGCATGATGCATTGAGCCACAGATGCCTCATCTTGCCACTTTTTGAAAGTGGCAATCTCTTCCTTAGAGGCTGTTTCTGAAACAGATTCAGGGATAGTGGAATTTAGGACATAAGAAATATTTTCAGCAGTGAGAAAAATTCTTAGATTTCTTAGCCAGTCCTCATAATTCGGGCCGGTAAGCTTATTTGCATCAAGTATGCTTCGTAGTGAGATTAGTGATTTTGACATTTTTAAAATTCTGCATGTGAAAAGATAACATTTTAGCAAACATTCATTTTATTAACTTTGCATACCAAAATAAATTTAGGTCTTTATTTTAAATTGGTATCTCCCACTATTTTCATCAAACTATATTACCCTCACTCATATAGTTCGGCAACATCTAATTAAAGATTTGCTAGTGAGATTAAGGATCCCATTTCAAATGTATATAACCTTGTGGATAGCACAACAAGCGATATACAAATAAATAGGTAGACAACTCTTGTCAATTACATCACCATGTAACTCCTTTTATTTTGCCTCTTAAATCATAATGGTCATGTGTGTGCACATCCGAACTAAAATGATTTAAGTTAAATCCAGCCTAGCACTTCCATAAATTCAAAAAAGAAAAATTTTCGTCCTTGTGGATAGCACAACAAGACTAGATCGTTCAATTTTCTTGATAAGCATCAAATGTGATTAATTAACATCTTAAATATTCAATAATCGCCTTGTGGATAGCACAACAAACTCATATTAAATATTTAATACTCTATTAACTAATCATGCTAGAAGGCGACGTTCGATATTCCAAATATCATTTGAACGCTTCAGACTTAATAATATTTCTTTGAGGGGTTTGTTATTATTTGTCTCATCTTTTTAAGCGCACATGCACATATATATATAAAATACGCGTCATTTTATTAAACATGCGAAGCATGTTTGTATAAAATATAATATATATAATATTTAGCATGCAATATAGAATACTATATTCTACCCGGATTGATTATGAACTTTTATTCTAGTTTGGTTCACTAGAGCCACCAAGTGAACCAAAAGGTCAAACCTAGGAGTGCAAAAATTTAAATTTAAACGTAACTGTTACATTTAAACCCGGGATCCATACAAACGGGTCTTCACGCGCTCCTTGCTCCTTGGTCTCCAGTTTCTTCAAGATAATTCTAACTATCTCTATTACATTAACTATTTAAAATTAAATAGAAACCTTGATCAGCAGTCAAGGGGAAGTACATAGAAAGGAGATATAATTTACATCGAGAATAAAACTAGAGAAGACGAGGTACGCAGACCCCATTTTATAAAACCCATTCATTCAAGCATTCAACCAAAATAAAATCCAATCACATTGGTCATAGTCCATAATCAATCCCTTTTATTACCATACATATCATCATACGTATCGATAAAACTTATTCATCTCATGAAAGTAAATTCATTCCATATATGTATTAATATCAGTTAATGGGCAAAAGTTTGCTAAACTTTGTTTTTTGGAAAAATAAACTCCTTTATTTCATTCAAAAAATAATTCCAAATTAAACTCTTTAATTTTAGCAATTCTGAAATCTCATTTCATATAAAATAAACATCTTTATTTTAAACCTTTATTAATTAAATAAATCATTCATTTATTAAATAAAACAAAAAATTCAGATTCTGTTAGTGGCGCAGCTGCGCCAGGAATATAAAAAGAACCAGCGCAGCTGCGCAGCATGAAAAACCAGGCCAAGACACCGGCGCAGCTGCGCAGCAAGAAGGGCAGGAACCGGCGCAGCTGCGCAGCATGAAAACCAGCACAAGACACTGGCGCAGCTGCGCAGCAAGAAGGCCAGAAACCGGCGCAGCTGCGCAGCTTCGCAAAATCAAAAAATATTTTGTTGCCCAGAACTCGATCCAATCGTATATTATACATGTATGGAATCACATAGACTGATAATTAGCACAAGATTGGCTCTGATACCACTGTTGGGTTTGAACGTAACGCAATCATGCAATCAAATCACATAAATAGGGCGGAGGCGTAAAAAACTAGGTTTTCAAAATTTATACAAATCCATTACCATGATCATTCTTGTGCATCAATTATCAGTGAATGAAGAAGGAGAAAAACAGAATTATACCTTTGAAGATACAAGCTTCCTCAGGTACAAGTTCTACTCCTTTGATTCCTCTGTAGTGGCTCCATCCCTTGATCAATGTCAGCCACCCAAATGTTTAGCCTCTAACGGTGATCCACCAAGGAAGATGAAGAACTCAGTAAGATGGGTTATTGGCTTAACCCTTGTTTCTATCTCTATAGAATATGTGTACTCCCAACTCTTGAAAAATTCACGTCCCTTATTTCTGATATAAGACTCTCTTATATAGATATTAGGTTAACCCTCCTAATCCAATTAGAATAGGGTTTTATTTAATTAATTAATTAATTACTTTTAATTAATTTATATCCTAATCTTTATTAGGATTGAGAGAGAGTACTGATATTATATTAATTCCAAAACTCCTTTAGAATTAAAATAATAATAATAATATTATTATTATTAATAAGACTCCTCTTATTAATTTATATTTAATATTTCTAAAATATTAAATAATAAACATTAAGCTATTTAATTTATTCTATCATCATAGATTAAATTAATTATACTTAATGCATTATTACTATCATGCCATTTTCTTCTTAAATAATTCTTCTTCCTTTTATGGTGTGACCCTTTAGGTTCTCCATATTAAACCGGTTGTGAATAAATCAATTAGAACAATTCTAATCTTATTTAAATAAATAAATTAAACTAATAATCTATTTAAATAAATAACATTTATTCTACAATAGGGATAAGCCTCCCTATCGATCAACGACTTTCCAGATAATATAGATTTCAACATTAATCATAAAAGAACCTGTGAGTTAATAGTTACCGTACAATTCAATCCTTCCACCATACAATGTCCCAATTAAATATAAGACATGGATTTACTGTCAAGTCATAATTTATTTAATTATATGTATTTCGATTAGAAAATGCACGACTCCAAATAATGCAAATTAGAAACCTCTTTCTAATTTCATTCTATCTTGGCCAAGGATTCCTGGGTTGTCATTTAACGAATCACATAGGACATATCTCCTCTTTTACTAGAGGTGGTAGATTCTTTATTGATCATTCATTATCTCCATATGTAACTCATTACACCCAAGCATACCCTATATATGCCTTAAAAGGCCTGAAGGAATTAGTCAAAGTATAATTTGTTACATACAAGATACTATGATGATCTCAAGTCTAAGGATCACATGTACTACTATCACATTAGGAATTCCTATTGACAGGCGAGTAAAACTCCATTAGGTATTCCATAGCGAGTCACGTTCAGTGAACTTATTCTCCAATAAGCACCTACATACTTGCTTTAGTGTCTCCACACAAATGACCATGAGATCAGTCATCCTCATCCAATGAGCAAGCAACATATGTACCAATCTATCCGGATTTACTAATCCCCATTTTAGTAATCCCACAATTGGGAACTATTTTAGTTTTTAAGCTTTCTAAGAATTTAGATCTCATTATCATGATCTCATCATGATTCTAAAAGCATTGCTTAAAACTATAGGTTATTTACATATTATAAAAACAGCACCATGTAGATAATTATATGCCTTAAATGAATATTTTATTAATAAATAAATAAGATTGTTTACAAAGTATGTGCTTTGTCATCATACATGATTAGCTTGTATGCACACTACTATCAACATAATCCTATTTTACTTATCCTATTCATTTCCTACGCCTTCCCTAGATCTTGGACAAGCCTTTGCCTGATGACCTATCAATCCACATACAAAACATACGCATTTCTTCGGATCAGGGCAATGAGATGAGATATGTCCTTCACGTCCACAATTATAACATACATTCTGTCCTTTTATACATACGCCTTTATATTTCTGATTACACTTCGTACACGTTCCTACTTTCTTAAAGTTCCCTTGATTAAAATCAGAATTTCCTAAATCACGATCATTCATTTTTATTTTCCCTTTCTGGCCGGGAGCTGCATATGATTTGCTGCATTTAGCTCCCATCTGTTCAATTTGAACCTTCAACTTATCTTGTTCTTCCATTGTTTCTATTAACGCCTTTTGCAACTGGCTATTTAATAGCCTTTCCATTTCCAACAACCTTTCCAAACATAACAACTTGTTCTTTAGATTCTGTACTTTCGTTGATGCTTGGTCAGCTCCAACTTCAGTGTTCGAATCACTTTCTGTCAATAACACCGTTTCTGGTTCTGGTTCTATGTTTTTCAAAATGATTACATCATCTTGGTTGCTTTCAGGCAGAGTGATTTGCTCCTTCTTTACGACATGAGAGTCTTCTAATCCTTTCCTTCTTGACATCTATACACAAATTATCTTGATTAGTACATAATATATACACATAACAAATAATAGTTTATATAAGTTACTTTTATTTCATTTTACGATGAATTTTCTTAATTCATCTCCTTTAAACTCTATTTGAGTTATTTATTTTTCAACGCTTCTATCTAGCTTAAGGTTATCGCCTAAGGTATCCCCCACCTAAGGTTTCTAACCTAACGCTCTGATACCAACCTGTGACGCCCCCAAATCCGAGTACTTGAAACCCGAATTTGGTGCTACACGATATCATTTCATTGAGAGGAATAATATAATTAACAAACTTAATATATATATATATATATATATATATATATATATATATCAGAGTTGTCTAATCCCAGGTACACGACCTTTAAATTATTTTATTACATGATATATATTAAATATTATCGTCTTAATAAAGTCTAACTATTACACAAGATACCATAAACTTATTCCTACAGCTTTCCTTTCCCTTTGTTTTTGTCAGAGCCTTGTGGTTGATCATGCTTAGCTGAAAACATTTAATTTAAAGTAAGAATGAGCATTCAATTTCTCAGCAAGTAATAGCAGTTAATAAACTTTAACTGAAAGAAGTAAATGCTTTCTTTAAGGTATACTTCTACAACGAATCAATAGTTATGAAGTCTTTCGAAACATATCTTAATAACATATCAAATCGTTTAAAATTTTGAAACGACGTAGTGACTATAAATGATGAGTGGTCAATAGACCATGAACTTTTATTTTTTATTTTCGAAAAGGTTTAAACAGAAATTCATCTGCAAACCTCTCTAGTCTTACGGACATGTAGGGTGATCAGCCCCGTTATGTCCTGTATTGATCAATACTATCTGGTTGAATGAAAATTTTGTTCACTCTGTTCTCATTGGGCACATAAACAATTTCCCCATTACGGGTTGTTCATACTCAGTCTGGAGTCCTAACTAAACAATTCAGTTGGACGACTTTATCATAAACAATAATATTCAACACTACAATTTAAATTATATCTAGCCAAGTCAAATAGCTTAGACAGTCTTCAAACCATAAATACCTACCAAAGTTTAATAGTATGTGTAGACACTCAAAATTTTCCTTGCCCAATACTAACACTGTAGGAGGGCAAAACCGTCCTTCAATTCAAATCCGGCCACCAATGCCGGTCCTTCAACTCAAAACCGGCTGCCAATGCCGGTCCTTAAAACTAAATCTGATCCCCAATATCAGTAACTTAAATTTGATCCCCCAATATCTGTACTCCAGCCAAATTCGATTCCCAATATCGATAATTCACCCAAATTCGATCACCAATGTCGGTATTCAATCCAGCTCCGATCTCAAATCGGACAATCTATCCAGCTTCAATCTCCAATCGGACCGTCAATCCAGCTCCGATCTCCAATCGGACCGTCGATCCAGTTCGATCTCTAATCAGACCTTCTATCCAACTCTGATCTCCAATCAAACCATCTATCCAGCTTCGATCTCCAATCGAACCGTTTATCCAGCTCCGATCTCTAATTGGACAGTCTATCCAGCTCTGATCTCCAATTGGACCGTGTATCCAGCTCCAATCTCCAATCGGACCGTTTATCCAGCTTTGATCTCCAATCGGACCGTCGATCCAGCTTCGATCCCCAATCGGACCTTCGATCCAGCTCCAATCTCTAATCGAACATTCGATCCAGTTCTGATCTTTAATCGGACCATTAATCCATCTCCGATCTCTAATCAGACCGTCAATCCAGCTCTGATGTCCAATCAGATCGTCAATCCAGCTCTGATCTCCAATCGGACCGTCAATCTAGCTCTGATCTCTAATCAAACCGTCGATCCAGCTTCGATTTCTAATCGGACCGTCAATCTAGCTTCGATCTCCAATCGGACATTCTATCAAACTCCGATCTCCAACCAGACCATCTATCCAGCTCCGATTTCCAATCGCACCGTCTATCCAGCTCCGATCTCCAATTGCACCGTCTATCCAGCTCCGATCTCCAATCGCACCGTCTATCCAGCTCTGATCTCCAATCAAACCGTTTATCCAGCTCTGATCTCCAATCGAACCGTCGATCCAGCTCCGATTTCTAATCTGACTGTTAATCCAACTTCGATCTCCAATCGGACCGTCAATCTAGTTTTGATCTCCAATCGGACCGTCTATCCAGCTCTGATCTCCAATCAGACAGTCTATCCAGCTCTAATCTCCAATCGGATCGTCTATCCATCTCCGATCTCTAATTGGACCGTCTATCCAGCTCCGATCTCCAATCAGACCGACCATCCAGCTCCGATCTCCAATCGAACTGTCTATCCAGCTCCGATCTCTAATCAGACCATCCATCCAGTTCTGATCTCCAATCAGATCGTCTATTCAGCTCCGATATCCAATTGGACCGTCAATCCAGCTCCGATCTCCAATCGGACCGTTAATCCAGCTCCGATCTCTAATCGGACCGTCAATCCATCTTCGATCTTTAATCGGACGGTCTATCCAGCTCCGATCTCCAACAGGACCGTCAATCCAGCTCTAATCTCCAATCGGACCGTCAATCCAACTCCGATCTCTAATCAAATCGTCAATCCAGCTCTGATCTCCAATCGGACCGTCAATCCAACTCTGATCTCCAATCGGACAGTCTATCCAAATCCGATCTCCAATCGGACCGTCAATCCAACTCCGATCTCCAATCGGGCCTTCAAATCAGCCCCGACATCAACCCTGAAGGTACCGATCAATCCCGATCTCAATATCGAGCCATCAAGACAGCCCCGGTCTCAACCCGGGAAGTACAAGTCAACCTGGAAATTAACCCAGGACGTGTCAAGTCATCCTCGGCGTCAATCCGGGAAGTGCAGTTCAGCCCCAGAGATAACCCTGGGAAGCCAGATCCATCAAAGGCCGTACCGACACCACATGCAACCTTGGGAGGGGCAAAATGGTCATTTTACCAACTCTCAATAGATTTGGTCAAACTCAAGCCGAATTGGTGCCATCGAAGTCAGAACGAACCACAACAATGATCCCGAGTGCCAATAGCGCAAGACAACTCAACGGATAAACTGCGGGGAATCGAAGACCTGGTTATGAACCCGTCTTCTCAGACCCGGAAAATGTTTTATCCCATGCCATTGCAACACTCTCGGCGAGGGCTTTCTGAAAAGGTATCGCACGCCTCAAATGGACGCTCCGATCAAAAGTTTGAAAGTTCTGACTTTGACTGGGCGTTGTCCGAAGTGCACGTACTTCGAGATGACAAAACTCAGCATGTGGGCCCCACCTAGGGGATCCGTACCTCTACCTACAGTAGAAGTAGGTAGATCTAGGGTTCCTTGGCTTATAAATAAACGAGAACCCCCTTCATTTTTAAGAATTCGAAAACGCAGCGAAGCTCTACCCGTCTGATTTTTTGACTTTTACACCTCTTCCAAACCTAAATATTTTCAATCCAACACGTAGATATACCCATATACTACCACATATCAGAAAATAAAAGGTAGATTTGGACGTTTGAAGCCTACAATTTGGCAAAAAGCCCGTATTGCAGTCCATTGTAAGTATTTTTACGATCAGAAAGTCAATACTACTACTTTGCACTGTTTTCCACCTGCACACGAAGTTTCATCTTCTAAATATGCCCGAAACTGAGTTCCGTGACCGTTTTCGTCAAAATTTGGTATATTTCTGTACATAAACGTAAATTTTTGCATTTCTACAACTCGGATTGATGATCCGTTAGCTCCAGCAGCTTCAATGCACTAGCACACACATTCTGGCAACTCCGCAGGACTGGGTTATCTTCCCAAGTCCAGGTTTGGCCCTTTTTTGTATATATTTAACTGTTTATATATTAACATTTCAATTCTATCAAGCCCGAATGTCAAATCCGAGGTAGTTTACCGCTTTTGCATATATTTATGCATATGTAAGCGACTTTCACCATCACTGGTTCTCATATAAGTCTTGGTTGACTACATTTCTGTCAATATATATATATATATATATATATATATATATATATATATTTATATATTTTCAGTCCGGCCTGGATTACTTCGTGGCCATTATACTGCTTTTGCACACTTTGCATCATTGGTTGACTACTTTTCTGTTAATTTCAATTCCAGTATAGGCACCGGCGTGAAAACCCATCGCCCTTTTTACTGTTTTTATACATATATCTATATATATATATATTTCATTCCTGTCACAGCCTAGATTATTTCGTGGCTATTTACAGTTTATATATACATATACATATATATATATATATATATATTTCAATTTCAGTCCGGGATTGCGAGTGAAAACCCATCGCCCTTTTTATAGCCTTTTGTATATATATAATTATATATATATACTTATATTGCTTTATTCAATTTATTCAACTGCTACATTTAACATTCATTTGTATATGAATTTGCACTAACGTATCTGCAGGATGACTAGATTCATCCAAATCTCGCCAATTCTACCTTTCAACGGTTCAAACAGGTCCCGATAGAACCTGGAAACTATAATGGCTGAGATTTCTTTAAATCTAGTTATTTTTATATTTTCAGTTTTGAAAGCAAACTCGCGTTCCTTAGATCACTATCTTGTGGGAACGAAACGCTTTACCCACTCGCAACCATATTATTGATGAATCCTTGGTTCCATTGCGATGTCATAATGTATATATATATCCATTTCTGTGCAAATTTGAACTGTGCAGGTTTATGGGCTACTCATATGTGAGCCTAGGAATCGTGGGATTCACGATCAAATCGATTGAGATCTGATTCCCATAATAGACAAACTCCAGTTTACAGATGTACCCTGCCAGTTTTTCTGTAAAATGTACATATACAGACCTTAAAACGGTTATCCGAATTTAAGGTCTCATCATAGTGAAATATCAAAATTATCGTGTCAGTGTCCCTCCAATGGTTTTCATACCCATGAGGTGACCGACACTTGTCTATTCCTGTGGTCGAGGGTGCTTCGTAGCCCGGCAAATCACCATTCACATACAGCCTTAAGGCTATAAAGAAAAAATTTAAAAGTATCGATAAGCTTTAATTCCTATGCTAGCGTAAGGGTTTGATAAACCAGCTTTCAAAGCATCATTTTCAATCAAAAGAAAAGCTTTTATAAATCAAATTAAATGCTTTTGCAAATCAAATCAAAGACGGATTTTCAAATCAAATCAAACCCTTCGTATATAGGCTCAACAAAGTCTGTCAAAGCTTTCAATCAATCAAATCAATAGGCCCAATTTTCGAACAGCATTCACTCACGCATTCATAGTTTTAAGGGAAATATTGAAAAGATGCGGTACCGTATTTACACGGGAGTCGTGGTGTGCCTAACACCTTCCCCACACTTAACCAAGCCCCCGAACTCAAAACTCCAATTTTAAAGATCAAGTTTCGACAGTGTCCAGTAATTGGGCCTCTTTTCAAATCAAACTCGATTGAGTTGGTACAACCATTTTCAAATCTACCAACTGGAGACTCTGTTAAAACATTCAAAAATCGTCGACATAAAAATATGTTGGCCTCTTTCCTAAAAAATCCTTCAAAATCGTTTTCCTAAATAAAAAGAATGGGGGTAGAGAGAACTTAGAAAGATCGATTTGAGGAAACCCGGGTTATGAATTGACCCGCGGGGTTCTTAAATTTTCCAACGTCGACAGGTGGCGACTTTACTGGGGACAGTAGAAGGCTTAAGCCGCTTTCTAATCTTTTTAAACATTTTCCTTTCAAAACTATTGAATGCGTGAAATCCTGCATCTCCACAGTCAATGGATGAGTGAATGCTACGTCTTTACATTAAATGAATGTGAATGAATGCTTTCCTGCTTTAGTGCTTCGCACCCATATTTAGTGCTTCACACCCATGTCATCATATACACAACGGTAAGGCACGATGTATATGAATGTATGTTGTGTGTCCCTCTCACAAGGAGGATAACCCGGTCGGTGTTAAGTAATGACTCTGGGGACGATTAAGTCTATGGGGGTGCCTCATGAAAATACAACACTCAGATTCTCTCCAGTTGAACTATCGGATTAACTTCCCTTTTAGTAGATTGCGATGATCTGGGAGCCTTCATGTCAAAACTAAAGCCGCGAAAGTAAACCTAGGATAGGTTAGCCTCTGATTAACCAAATCCGAAGGGAAGCTTCTTCATACCTTCCTCTTTTAATTCCATGTCAAGTCTCCAATTACTGAGGAGCACAATGTAAAAATCAATAATGAAAGATTTACTTTCCTTGTCAAATACATGTCATCCTGCCATCAAAACAACTAACCTCGATTTTGCAGGATCAAAACTAAAAAACACATCATGCATCCAACCCTTACCTACCTCAGGAAATTAACACGCCTATGTTTTGTTGTAGGTGTAAAAATTGGTCCTGTCACCATATCTAAATTCAAGAAAGCACTCAGTCCATCCGCGGACATGGCTTCAAGTGCTCCACCTGAATTCACCCCTGTCTCCAAGGAAGAATTCAGAGGACTGAAAAATCAGATAGCCGAGCTAGCCGGTTTTCTACGAGAACAAAGTAAGGCATTTAAAGAGAAATAATCTCAAGCTCATCCAGAACCAGGAACATCTGGTAGTGGTGCTGGCAGCCAAGATGTAGAAAAGGCCGAAACTCATATTCTTGGACCACAAAACCAGAACACAACTAATAAAACTCCTGAGATCACCCCCCTCATCAAAGAGCCGGAAGCTGGTGACATTCTCAAGAAAATGCAACTGATAGAAGAAACCCTTCGGTCTATCAAAGGGACTGGGGCGTTTGGTAGTGTTACTTACTCTGACCTCTGCATATTCCCTTGGGCTCGGTATCACGAAAAATTTTAAGTCCCTTAGTTCGAGAAATATGACGGAGCGGGGGATCCTCACACACACCTGAAAGTCTTCATCGGAGAACTCGGATCCTATGCTGAGGATGAGAAGCTTCGAACGCAACTATTCCAAAAAAGTCTAACCGGAGAAGCCAGAGCTTGGTATGCCCGCTTGGACAACTCCAAAATTCATAGTTGGGAAGAGCTGGCCCATACCTTCCTCAGCCAGTACAGTTTCCAATCACAGCTGGCTCCAG
The DNA here is from genome assembly GCA_020205555.1 of Panax stipuleanatus. Lineage (NCBI taxonomy): Eukaryota > Viridiplantae > Streptophyta > Magnoliopsida > Apiales > Araliaceae > Panax > Panax stipuleanatus. The sequence continues at coordinate 48,190,990 of CM035124.1, read as the reverse complement.
ACAGATATGAAATAACCAAAATCAAGAAAAAGAATACTGAATCATTTAGAGAATATGCCCAGCGATGGAGATGGGTCGCAACACAAATTACCCCTGCAATGACTAAATCTGAAATAGTTATGACCTTCGTCGACATCCAAGAAGAGCCTTGTTATGAGAGGGTCCTAGCAGGAATAGGAAAACCATTCTCTGAAATGATCAAGCATGGCGAGATGGCAGAAATGGGGCTCCAATCCGGGAAGATAAAAGATCTAACAGCCCTCGAAGCTGTCGCTGAACATATCCAATCCAAAAATTACGGGAGTAATCCCCAGAGGGTCCATAAAAAGAAAGACGAAGAAGTCTCCTTGGTTTTACAAGGAAAAAATTCAAGGGGCGAGTCAAACCACATGCCCATTCAAAAGGAGGAACTATACCCCTTTCCAAGCTTCAGCACAGCCTGCAAACACTCAGTTCCAGAAAAATATTGAAGTCAGGAGTCGAAGAAATTTCACCCCACTAGGTGATTCCCTCGAGAATGTGTTCAAACTTCTGACAGCTTAGAAGAAGATTGTCCAACTCCTTTCACCAACCAACACTAACGGAAGGAATTTCAACCCTAACAAGAAATGTGCTTATCATTCTGGGTCTCTAGGCCATGATACTCAAGACTGTTGGTCTCTCAAGCACAAAATTCAAGACTTGATTGACAGCGTGGAAATTGTGGTAACAAAGCTTGACCAACCCCATGTCCAAGACAATCCTCTCCCATAGCGCAAAGAGGAAAATGTCAACATGATCAGCGCCTCAAATGGAGAAGGATCTAAATACCTCCGCTATGTTGGGGAACCAAGTCAATCTAATCTCAGTAGCCCAGAGAGTTGGGAAACTTTTGAGAAGCGATTCCTAATGGAGCAAGAAGTTAAGTCTCTTAAGGAACAAATTGAGCAGTTGGCTGAACTGGTCGTCTACCAGCATCAACTCACCAGGAAGATGCAGAAACAAATTTATCAATCCATTGGCAGTCATTCTCCTCCGGTGGAAATCAATTCCATCCCCAATAGGGATCATTGCTTGTTACACGAACAACCAATGGTGAAAAATGAGTATACCCGAGAAGGTAGAAACTTCTTGTTTCAAAGGAATTTTACCAATCTGAACCAGTCAATGGAAGAAATCCTCCAAATGATGATCAACGAGGGGATGGTTGCTGATCTATTACCCCCATTAAACCTTCAATCCAGAAAATTCAAACCTGACCAAATATATCAGTACCATTCCAACTCTCCCGACCATGATACGGAAGAATGTTGGGCACTTCGTAACCTAATTGAAGACCTAATTGAGAAAGGTGACCTAATCAGAGGAGATCAAATCCTTGACTTGGCAGATAAAGATAGACTCTGGATCCCCAATGCATGGTACCAGGACACAGTGGCTGTCGTATCCTGCGATAAGGAATCAATCCTCACACCCCTAGTACTGACAGGGAAAGGGGTCCAAGAAGTCCAAAATCCTGTGAAGGTGGCTGCACCTCAGCCTCTAATCTTACCCTTCAGACCTTATTATCCAATCATCAGTCTGGAAACGGTCCCATGGAACTATGGGGACATTGAAAGATCTACTTCAAACAACATTTCCATCCTATCAAAGGATAATCCATTATACCTGCTTCATCAGGTAATTAAACCAGTTACCAAAGCAAAAGAAAAGGTGGCTGAAGAAAAGATCACAGAGTTCCTCAACAAAATGGGACACAATGAAATCAAGGTAGTGCAAAGCTTGAAAGACGCACCCAAGCAAGTGTCTATCCTTGATCTGGGCTTATCATCAGAAGACCATCGCAACATTCTAATGAAGGTACTAGAGGAAGCCCATCTGCCACACACGGTAGACACAGAGATATTCTATCACGTGATAGAACACATTTTTAACAACAATGTGATATCCTACACAGATGATGATATCCCGGCTGAGGGAAGGGGCCATCATAAATCCCTGTATATAGCTGTAGTGTCCTCCGGATACGTGATTGGAGGAGTACTTATTGACGGAGGATCTTTCCTCAACATTTGTCCATACGACACGTTGGAAAGAATGAAGATCAATTCAAATCGGATCAAAACCAGTCATATGGTCATCCGGGATTTCGATGGATCTCGCTGCCAGGCTATGGGGGAAATCGAGCTTCCCCTAGAAATTGGTCCACACACCTTCTACGTATACTTCCAAGTGCTCAATATTGCCACTTGATACAATTTGCTATTGGGCAGACCATGGATCCATATGGCAGGAGCAGTGCCATCCACCCTCCATCAGCAATCAAGTACATCATTAACGGCAGCCTCATTACGGTCAACGTCGAGCCAGGATACCCTACCTACATACATGGGGACATGCCAGTGATTAGCCTGGACGCGGGGATTGAACCTACAAGTTTTCAAGATTTTGAGGTAAGCGATATTCAATATCTCCAGGGCACCAGCCCTAAAACCTAAAGTTCCACTGAAGTAATGACCGTAGGCCAAGAGATGGTATCTTTGGGTTTCCAACCTAGAGAAGGGTTGGGAAAAGATAAGCAAGGTATCAAGATGCCAGTCCAAATCCCAAGTCAGATGGGAAGAGCAGGATTAGGATATTCATCCGGGTCAAGCCACCGAAATCCACACAAACATCCCAAGGCTCATGCCTTTAACATTTTTCTCCCAAACCTTACAAATGCCGGCTGGGTGAAACCTACGAGGAAGATCCCTACGGTGGTATCAACCATACTATTTCCTCCAATCATACATGTCCATAAAAGAAAATCCCTCATGCCTGAGGCAAACAGCAAAAAGGGAAAAGAAAAGATCCTGTACGAAAGACGAGACCCATTCACTAACATGAGAGTCATTCTCAACTACGAGGGTATGAATGACGAACTCCCCGATAGTGACGACGACCATGTCCATATTCCTCACATCAAGAAGAGGAACAATCCACAGAAAAGCCTTGGCCCTATTCTCAAGGATGTCTCAGTCATCATCCAGGACGAGGTGGACGAGCATAATTCCTCGATTCTCCCAATTTATGAGAATCTGACACTGGACAACTAGAAAAGTGTCCCTTGCCTAAGTCGAAAAGGGTAAAGGGGCAGACAGTACATCTGCCCTTAATCATGCTTTCATTTACTGCTTATTTTTGATTGCACAGCTGGAGCAGTAACTTTTTTCTTGCTTTGCAAATGCAGTGTGTTAAGTAGTTGTATATATTAATGAAAGCATTTTTGTTTTCAGGACCCAAGCATTGGATGTGTGTGTCTCTGCTGATGAGATGCCATCCTGTCAAGATGACTCCGACTTGGATGTAGAATTGAACTTCGACTTGATGGATATTGATCAAGAGGAGGAAGATGACTATAAGGTGCCAGAGGAGATCAAAGAATGGGTCGAAGACAAACCCAAACCAAACCTCGACCAAACCTCCACCATTAACATAGGAACCTCCGAAAACATCAAAGAAATCCAAATAGGTTCAGACCTCCCACCAAATTAAAAAGTCGACCTGATCGAACTCCTAACATTGTACCAGGATGTGTTTGCATGGTCACATGAAGACATGATCGGTCTATCCACAGACATTGTCATCCATCAAATGCCCATCAAAGAAGGGTTCAAACCAGTCAAACAAAAACTCAGGCGATTGAAACCTCAGTGGAGTCTCAAAGTCAAAGAAGAAGTCGTTAAGCAATTCAAAGCCGGGATCATCATGGTATCAACATACCCCGAATGGCTATCAAACATAGTCCCTGTACCAAAACCGGGAGGGAAGGTACTAGTATGTGTGGATTACCGGGATTTGAACAAAGCCTGCCTCAAGGACAAGTTCCCAGTACCTTTCATCCACATTCTAATCGACAATACTGCGCAGTATGGCATGTAGTCATTCGTGGATTGCTTTGCTGGTTACCATCAAATCATGGTTGCTGAGGAAGACCGTGAGAAAATAACTTTTATCACTCCCTAGGAAACTTTCTGCTACCGACGACTATCCTTCGGCCTCATCAATGCTGGAGCAACGTATCAGCGAGCCATGATGGCCCTCTTTCATGATATGATGCACAAAGAAATAGAAGTCTATGTTGATGACATCATCATCAAATCCTGGATGGAGGATGATCACATAGACCATCTCAGGAAGCTGTTCAACATGTTACACAAGTACAACCTCAAGCTATATCTCGCCAAATGTGCTTTTGGCGTCAAAGCAGGTAAACTGTTAGGATTCCCAGTGAGCAATCGGGGCATTGCACTCGACCCCGTCAAAATCAAAGCCATTACTGAAATGCCCGTATCTCGTATATAGAAGGAGATACGTGGATTCCTAGGAAGGATCAAATTCATAAGCAGATTCATTTTCCAGCTCACAGCAACCTGTGAGCCCATCTTCAAGCTGTTAAGGAAGAATTCCTCCACCACGTGGAATGAGAATTGTCAACAAGCCTTCCTTGCCATCAAGAAATAGCTGACTGAAGCTCCTATTTTGATATCCCCAAGGGAGGGAGTCCCTTTGTTCATGTACCTGTCCGTCAATGCCAATGCAATGGGCTGCATGTTAGGACAGAAGGATGATAGTAGCAAGGAAAGAGCCATCTACTACATTAGTAAAAGATCCAGTAGTGGGGAACAGAACTACACCCTGATCAAAAAGACATATTGTGCATTAGCATGGGCTGCTCTGAGGTTGCAACACTACTTGCATGGGCACACGACCTACCTCATATCCCGCATGGATCTGCTCAAATATGTATTCAACAAACTAATGTTGAATTGCCGACTGTCCAAATGGCAGTTGATCCTACAGCAATTCGACATTGTCTACGTGACTCAGAAGTCAATCAAGGGTCAAGGCATTGCAGATCAATTGGCAGAAGCACCTTCAAGAGGTTTCGAACCCCTGGAGACATATTTTTCGGATGATGGGATCATGATAATTGAATAACTCCAGTCTGAGAATACAGTCCAACCATGGAAAATATATTTCGATGGAGCATTAAATATGGAAAGTGCAGTCCTCATCTCTGGTACAGGTGATCAATATCCTGTGGCTACCAAACTTCAATTTGGCAACACCAACAACACGGCAGAGTATGAAGGTTGTATCATGGGGTTGAAGCTAGTCCAATCCATATCTATCAAACACCTACTCGTTTTCGGAGATTCCGAGCTGGCCATTAGACAAACTACTGGCGTGTATCTCACCAAAGAACTGCATTTGCTGCCCTACCATCTGCAAGTCCTCAAAATATCTCGAGAATTCGAATAAATAACCTTTGTTCATATTCCTCAGGGTCGAAATGACTTCGCTCATGCGCTAGCTATGTTGGCTTCATTAATTCGCATGTCCGATAAAAGCGGATTGCCCAACATTCAGTTCATGATTTAGAAAGCCCCGACATATAGGAATTATGAGGGAGAATTATCAGATGAAATACCTCATGTCAAGCAGCCTTGGTTTTAAGACATCAAGGAATATCTTCGTGATGGATCCATACCCGCTGGTGCAAGCCAATCAGAGCGGAAATGGGTTCTCAGAATGTTCATGAAGTTCTATCTGAGCGGAGATGCACTTTATAAAAGGGATGCTGGAATAGGCCTATTAAGATGCCTCGACAAGGAGCAAGCCCAACGACTAATGGATGAAGTCCATGGTAGAGTCTGTGGTCCACACATGAGTGGTCATCTGCTGGCCAAGAAGATAATCAGAACAGGACATTACTAGATTTCGTTCAAAGATGATTGTGATGATCACGTCAAGAGATGCTTTCAATGGAAAATATATGGAAATGCCATTCACGCTCCTCCAAATGAGCTGCAGAACATGAGTTCACCATGGCTTTTCTCTATATGGGGAATGGACGTAATAGGTCCAGTGGAACCCAAAGCCAGCAATGGTCATCGATTCATCTTCACTATGATCGATTACTTCACCAAATGGGTCGAAGTAGCCTCTTTTTCCAAAGTCACAAAAGAGGTCATCATCAGTTTCATCAGAAATAATGTCGTCTATTGATATGGACAACCGGAGGTGATCGTATCAGACAACGCCAAAAATTTGAACAATCAAATGATGGTGGATCTGTGCAGTAAGTTCCACATTAAGCATCTCAATTCCGTCATCTATCGGCCTAAGATGAACGGCGCTATCGAAGTGGCCAACAAAAACATCAAGAAGATCATGCAAAAAATGTCCGCCAATCACAAAGACTGGCCTGACCTGCTGCCTTTAACTCTGTTAACATACAAGACGTCAATGCTCACCTCTACTGGGCCTACTGTAACGACCCCAAAATTCTTACAATATAATTCTCATTCTCGATCGTTAACAATATAACGTTATTCTAACTTTACATCATGATTAGATATTAAAATCACTAAAAATACGGAATATTTAAAACTTTTATATAATTCTTTCTTTATTGCCCTGAATCGCAGCCTTTACCTTGCATATCTTTGATTCAATTCTATTACATGAATCACTTTCTCTAAGTTACTATACAAAGTCTTACATTACAATTATTATCCATATACATCGGATAACTCAACTTTACAACTTTAAAAAAACATTACAATCAAAACATTAAATGCATTTCTCATTTACATAAGTAAGCTTCTTGAATTACTATTGAACTCTAACATTCAACTAGCACGTATCATTACCTTGCATCCCTGACCTGCAAAAATGGTTATTTGCAAGAGTGAGCTCGACAGCTCAGCAAGATCTAACAGTTTTCATGTATCACATAGCACATAAATAACATGCTCAACATATATCTCATAATCGTTAGAGTAACGTAGCATACATGCTTTAATTCACATAACAAATATAAAGATTAAGTTCCTTACTCAATCAACATTATTTAACCAAAACAATGTAGTCATAAATTGACTTTAACATTTTATGATTACAACATATATAATATATCATGCTCGATTACAACATATATAACATATCATGCAATTTAAAACAGTTCATCAAGTTCACGTAGAAAATAGGAACCGAAAGACTTGCCTGACTCGTAGATTACCAATTACCGAAAATAACTTATAATTATCTGCTTCATGAATCCTACATAACGTATTACCATACACATCAACTATTAGTCACCTAGCAACGCTTAGCAATTGCTTTAGTAAATTCTAATTTACACTTCATAGTTCTCTTCCATTTATTTGACACACATTGTCAAATTTATATGTATAATTAATAATATAAGTTAATTATCATATAGCTAATCCTCATAGTTAGTTAACCAATTTAGGTTAACTCGTTCCTCTTTAACTAATAAGTTAATAATTAATTACCACATAATTAATCACATCACATAATCATATTACATTTCACATAATTAATCAATTAATAATTACATACTCATATTAAATTATAATTAAATAAATTATAATTTAAATTACACATTCACCTTGATTATAATTATTTCAAATTATAATCACATATTAAGTTATAATTACACATTATATTTTATTAATATAATTCATTACTATTATTTTAGCATTTTAATGTATGCTTCAATTCATACAATTTACCACATTAAATTAACTTTCATGATACAAGCAAAATACACAAAATAAACATTTTTTTCTTTTCTACATACCCCTAGCCGGGGCGGGGGTTTTGGCTTTGAAAGGCCAGCTGGGGCGGGTCCCCTGCAGTGGCTCAATTTTGGTTTGCGAACTGTGCAGAAAAAAAGCCAATTTGGCTTATTTCTCAACATCGAGTTCCGAATTTAGCCAACCAATTACACATAAAACTTTACAGAAACATAATATTAAAGTTTCTAACATGTTTTAACACATTGAATCATTAAAACACATAATCAAAAACTCAATTTCATAATTTTTGAAGAAAAGCCATTGTTAAGTGTTCTTGATGAAATTGAACACTGAACTTTTGTTTTTAAACCAATTCACACAATTTCAAGCACAGTAAATAAATTTTTAAACATGCTATCATCATCTACAATTAATTTAAATAAAAATGAACAATCAAACATAAACTTTTTATTTTAAAAGAAAACTAAACGTACTTTCAAAAAAAAAATTCTTTAACTTCTTGATGAACATGAATCCCTTATGTCCATCATATACACAGAGAACTAATACTCACAAAGAACATAAAACATAATTAAAAATAAGTAATTGAGATTATACCCTTGTTGTTTAGGAGAACAAGATGAAGATGATGATGGTGAGGTTTTAACAAAGACTTCCTCTCAAAGCCTTCCTCCTTCCCTCTTCTTCTTCTCTCTTCTTTTCTCTCTAACTTTTCTTTTCTTTCTCTATATTTTTGTTCTTCTTTTGTTCTAACCGACTAAGATCTAACTCTTTTGTTTTATAACTAACGTATATTACAATATACATATAACTAATATGATATATATTATATGTATAATTATATAATATATAACTCCCAATATTTAACCACCTAATTAATACCATAATTGCAAATAATATAAAGAAGTTACAATTTGAATTTTAAAAGTCCTAAGGCTTGTTTGGCAAAACAACATTATTTTTAAAAACAGATTTTTTTGTAGTTAAGGCCTTGTTTGGTAAAACCTTTTAAAAACAGTTTTAAGGGCCTTATTTAGGTAAAACTAATTTAAAAACTCTTTTTATTCTTTTAATAAATCCTTTAACAAATATTCCTAATGTTATACTTTAATTAATTAAATCTTATCATAAAAATTTAATTAATTAAAAGTTAACATCAATTAATCACATAAAAATTGTCACATTATAATTACTCGCTAATTATAATTTCATGCAACAATTACCATATAACTTCATCTAATTTAATTATCTCAATTAAATTAGAACTATAACATAAAATCATTATATATTAATTAAATTAAATAATTAAATATTCATTTAATTAATATATTGCACTTAATTAAATTACTCCATAACCATCACATAATTTATTTATTTAACTAAATAAATAAATCAATTAAAATATTTATTTACTTCAATAAATATTAAAATTAATATATACAATTCTCTTCACACCAAATTATATATTTCACAATATATAACACATATACACATACTCATACTCAAAACATCTCATAATAAGAATTTATTTATTAAATTCTCATTTATAAATTTGTAAAAAATTCGGGTTGTCACAGCTACCCCCTACTCGTTGGTCTATGGCATGGAAACAGTCCTCCCCATAGAAATAGAGATGGAATCTTTGCGAGTATTGATCGATGCTCAAATAGATGAAGATCAATAGTTACAAGACAGGTATCATCAGCTGTCTCTGATAGATGAAAAGAGAGCTACAACCATTTTCCACGGACAGTTATACCGACAAAGAATCGCCAGATCCTACAACAAGAAGGTCCGAATTCGGCAATTTAGAGAAAATGACTTGGTGCTAAAGAAAATCCTGGCCAATCAGGATGAAGCCAAAGGAAAATTTGCCCCAAACTGAGAAAGCCCTTTCATTGTCAAAGAAGTGTTGACTGGGGCGCTATCAAATTGCAAGAGATGGATGGAACCGAGTTTCCCCAAATCATCAATTCAGACATCGTGAAAAGGTATTACGTCTGAAGCACATGCATACCCTCATCTAGGTCCTACAAATCAAATCATGTTCTGTTTTTCACTAGAAAGTCGGAACTACGAATGACCTGATCTCCCTCAACCCGAGAGTACGTAGGCAGTCATTTCTGGTGCGTTCAAACTAAGAAAAATCCAAAAAAAATCAAGTAATCATGGCATTAGCCGGAACTACGAATGACCTGATCTCCCTCAACCCGGGAGTATGTAGGCGGCCAATTTTGGTTCGGTCAAACTAAGAAAAATCCAAAAAAATCAAACCATCCCGGCATTAGACGGAACTACGAATGACCTGATCTCCCTCAACCCGGGAGTACGTAGGCAGCCATTTCTGGTGCTGTCAAACTAAGAAAATCCAAAAAAATCAAACCATCACGACATTAGCCGAAACTACGAATGACCTGATCTCCATCAACCAGGGAGTACGTAGGCAGCCATTTTTGGTGCGGTCAAACCAAATAAAAACTCAAAAAACTCATCAAACCAAATTCAAAATCCAAGATAAATACTTTTCAAACCTCTCAAACCAAACTAGCAAGAACTACGAATGATCTGATCTCCCTCAACCTGGGAGTACGTAGGCAGCCATCTACGGCGCGGTTTGACCTTCAAGAAAAAATAATAAAAGACTAGTTCTAAGAAACCAAAGATAAATAGAAGCTAAATTCTATCAATCATATCCTGGTCAATAGGCCCGTCTAAGATACACCCTGACATCTCAATTGTCAGTCCAACAAGGAGAAGCTCAAGATACATCAATAAATGCGAGTCATGAAACAAGTGGTAATCACTCAGCAATAACAATACATCTCCAATTAGGGAAGTGCATCAAAAATATATTTCTCTGATATAGAAAAGCTGCTTTATATACATGATGCCCTGTACATGACAAAAATGGCTGATCTAGTCTGTGCAGGAAAAATAAAGCTAGTCTAGGGACCCAGGGACAAGCAGGTCAGCAATGCCAGCATAGCATCTCTCTCTGAAGATGGTGGAGCAGACGTAAGTGCAGTCCATTCAGCCTCCATACGGCCCAGAACATCCAAAGTCATCTACAAGGTGGCATTGTGGTCGTCAATATAAGCACTCATCTCGGTGATCAAACCATGAGTGTAAGATCGAAGAGCAGTACTATCAGCAATGTGGAAATCACGGGAAGCTATAGCCTCATCCCTCTTTGCAAAAGCTGTGTCTCGAGCAATCAAAGTCCCGTCGATCTCAACATATGCTGCATCCTTAGCCGAGTGAATCTCGTCTCGCTCTACAACTGCAGTATCAAGAGCAGAGCGGAGCTCGTCCCGCTCAATCAATCTAGCATCCAAAGCGGCCCTGAGACCATCCCTCTCAGCAAAAGCTAAATCTCTGCCAGATAAGGCAGCCAACATTTGTGCTCTAGACGAGTCTCGCTCAAAGGTCATCCTGAATAGTGAGTCTGCTAAAGCCGGATCTGTTCCCATAGGAATGGTCGGGGAATCACTAACTGGAGCAGCGATCAAACCTGTGAACAGCTCATCCTCGGTAGGAGAATCTGGATCCTCCATGGGCTCCTCCTCGTCAGAGTCCACACCAGGAGATGAAGAAGCCTCTTCTACCACTCCTATCTCTGCCTCCAACCATGCAGAATAGTCCGAAGAACAGCACGGATGGCTACTAGAGAAATTAGCCCTCTCCCGATGAGTCCAACACTCATATACTCTGACTAAGTTGGCGGATGACATGGAAGAAGCCGACATCCTCTGATCAGCAGACCCCTCGAAATGGTGCAAACTCTGCAACTGATCAAACTGACACATGACCCGCTAGGGGAAAATAATCCAGGCCAGATGCATGAGTTATAAAGCTATATGGGGATGCTAGCTTTAAGCATGGCAAGATCACAAACAGATGATCAATATCTTACAGAAATGCCAACCAAGACTCTACATCAATGCAATCCACAGGCTGAAAAGAGAAAGCTCTGGGTGTCTTGTGAGTAAAGAAAAAACCCCTAGGCCTGAAGGATCCAATCGGTCGTATATGGAACATCAGCCATATATACAGCAAGACAGAGCTGCCCCTAAAAAACCCCTCTGGATGGGTACTACAATATGTGTCGGGTTTAAATATCTCAGCCAATATCATTGGGATGATGGTGCTACCCTGTCTAAGGGCTCTAACCACTACTACCAATCCCACATCTAGATGATCCATCCGCAATGGCATGTAGACATATGCCACAACACACATCAGCAGGATGTCTATCATGGCCGCATGCAATGCCTCTGCTGAACAAACGAATGATAGTAGTGTGCATACAAGCCAATCATGTATGATGATAAAGCACATACTTTATAAATAATCTTATTTATTTATTAATAAAATATTCATTTAAGGCATTTATTTATCTACATGGTGCTGTTTTTATAATATGTAAATAACCCATATTTTTAAGCAATAATTTTAGAATCATGATGAGATCATGCTAATGAGATCTAAATTCTTAGAAAGCTTAAAAACTAAAATAGTTCCCAATCGTGGAATTACTAAAATGGGGATTAATAAATCCGGATAGATTGGTACATATGTTGCTTGCTCATTAGATGAGGATGACTGATCTTATGGTCATTTGTGTGGAGACACTAAAGCAAGTATGTAGGTGCTTATTGGAGAATAAGTTCACTGAACGTGACTCGCTATGGAATACCTAATAGAGTTTTACTCGCCTGTCAATAGAAATTCTTAATGTGATAGTAGTAAAAGTGATCCTTGGACTTGAGATCATCATAGTATCTTGTATGTAACAAATTATACTTTGACTTATTTCTTAAGTCCTTTTAAGGTATATATAGGGTATGCTTGAGTATAATGAGTTACATATGGAGATAATGTATGATCAATAAAGAATTTACCACCTCTAGTAAAAGAGGAGATATGTCCTATGTGATTCGTTAAATGACAACCCAGGAATCTTTGGCCAAGGTGGAATGAAATTAGAAAGAGGTTTCTAATTTACATTATTTGGAGTTGTGCATTTTCTAATCGAAATGCATATGATTAAATAAAATAAGACTTGACAGTAAATCCATGTCTTATATTTAATTAGGACATTGTATGGTGGAAGGATTTAATTGTACGGTAACTATTAATTCACAAGTTCTTTTATGATTACTGTTGAAATCTATATTATCTAGAAAGTCGTTGATCGCGAGGGAGGCTTATCCCTATTGTAGAATAAATGTTATTTATTTAAATAGATTATTAGTTTTATTTATTTATTTAAATAAGATTAAAATTATTCTAATTGATTTATTCACAACCGGTTTAATATGGAGAACCTAAAGGGTCACACCATAAAAGAAAGAAGAATTATTTAAGAAGAAAATGGCATGATAGTAATAATGCATTAAGTGTAATTAATTTAATCTATGATGATAGAATAAATTAAATAGCTTAATGTTTATTATTTAATATTTTAGAAATATTAAATATAAATTAATAAGAGGGCACTTATTAATATTATTATTATTATTTTAATTCTAAAGGAGTTTAGGAATTATAATAATATTAGTACTCTCTCTCAATCCTAATAAGATTAGGATATAAATTAATTAAAAGTGTTTAATTATATGATTAAAAAAACTCTATTCTAATTGGATTATAAGGGTTAACCTAATATCTATATAAGAGAGTCTTATATCAGATATAATGTACGTGAATTTTTCTAGAGGTTGGGAGTACACATATTCTATTGAGATAGAAAACAAGGGTTAAGCCAATAACCCATCTTCTTGAGTTTTTCATCTTTCTTGGTGGATCACCATTAGAGGCCAAACATTTGGGTGGCTAACATTGATCAAAGGAAGGAGCCACAACAGAATAATCAAGGAGATTCAAGGAGATCAAGGAGTAGAACTCATACCTTTGGAAGCTAGAATCTACAAGGGTATGATTCTCATCTCTTTACTTTTTTATAATTGATAATTGAGCACAATGCATGATCATGGTTATGGGTTTGTATAAAATTTTTGAAAACCTAGTTTTTGCGCTTCCGCCCTTATTTATGTGATTTGATTGTATGATCGCGCTACATACAAACTCAACAGTGGTATCAGAGCCTAACTTTGTGCTAATTATCAATTTTATGATTCCATGTATGAATTGATGTGAGAATTTTATCGAATTTTCTGGACAAAATCGTTTTCTGCATGTTTCTGCGACGAACGGCGTAGCTACGCAGCTGCCCAGTTCATTATTGGTGCAACTGAGCCGGTCTATAAAAACTAGCACTTTAGGTTACCTGCGCAGCTACCCAGTTCATTCTGGGCGCAGCTGCGCCTATTCCTGAACAGGCCCTGAAATTTGATTTTCATTAATTAAGTAAACTGTTTATTTAATTAATAAAGTTTTAAAATAAAGATGTTTATTTTATCTGAAATATGATTTCAGATAGCTAAAATTAAAGGAGTTTAATTTGGATTTATTTTTGATTAAAATAAAAGAGTTTATTTTATTTCAAAAATAAAATTTAGCAAAACTTTTGTCCATTAAATGACATCAATCCATATATGGAATAGCTTTATTATTCATGAGATGAATGGATATTTTTTGATGCATATGTTGATGTGTATGATAATAAATAAGGTTGATTATGGACTATGACCAATGTGATTAGATTTTATTTTGGATGAATGCTTGAATGTATGGGTGTTAATAAATGGGGTCTGCGTACCTCGTCTTCTATGGTTTTATTTATTCTTAATGTAAATTCTATCTCCCTCCTATGTATTTCTCCTTGACTGTTGATCAAGGTTTCTACTTATTTAAATAGTTTTTGTAATAGAGATAGTTAGAATTATCTTGAAGAAATTAGAAGACCAAGGAGCAAGGAACGCGTGAAGACCCATTTGTATGGAGCCCGGGTTTCAATGTAATAGTTACGTTTAAATTTAAATTCCTGCACTCATAGGTTTGACCTTTTGGTTAACTTGGTAGCTCTAGTGAACCAAACTAGAATAAAAGTCCATAATCAAACCGGGTAGAATATAGTATTCTATATTGCATGCTAGATATTATATATATTATATTTTATGCAAACATGCTTCACATGTTTAATAAAATGACGCGTATTTTATATATATATGTGCATGCGCGCTAAACAAGATGAGACAAAATAATAACAAACCCCTCAAAGAAATAATATTAAGTCCGAAGCGTTCAATGATATTTGGAATATCGAACGTCACCTTCTAGCATAATTAATTAATAGAGTATTAAATATTTAATATGAGCTTATTGTGCTATCCACAAGGCAAGTATTGAGTATTTAAGATGTTAATTAATCACATTTGATGCTTATCAAGAAAATTGAACGATCTAGTCTTGTTGTGCTATCCACAAGGACGAACATTTTTCTTTTTTGAATTTATGGAAGTGCTAGGCTGGACGTAACTTAAATCATTTTAGTTCGGATGTGCACACACTTGACCATTATGATTTAAGAGGCAAAAATAAAAGGAGTTACATGGTGATGTAATTGACAAGAGTTGTCTACCTATTTATTTGTATATCACTTGTTGTGCTATCCACAAGGTTATATACATTTGAAATGGGATCCTTATTCTCACTAGCAAATCTTTAATTAAATGTTGCCGAACTATATAAGTGGGGGTAATATAGTTTGATGAAAATAGTGGGAGATACCAATTTAAAATAAAGACCTAAATTTATTTTGGTATGCAAAGTTAATAAAATGAATGTTTGCTAAAATGTTATTTTTTCACATGCAGATTTTTAAAAATGTCTAAATCACTAATCCACTACGAAGCATACTTAATGCAAATAAGCTTATCGGCCCGAATTATGAGGACTGGCTAAGAAATCTGAGAATTATTCTCACTGCTGAAAAGATTTCTTATGTCCTAAATTCAACTGTCCCTGAATCTGTTTCGAAAACAGCCTCGTAGAAAGAGATTGCCACTTTTAATAAGTGGCAAGATGATACATCTGTGGCTCAATGCATCATGCTTGCATCCATGAATAACGAGCTTCAGCGTCAGCACGTAAACATGGATGCTCCTGCTATGCTGCTTCACCTCAAGGAGTTGTATGGTGAACAGAGTATGACTGCTAGATATGAGATATCTAAGGAGCTCTTCCGATCTCGGATGATCGAGAGTACTGCCATCGAGACTCATGTCCTGAAAGTGATAAATTTGATTGAATGCCTTGGACAACTTGGGTTCGTTATGGATGGGGAGTTGAGTCAAGACTTGGTCTTGCAGTCACTCCCTGAGAACTTCTCGCAGTTTGTGGTTAATTTTCACATGAATAAGCTAGATGTCAGCTTGCCTGAGCTGCTTAACATGCTGAAAACTGTAAAAGGTCACTTCCCATCCAAGAAGAACCATATCTTGTTGGTAGATTTTTCCAATAAAAGGAAGAGGCCCAAGGTATCTTCTGAAAAGAAGAAATCCAAGAAGGCTAAGGGAAAGGGGAAAGAAAAGGAACAAAAGAAACCTGAACCAGCTAAAGGAATGTGCTTTCATTGCAACGAGCCGGGACATTGGAAGAGAAACTGCAAGTAGTTTCTAGCAGAGAAGAAGCTTGGAGAAGCTTCGACTTCCAATCATGGTTTGTTTATAATTGAAATTAATTTTTTTGAAAGTCATAATTCTACTTGGGTATTGGATACTGGCTGTGGTTCTCACATATGTAATACTGTGTAGGGACTGGTCAGAAGTAGAAAGCTGAACAATGATGAGGTGATCCTACAAGTGGGGAATGGAGCAAAGGTTGCTGCATTAGCTGTAGGAACTTATTTTTTAGAAATGCCCTTGGGCAAGACCATTTATCTTAATAATTGTTATTATGTTCCGAATATTACTAAAAATATTATTTTAATTTCTGTATTGGATATGGAAGGATTTAACGTTATTATAAATAACAATGGTTGTTCTATTTATAAAAACGATGTTTTATATGGTATTGGAAATTTGCAAAATGGACTTTATATACTTGACTTGCAAGAAAATATATTTTAAATTGAACAAACTAAGAAAAGGAAAAGAGATGATATTAATTATACCTATATGTGGCACCGTAGACTCGGTCATATCAATGAAACAAGATTATCTAAGTTGTATCAGGATGGGCTCCTTGAGATATCCGATTATGAATCATATCCAACTTCTGAACCTTGTCTCATGGGTAAAATGACTAAATCTCCTTTTAGTCGAAAAGGAGAAAGAGTTACACAGTTGTTGGCATTGATTCACACAGACGTTTGTGGACCTATGATAACAAGTGCACGGGGAGGGTATTCTTATTTTATTACTTTCACTGATGATTACTCAAGATTTGGATATGTGTATTTGATGAAATACAAATCAGAATCATTTGAAAAGTTCAAAGAGTTCAGAAGTGAAGTAGAGAAACAAACGGGCAAGAGTATTAAGATACTTCGATCAGATCGAGGTGGAGAATACTTAAGCGGTGAGTTTCTCAATTATCTCAAAGAAAATGGTATAATCTCACAATGGACTCCTCCAGGTACACCACAGTTAAATGGAGTATCTGAAAGGAAAAATTGAACACTAATAGACATGGTTTGATCCATGATGAGTTTTACCGACCTTCCAATTTCCTTCTGGGGATATGCCCTAGAAACGGCTGCATACCTACTTAACAAGGTACCTACCAAATCCGCCCCCAAAGACTCCATATGAGATGTGGAAACGGAGGAAACCAAATCTTAAGCATGTTAAGACTTGGGGTTGTCCATCTTATATCAAAAAAATTGAAAATGATAAGCTACAGACTAAATCCGATAAGTGTAGATTTGTGGGATACCCTAAAGAAACTTTAGGGTATTATTTCTATCATCCAACTGATCAAAAGGTGTTTGTTGCGAAACATGCTGCCTTCTTGGAAAAGGAGTTTATCCATGAAGGGGTCAGTGGGAGTAAGATATATCTTGAAGAAGTTCAAGAACCATAAATTATCACGGATCAAAGTCAGGTACCTGACCAAGTAGAAGAACCTACTATACCACACCCTGTTCGTAAATCTGGAAGAGTACCGAAGATACCTGAGAGGTATGGATTTGTTATAGAGGATGACGATGAGGTACACATCATGAATGATGATGATCCATTGAATTACGAACAGGCTATGAGTAATAAAGACTCAGGAAAATGGCTTGAAGCCATGAAATTCGAAATGGACTCCATGTATGAAAAAAAAAGTATGGACTTTGGTTTCACCACCTAAAGGCATTAAGCCTATTGGGTGTAAATGGGTTTTTAAAAGAAAGATTGGAGCAGACGGGAAGGTAGAGACCTATAAGGCCCGACTGGTTGCAAAAGGTTTCAAACAAAGACAAGGAGTTGTGTGACGCCCCCAGAATAGGACCAATCCAACCAACCCATTCTGGATCGCCAAATACATCGTACAGAATCCAAATACAACTTTTATATCACACGGTCGTGCAAAATACAACCACACAACTATGAGTGTCAATACAAATATATAGAAAATATAAACATTCAAACTAAGTCCTCATTACAATTATTATCACACTATTTTATAAAAATAGTGAGGACTACTACTGCTCTAACTTGGACCATCACTCTGTTCCCTGACTAGTCCCTGCGACATTCTCATTTCCTAAAGAGGACAATAGATGAAAAGGGTGAGCTCAACTAGCCCAGTAAAGAATATTATTACTAAGATAATAAAGAATAATTTATCGTTAGTATTCAACAAATCAGATAAAATATTATGGACCACAAGTTTTAGATCAACAACTGTAGCGAAAATAACAATGCATCAGAAGAATTAAGTAGGAAATAATGTCTACTACCTTCTATGATTTGAAATTCCCCTGTAACATCAATCAATATATATCTTGAATCAAATATTCATCTTTGCACTACGGGCCAAAGATATTCATCAGGTAATCATTCATCTTTGCACTACAGGCCAAAGATATTCATCAATAATCATCCATCTTTGCACTACAGGCCAAAAATATTCAGTTATATCATCATTTAGGACTGAGGATGATGAAAAACATTTTAAAGAACGAATCTAGTGAGATAAATGACAAAAATTATGGATTCGTAATTTAATTTATCCAAGTTCAAGAATACTCCATAATAATTAATTGTGGAGCAAAATTCAAGAATGAAGATCAAAACTTGGATCCAATCAAAGATAGGAACCATAATAGCCAACTTGGACAAAGAAAAGGAAATTTAATTTTTCTGTGAATAGTACCGTATTCGTGAATAGTATCGTATACATCAATAGTGTCGTATACATAAATAATAACCTCGACATGAAAAAGGTAGAGATTTCATAAGAAAAATCTTACTTCGTGAATAGTACCGTATTCGTGAATAGTGTTGTATACGTGAATAGTATCGTATACGTGAATAGTAATCTCGACGAAAAAGGTAAAAATTTCATAATAAAATTTATACCAATATTTCGATGAAATGATATTGAAAGCAATAACATCATTTATGAAAAAAATAACATTCCTTACCTCAAAAGAACAGTACTTCTGACTAGAATATCGGATATAGTACTGAAGGAAACTTACACTGAATAGCAACACTCAAAGTATCGAAATACTCACAAAAATACGCTCGATATTATAGAGAAAGGAACTTATGATTTTGGTGTGATTTTCAAATTCTAATTCAGCATCCTATTTATAGGAAAATACTTAGAACGCCAAAGCAGAAAATTTAATAAAATAATATTATTTTAAAACAAATTTTCTACGCACACCATTGACCAAAATATCAGCTCACCAAGTGGGGCCCACCCAATAAAAAACATTTTTTGTGAAAAAAATATTTATAACCCCATAAATCACTTATTCCAGAACTTCAATAATTCATAATAAATAGCTCTTTTATCAGAAAAATACGAATCTTATGTCCATTTTATAGAAAATTTAATTCTCTACAACTTTGTAGAAGAAAGTTTTTTCAAATTTCAAACATAAATTATCCGAAATCCACATACTGATGATTTTCCACACCTTCATTCTAACAAAATACTGATAAAACACATCAGCACTAATTCCTTCTTTTATATCCACAAAAATAAATATTTCCTTATTATATAAATTAATAATTAATTATTCACAAATAATATTACAGAACTACAATATTGACAACTAGGTAGTTCCCAGTAAAGATGGGGCCTTCCGATAAGGATTTCTTCTTACTGGCGCGCAATTAAATAACCCCTCCTAGACAGAACTTTCTTAGACATTGCCAATAATGTTATCTAATAATATTATTCAAATAATATGAATTATTGATCTGATAATGAAAAATATTGTGTAGTGATAATTATTGAATTAACAATAATATAAAAATATTGTACAATACCGTGTGCTACTGTGCAACAACACGTATTACTTTACTTTATCCATCGGGTATCCCAATAGTGTTAACGGGAACAACTACACCGTTATTTATAAAAAAAACTTATTCTTGTCGTTTTCTGCATCTGACAGTTTTTCGTGCCCACAATAGGCTGCGCCGTCGTACGAATATTCCCCGACAGGAAGAATATTCCACGACCAAACGAATATTCCCCGACAATAATAAATATTTTATAACCACTTGCTTATTTAAAATATTTGCGCATTTTACCCATAACATTCCACCTTATCAAATTAACCCCTGACTATTTCAAAATAACATATAGAGGAAATTCAATTTTTTTATTCATAAAAGTTCGGGTCTTACAAGTTGACTATGATGAAACCTTCTCACCAGTAGCTATGCTCAAGTTCATTCAGATTTTGCTTGCGATTGCAGCTTATAATGACTATGAGATCTGGCAGATGGACGTGAAAACGGACTTCCTCAATAGAAACCTTGAGGAGGATGTGTATATGACACAGCCAGAGGGATTTATTTCAAATGTTGGAACAAATCAAGTCTGTAAGCTACAACGATCCATTTATAGGTTGAAGCAAGCTTCTCGTAGATGGAACATTCATTTTGATGAGACAATCAAAGAGTTTGATTTTATCAAAAATGAGGATGAACCATGTGTATACAAGAAGGTTAGTGGGAGCGCATTATCATTCCTTGTATTATATGTTGATGATATATTACTGATAGGGAATGACATTCCTATGTTACAATCAATTAAAATATGGTTATCTAAAAACTTCTCCATGAAGGACTTGGGTGAAGCATCCTATATTTTGGGGATAAAGATCTATAGAGATAGATCTAAAAAGATGCTCGGCTTATCCCAAGGAACGTACATTGATACGATACTAAAGACGTTTAGCATGAAAGATTCCAAAAGATGTCTCATGCCGATGAGCCATGGAATACATCTCTCCAAGAAACAGGCCCCAAAGACACCTGAGGAGAGAGACCGTATGAGTAAGATCCCTTATACTTCTGCAATAGGATCTATCATATACGGTATGATATGTACTAGACCGGATGTTGCTCATGCACTTAGTGTAACGAGCAGATACCAGTCGAATCCTAGAGAAGAGCACTGGAAGGCAGTGAAGAATATCCTAAAGTACTTGAGAAGGACTAAATATATTTTTCTTGTCTACGGTGGGTCTGAATTAAAACTCGAGGGATTCACGGACTCAAGTTTTCAAACAGACCAAGATGACAGTAAATCTATTTTAGGGTATCTGTTTACCTTGAACGGAGGCACAGTGAGTTGAAAGAGTTCCAAGCAGCAAACAGTTGTTGATTCAGTGATAGAGGCAGAGTATATAGCTGCAAGTGAAGCTGCAAAGGAAGCTATTTGGATGAAGAAGTTCATAACTGAACTTGGTGTGATTCCTAGCATTGGGGAAGCAGTTCCTATTTACTGTGACAACACCAGAGCGGTTGCACAGGTTAAGGAACCCAGGTCTCATTAGAAATCCAAACACGTGTTGCGATAATTTCACTTAATCAGGGAGATTATTGAAAGAGGAGACGTCACCTTGGAGTGTGTGGACTCTCAAGACAACATTGCAAATCCATTTACTAAAGCTCTAACACAACAGCAGTTTGATTGTCACTTAATGAAGATGGTTATGAGATACCATGACGATTGGCTTTAGTGCAAGTGGGAGATTGATAGTAGTGTGCAAACAAGCCAATCATGTATGATGATAAAGCACATACTTTGTAAACAATCTTATTTATTTATTAATAAAATATTCATTTAAGACATTTATTTATCTACATGGTGCTGTTTTTATAATATGTAAATAACCCATAGTTTTAAGCAATGATTTTAGAATCATGATGAGATCATGCTAATTAGATCTAAATTCTTAGAAAGCTTAAAAACTAAAATAGTTCTCAATTGTGGGATTACTAAAATGGGGATTAGTAAATCCGAATAGATTGGTACATATATTGCTTGCTCA
Source organism: Panax stipuleanatus (assembly GCA_020205555.1). Lineage (NCBI taxonomy): Eukaryota > Viridiplantae > Streptophyta > Magnoliopsida > Apiales > Araliaceae > Panax > Panax stipuleanatus. Next base: position 48,168,985 of record CM035124.1, on the reverse strand, counting down.
TTAGATGAGGATGACTAATCACATGGTCATTTGTGTGGAGACACTAAAGCAAGTATGTAGGTGCTTATTGGAGAATAAGTTCACTGAACGTGACTCGCTATGGAATACCTAATGGAGTTTTACTCGCCTGTCAATAGAAATTTCTAATGTGATAGTAGTACAAGTGATCCTTGGACTTGAGATCATCATAGTATCTTGTTTGTAACAAATTATACTTTGACTTATTCCTTATTAAGGTCTTTTAAGGTATATATAGGGTATGCTTGAGTATAATGAGTAACATATGGAGATAATGTATGATCAATAAAGAATCTACCACCTCTAGTAAACGAGGAGATATGTCTTATGTGATTCGTTAAATGACAACCCAAGAATCCTTGGCCAAGGTGAAATAAAATTAGAAGGAGGTTTCTAATTTGCATTATTTGGAGTTGTGCATTTTCTAATCGAAATACATATGATTAAATAAAATAAGACTTGACAGTATATCCATGTCTTATATTTAATTGGGACATTGTATGGTGGAAGGATTGAATTGTACGGTAACTACTAACTCACAGGTTCTTTTATGATTAATGTTAAAATCTATATTATCTGAAAAGTCATTGATCGCTAGGGAGGCTTATCCCTATTATAGAATAAATGTTATTTATTTAAATAGATTATTAGTTTTATTTATTTATTTAAATAAGATTAAAATTGTTCTAATTGATTTATTCACAATCGGTTTAATATGGAGAACCTAAAGGGTCACACCATAAAAGGAAGAAGAATTATTTAAGAAGAAAATGGCATGATAGTAATAATGCATTAAGTGTAATTAATTTAATCTATAGTGATAGAATAAATTAAATAGCTTAATGTTTATTATTTAATATTTTAGAAATGTTAAATATAAATTAATAAGAGGGGTCTTATTAATATTATTATTATTATTTTAATTCTAAAGGAGTTTAGGAATTAATATAATATCAGTACTCTCTTTCAATCCTAATAAGATTAGGATATAAATTAATTAAAAGTGTTTAATTAATTGATTAAATAAAACCCTATTCTAATTGGATTAGAAGGGTTAACCTAATATCTATATAAGAGAGTCTTATATCAGAAATAACGTACGTGAATTTTTCCAAAGGTTGGGAGTACACATATTCTATAGAGATAGAAAACAAGGGTTAAGCCAATAACCCATCTTCTTGAGTTCTTCATCTTCCTTGGTGGATCACCATTAGAGGCCAAACATTTAGGTGGCTGACATTGATCAAAGGAAGGAACCACAACAGAATAATCAAGGAGATTCAAGGAGGGCAAGGAGTAGAACTCGTAACTATGGAAGCTAGAATCTACAAGGGTATGATTCTCATCTCTTTACTTTTCTATAATTGATAATTTAGCACAAGCATGATCATAATTATGGGTTTGTATAAAATTTTTGAAAACCTAGTTTTTGCGCTTCCGCCCTTATTTATGTGATTTGATTGCATGATCGCGCTACGTACAAACCCAACAACGAAATCTCTAACGTGGCGACCATAACTGTCAAGCTCACCAAAGCGCTCAATCAAGAAGTCCATAGAGATCACGTGCCCCGAAACGATCTCATCCATGACTACACTCTAACAAAGATCGGACAGCATGATAAACGGCCTCCTCATATCACTAATCGCCTTCTGAACCCACGGCAACTCTAAATCCAAGCCAATAAATCTCTGGTACACCTCCAGAGTCGGCGTCAGCTCACGCCGCCCAAAGCGGAACACCTGTCTGTCGATAATCCAGCAGGGTAGAAGGCCCTCAACAAATTTGACCGGAACCTGAAAATCCGCAAGGGCCAATGAATGTCCCAACATCTGATCCACTGTCCCCCTAGCTGGAAACGGCTGACTATCATACCAGAACCTCAGTGATGCTGCCACCGCAGATGGTGGTAAATGCTCAATACGGCTAACTGCAGACGACGTCATGTGTAGCACTGTACCACATGACCTTCCAGAGGACAAGTCAAATCGCAGCTGTCTGAATGCATATACATGACATAATATATGCATGATGACAGTAATATAAACATGATGCAGAAGATAAGATATGACAAGAATATCTATAAAAAGCTATCTACTACATACAACATTCTTGTATCCTGATACAAAGTGAAAGGAAGAATACAGGGAAAATGGGGCACCACCACCCAACTACCACAGTGGTCTATCAAAGTGATGGCACAAACGCCGAATAGCCAAAACAGTGGCTGACCAAAAAGTATAGCTCCAATAGCTATCAGAGGAAGTCGTAGACATCAGTGTCGAATTGATCAACCTGCTCCATCTCCTCTGTCTGCACAAAGCTCCTAGGATCAGGCATATCTGCGCGGTAAAAGGGAGGATCTACCCCTGTATAACTGCTATTAAATGGGCCTGAAGAGGGACCTACTCCTGAGCTGGATGGGTCAAAAGAAGATGCCTCTAACGGATCTCGGCCAAGGTACCTGATAATGGGTCTCGGCCAAGCTGGAGGAATAATGGGAATGTTGATCTCCCCCATGATGCTCCTAATTGCACGCTCTCCAAGATAGAGCTCCCATCCTCCCGTCGTCAACAACGGTACCCTGCGGGTCGATAAGTCAAACTCCTGGCTAGTAGGGACTCCTCCCTTGAATTCGATGGTCAAGTGCTCGAATGTGTACGGCGTTCAGGTGATCAAATCCGCCGTCAAAAGCTCCTACTGTAAACGGGCATGAGTGAATCCCTCAGCAATAGGGACCTCCGTTAAAGTGGAGTGATGCCATCTCTGTCCTCGAGGATAGGTCTCCAGACCTAAAACAGTAGCGGGCCATAAGCAAGGAAGCCTCTCAAATGCCCAAAGATGACCATGCAAATTCCAAAAGTCCTCAGTGGTCAAGACTGACAAAAAATGCTGAAATCAAAAAGGTACAGAAAGATGTACTCACCAGCAGGAATGGGTAAAATCCTAACCAAGCCTTCGTCGTACCCTCCGAAAGCATGCGCATGCCCCGAAAAAAATAGGCAAAGGTATAGGAACCCCAATAATAGTCACTGAGGCGCTCTACCTATCGAGTGGCACTGATCAAAGCAAAGGACACAGTAGACGAGTTGTCCGCCATGAAACAACCCCTGATGATCGACAAAAACAATCGCCTCAAAATGCGATCTCTATCCCTCTGGTCATCAGGCGGAGGTAACTCCAAAGTCCCATCATGGGCATCTATACTCAAGGGACCAGATCAGACTGCTCGACCCTTGAATGTCATCGTTGGGACTCCCAGCAGGGACCGAACGATAGCGGGCAAAATGTCAGTCATGACAGGCACTGACTCGCCCTCAAACTCAATGTCGGTGATAAATCTCCAATCCATAGGAGTTATCATCACCTCGCAATCTAGCAAATGAAGGGACTGAGTCTGGTGGAACCAGCGCTCAGACAAAGCCCTCGTATACCCCCAGGGGCAACGGTAGGGAAGGATCGAGAAAAAGGCCTGGAATCCCCAACCATCTACAATCTCCCTATAATCCCCATGCAAAGTGTGATACAGGGAGTGCACGCTAAACCAGTTCCCTAGAGGCTACGTAAAGCCAGGAACCTGCATCAAAAGTCAACCCAAGTTAAAAAATAACATGTGCCCCAAGAATGGCAAAAAGGAAGAAAATAATCTAGAGAGAAGAAAGACTTCAAGTCACCTCGTTGGCGTGAAGATATAGCGAAGGATGGCGACTCAAATCATCCAGTAGCTCCCGAGTAGGCACAACAATGCCTGGGACCTCCGCACGTGGAGCCTAAGCGGGAGCAGGAACGAAAAATGGAGCCTCCTCATCATCAATATCCAATGGCTTCTCGTCCTGTGCTGGACGAATCTTGCCCTCTACCAGTCTATGAGGCGTCCTAGTTGGAAGTGGCTATGGCACATCAGAAGTCCTCCTACGTCTAATACCCGAGGAGACCCTACTGGAACTGCCAGGTCTATCACGATCCATCTACGGCAACAAGTCTCCAAATCACCTCAGAAAGGGTGCGGTAAGCCTGAAACCTGTGGCTTATCATTTTCAATCAGTCCAACATACATCTCTAGGTCCTAATATATGCACGGGTCAGTCAAAAATACCCAGTAAAGTTAAAACTATATGTTTTCAAAACCTAGCAACTCAAAACATGCAGGGGTCAGTCAAAAATTTCCCCATAGAGTCAAAAATGCATGTTTTTCAAAGCCTAAGATTTTGGAAAAATTTTGCCAGTCTCTTTTGTAAAATGGACTGTCCACATGCACACAGGCATGCCTAGGTGGCCATTCAGTAGCACACCTACCCAAAAATAGAAACAGTTCATATTTACTAAAAAAAATCAAAAATTAACCTCACATGGTAGCCAAATTACTATGGACATTTTTGGTTGAAAATCCAGGCTCACTAGGCCACAGAAAGGATGACTAAACTGATCAAAAAGTGAAAAAATTGACCGACACTGAACCTGAATTTTCTTACATCCAAACGTGCATTACAGTAAGATATGCATACATATGTAGTCAAAAAAAATTTTACAGGTCATATAGGCATACATTTTTTATGTATTGCGTCTAAAAGCACCCTAGGCGGTTTGCATGCTTTTAACGATCAAAAACTGTAAAAAAAAAAAAAAGCATATAAAACGTTACCTGCGCTGCGCTGAATGCGTAGGAACTGACGGAATCAGAATTCAACTGCCAGAACTCTGTAGATCTGAAAAAAGAAGATCAAAAATCCTTTCGTTGCTCAAACGGGAAACTTGCAAAATGAAAACTACCGAGCTCCATTTAAATCCCAGGTAGCCGCACCTCTACCTGTGGTTGCTGCACCTCCACCTGCCGCAGCCCAGGTGGGTCCCACTTGTGACACCCCCAAATTCCAGGACCGTCACGAGGTCTCTCGAATTCGGTTCGTCACGTGCTCATGGTAATACAATAATAACTAAAATCACACATTCACAGCGGAATATCTAATTTATAATAATATACAATGATTTATTATAATTATTCTCCCAAGTCTCGCAACCTACAGTACTTAATAGATTACATAATAATATCAATTAACGACTTATTACATAATCTAACTTAAGCTTAAACATAATCAAATCTAGTCTTACTACATCATCTTAATACAACATTAAAATATTTAAAAACATAAAAGACACAAGCTAGTTGGTAGCGTTGCCCTTGCCCTTATCAACACCTAAAGGTTCACCATGCTCTGCCTTAACTGAAATATTTTAGGAAAAGCAAGAATGAGCACAAATTGCTCAGCAAGTAATATACAATAAGGGTTTGTAATATAATTCTCAATTCTCGGAAGGGTATAGCAAGGTTTGATAGTTCAAGGATAACAAGAATATCAACAGCTCTCAATAACAGTTGCTAAGGACAGAATAATATCAATGTGATTCAATAATAAATCAATTCAAGATTTTAAGATAACTGGATACTGAGAAGTCACTAAGGACTATGAACTTCCATAGGAATTGACAGTAATAAACTGAAAATCCAACAAAAATAAGTACAACAGGTGATCAGCCTAAAGTACCCTATGTTATGCATAACACTCAATCATACTAATGTGCGCGAGTCGGTTCTCCGACAGTTATATCTTGTTCTTCTCAGTCAAATACAATATCCCGCACCAATCAATTAGTTTGGGTCACTTTTCAATAATATAAGTCTAGCCGAATCAAATGGCATAGACACTTTAACAATATTCAAGAACAATAGCAAGTTCAACATGAATAATAGCGTTAATGAAATAAGAGTTCAAGTATGCTAATTCAATTTAAAGGATTAAGTAAAGAAATTAGCTCGCAATATACAAGGATAGAATACTTGCATAAAGTAAATGCGATGGTTAGGATACTTGCCTTAAGCGTAGTTTATCCCCGTAAATTAATCATCACTTTTCGAATCCTATCGTAATATAGTTATGTATATATGATATTCATTAGTCATATAATTTAACTTCACATTTTGTCTTCAAATATAAGATCAACACATAAGCTAAGTTTTAACCTAGCTACACAGTTATATAGGATATAATTTCTATCCTTAACGTTCCTCCTTTAGAGTTTAAACACATTCTCATATCATATAAGATCGCAACAATTTGCAAACATGCTCTCATATTATTCATATCACATAAAACTACAATCAATACTACATACATTTTATTTTTAGCAAGTTATGGCATTTCTATAAGTTAACCGTCAAAATCAGATTCAAGTGTCAACATATGATATTACATAGCATGTATTCATATTAAAGGATACTTTCATGCTCGTTCAACCTTTTCACGTTCAATTTACATGATATATGTTCTAGATCTATATTTTGAACAAATTAAGGCTTTACAACATCATGAAATCATGTAAGCTATCATGCTTTGTTATTTTAAACACATAAGGTATTCATATAACTTGTATTAAGCATGTTCATGAGTATTCATATTGCATACATGCAACTATCATCGTCATTAATTTGAAAGCATACTTCGTTTACGCTAAACTTGGTTTCACGACATGAAACATAGTAGGCAAACATGTATGATACATTAGCGAGTCTAAAAGTACTATCAAATATATTCATAAGTATCGAAATTCAAATCTCAATGTAATATGTCAATGTTCACGTTCAAAACTTATACTTTCATTAGTAAAGTTTGCTAATAAGGCCTAACATGCTCATGCTTTATTATGAAATCTATATACATAAGTTAATATGTCCGACATGCATTTCAAAGCAATATAAACATGCCCAAAAAATTAGAATACATACATGATCTCTATATGTCAAAGTTCACTTTTAAAAACTCATATTTCGTTAAGAATGTTCGCTAGTGAGGTTTAACATGCTTTTGTCATACTATGAACCATATATACGTAAGACCTCAAGTCTTTTATACATTTCTAAACCATTCTAACATGCTCGTAAAATCAGAATGCGTACATGGTATTTACATGTCAATGTCCACCTTCAAAACTTACATTTTCGTTAGGAACGTACGCTAGTGAGGTTCACATGTTCATATTACATTATGACACCTATATAAGCGAGTTAACATGCTTCTCATACATCTTTAAATTATACTAATACGCTTGCAAAGTCAAAATGTTAAATAGCAAGTATACATATCGAGTTTGTTTCCAAAATTCAAAGTTTGTTTATAAAATGCTAAGTTTATTTCAAAACTATAAGTATGCGTGCAACTATTAGTAGAACATGCTTACATTGTCTCAATATATCCATATAGGCATGCCAAGCTTATTAGTACACTGGTTCAAGTCACATTAGTTATTTATACTAGAACAGATTTCTAGCAAAAAGCAGGAACTGGATCCAGTAACCGGCGCAGCTGCGCTGCGCCTCAGTGTATAACCGGCGCAGCTGCGCCACGTCCGGACTGAACCAGAAGGTTCCCTGCTTCGGCAGAAATCCAGCCCAAACACAGAAACTTTACACGATCTTGATTTAAAACATGCTACATTACATACTAACATGTTACCAAGTCTATATAACAACTAATAATCATCCTATAATCCAATTAACATGCCTTCCAACCAAAATCAAGAATCCAAGAATTTAAGAATTGCAGAAATGGAAAAATGAAGAACAAGGAATGCTTAATATACCTCTGTTAATGGTTTGAGCTTGCTAATGCTACTATAGAAATTCCTTCTCAACTAAATAGACAATCACAGTATACTCTCTTCTCTTAGAAATTCTCTGCAAATCAATTTAGAAGGAGAAGAGGCTATATTTATAGAAGAACTATAATCCAGACAATGCATTCTCCCATTAATTCAAACCAATGAACTGAAGATTTGTATGTTGGTTAAGGAAGAGTAGATAAATAGTTGGTGAATTACACTATTTTGCCCACTCCCTTGTTCATCATTTGTTAGAGAGCTATGGAGGTTTGCTGAGTTTGAGGAAGAATATGGAGTAGACTTCATAATGCTAATCACGTGTATGAGGAATTGGAGAGCAAATGGGACACTTAAAATGGAATAATTGATTTAACTTCTCAGCATTTGCAAATACTACACTTGTATTCACACACCATATACTTATGTTATCATATATATATATATATACATACTATATATTTAGATTACAATTAGAATTACAATGTAATCCCAATAATAATATTACCATGTTATTCACATAATGTAGTAAGTATAATCCACACACATATAATTCATGTACATTTCTATCTTACCGATATAATTTAATCGGATGTTATCATATTATATTATCTCATGTATTATTAAATTGTTCACCATATATTCATGATGTCTCACTTTAATGTATATTCACATTGTTACATAGGCATTTCATGTAACTCTTATAATTAAATAACTTTACTATATAGTTTATATATAATAGAGTCGTATTGCAATTTACACTTTATATAATATATAGTTAGCTACTATACGTTATACATTTTGATTCGTATGCTCGCACGTAGAAGTAAATAATTTACTTATCTCATCAATTAATTAATAATAATATTAATTAATTTGCTTCTCATTAGTCCATACAATTATTAATATTCACAATAATAGATTAACACTTACATGATTAAATATCACATGAATAATTGTAATTCTTATTATATTTATAAACACGTTGCTTATTATTATTATATTATTTGCAATAATAATAATCCCTACATCATTAATTAATTATCATTAATATTCTATAACAATTATTTAATATTCTCTAATAATAATTAACAATTAATATAGATTAATTGTTCACTTTATAATTCCTTCGTTAAGTAATATAATTATTAATATCCACAACCATTGCTCATTTATCACGCACAATATATAAATATAAATTTTATTATATTATAGGCACGTTGCTCATTATCATTATTATATTTCTTGCAATAATAATAATCACATATTATTAATTAATCACCATTAATAATCATCATCACTGTGCCACACAAGGCTATCAACGAGTTTATCGTAAACTCCATAAATTTCTCAATTATTATTATAATTATTCAATTTAATATAATTGAGTTAACTCATCTCATAACACAAAATTATTTATATTCAAATAAATTTTTATTTCCATTAATATATTTATTTATTTAATAATATTAGAAACTTATCGGGTATTACATCCTCCCCCCCTTATAAAAATTCCGTCCCGAAATTGCTACAAGGTTACACAAATAGATGGGGATAATTCCTCATCATCCTATCTTCTAACTCCCACGTTGCCTCCTCAACATCGTGGTCACGCCAAAGTACTTTTACAGATGAAATAATTTTATTTCTCAAAGTTTGTTCTTTCCTATCTAATATCTGGACAGGAATTTCTTCATACGCCAAGTTCTTCTCCACTTGAATGGTTTCATAAGAAATCACGTGCTTGTAGTCGGCCTTGTACGGTCGCAACAAAAAAATGTAAAACACATTGTGGATGTGCTCCAACTCGGGTGGTAACGCAACTTTGTATGCCACTTCACCCATTCGCTTCAGTATCTCGAATGGTCCTATGAATCTTGACTCAATTTTCCTTTCATTCCGAATCGAATTTTCCCCTTCCATGTAGATACTTTCAAGAAAACAAAACTGCCGACTTTAAAGTCTCGGTCCTGCCGTTGCAAATCTGCGTATTTCTTCTGACGATCTTGAGCTACTACTAGTCTGGCTCTTATCACTGTTACTACATCTGCGGTTTGTTGTACTAGCTCTGGTCCGAGTATTCGTCGCTCCCCGACTTCGTCCCAACACAATGGCGTTCTGCACTTTCTCCCGTAAAGAGCTTCGTACGGTGGCATGCCGATACTCGCATGGTAGCTATTATTATATGCGAATTCTACTAAAGGTAGGTGGTCGTCCCAATTTCCCTTAAAGTTCATCACGTAAGTCCTAAGCATGTCCTCCAGCGTTTGTATTGTTCGCTCACTCTGTCTGTCTGTCTGAGGATGGTAAGCCGTACTCAACCTCAACTGTGTTCCCATTCTCTCTTGCAAACTTTTCCAAAAATTGGACATGAAGCGCGGATCTCGATCAGAAAAAATAGATACCGGCACTCCATGTCGTGAGACAATCTCCTTTATGTACAGACTCGCTAACTGATTCAAACTGTAGCGGATCTTGATTGGTAGAAAATGTGCGGTCTTCGTTAGTCGATCCACGATAACCCAAATAGCATCATAACCTTTCTGCGTAACAGGAAGTCCTACCACGAAGTTCATCGTAATATGCTCCCATTTCCACTCTGGTATTTCCAACTGTTGTAGTAAACCACTCGACCGTTGATGCTCTACTTTAACGCGTTGGTAAGTCAAACATCTACTGACGCACTCTGCGACTTCCTGTTTCAAATTGGGCCACCAAAAATGTTGCCTTAGATCTCGGTACATCTTCGTGCCTCCTAGATGAACGGAATATGTCGTATTGTGTGCCTCGTGTAAAATTTCTTCCCTTAATCAGTTACCGCTGGTACCCATACTCTTTCTTCAAATCTCAAAATACCGTCTTTATCCATTCGAAATTTCTCTTCCTCATTTTCTGTGATCCTCTTTTGAATTTTCTCACACTCTTCGTCTCTCTCTTGTGCTTCTTTTACTCTATCCAACAATGTCGGATGAGCTTCCATTACAATTAACTTCTCACTAGACTTTTCTGGTCCTTTCACTTCTATCTCTAGTTTCTCCATCTCTCTTATCAACTCTTCCTGAGTCGTCAAATTAAACAACTTTTTCCTTTCTTTTCTGCTCAGAGCGTCGGCAACCACGTTTGCCTTTCCCGGGTGATAAAGAATATCGCAGTCATAGTCTTTGATAATTCTAACCACCTTCTCTGCTACAACTTCAACTTCTTCTGTGTGAAGATATATTTCAGACTCTTGTGGTCCGTGTATATCTCACATTTCTCTCCGTACAAATAATGCCTCCATATCTTCAACGCAAAAACTACTGTCGCTAACTCTAAGTCGTGAGTAGGGTATCATTTTTTGTAATCCTTCAATTGTCGTGATGCATACGCAATGACTTTGCTGTGCTGCATAAGAACACAACCAAGTCCCTTGTGCGATGCATCACTAAACACCACAAAATTTCCCGCATCATCTGGTAATGATAACATAGGTGCTTCGCTCAATCTACTTTTCAGTTCTTGAAAACTTTGTTCGCATTTATCGGTCCATACAAATTTCATCGTCTTTCTAGTTAGATTAGTCAATGGGGTTGCTATCTTAGAAAATCTTGGATGAATCTTCGATAGTACCCAGCTAACCCTAAAAAGCTTCTCACCTCCGTCGGTGTTCTTGGTTGTTCCCAATTACTTACTGCTTCTACCTTTGCAGGGTCTATATCGATTCCATTCTTATCCACCACGTGGCCTAAGAATTGAACCTTCTCCATCCAAAATTCACACTTTGAAAATTTCGCATCCATCTTCTCCTTCCTTAGTGCCTCCAAAACAATCTTCAGATGTTCGGCGTGTTCTTCCTCTGTCTTCGAGTAGATCAAAATGTCGTCGATAAAAACCACTACAAATTTATCCAAGTATGGCTTGAAAACTCGGTTCATCAAGTCCATAAATGCTGCCGGAGAATTAGTCAATCCAAATGACATTACCAAAAACTCGTAGTGACTACAACGGGTTCGAAACACAGTCTTTGGTATGTCCTCATCCCTCACTTTCAGTTGGTGATATCCTGTTCGTAGGTCAATTTTTGAGAAACACTTTGCTCCCTTCAGTTGATCAAATAAGTCGTCTATCCTTGGTAGAGGATATCGGTTCCGTTACTCTGTTTAATTCTCGATAATCTATACAGAACCTCATCGATTCGTCCTTTTTCTTAACAAATAACACTGGTGCTCCCCAAGGAGAAACACTCGATCGTATGTAACCCTTATCCAATAATTCTTGCAATTGTGTCATCAATTCCTTCATTTCTACTGGTGCCATACGATATAGAGCTTTCGAAATCGGTGTCGTTCCCAGTGCTAAGTCTATTACGAATTCAATTTCTCTGTCTGGCGGAAGACCAGGCAGAAACACATCTTAAAATTCATTAACTACGAATATATCCTTAATTTATACTCCCTTTTTTCGAGTATCTACGATGTAAGCTAAATAACCTACACATCCTTTCCTTAACAATTTCTTGGCCTGCATCATCGTAACGCAACACGATTTCTTAAGCGATGAGCTACCATAAAACACTACCTTAGACTTACTCAGAGTCTGAAGGTTCACACATTTGTTCTGACAGTCAATTATCGCAGCATGGTTATACAACCAATCCATTCCCAGTATTACATCAAATTCTCCCAATCTAATAGGAATCAAGTCTACGCTTAGTTTATGTTCTCTAATGTTTGCGCGAAAATCTCGATAAACGTATTCTACAGGGATCACTTCCTTATTCGCAACTTCTATGTTCAAAGGATTTTCTAATCGTTCTCTGGGTGTACTAAGTTTACTAGCAAATTCTTTAGATATAAAAGAACAGGTGGCACCCGAATCAAATAATACATAAGCATTTATATCATGGATTGGGATTATACCTGACACCACGTCCTTCGCAGCCACTGCGTCTTGGATGGTCATGTTAAAAGTTCTGGCGGTTGGGCGGTTGGATTGTGCCGGCTCGCTGATCATCAGCTTGTTGCCTCCTTGCTGATTGCTACCCCCACCACTTCCCTTCTTTGGACAGTCCTTAATTCGGTGCTTCGTCGAGCCACACGCAAAGCATCCTTGTATCCTCTTTGGTTTCGGGAAGTTGGGCGAGATGTGCCCTTCCTGTCCGCAATTGTAGTATGTGCCACGTCCCTTCCAGCACTCTCCCTAGTGATTCTTCCCACACTTTGGGCATCCTTCAGCCCTCTTCTTGAAACCTCCACAAAAATTCCCTAATTGATTATTATTGTTTTTGTTGTTGTTGTTGTTATTCTCCCACTTTCTCTTTCCCAAGTTACTTCCTCCACTACTGCTTCCTCCCGTACGATTCTCTCCTCCATCATTATTTCCTTTCTTCTCTTTGTTGTACAAACTTAAGGCCTCACTGCCACCTTCCGCAATGATTGCCTTTTCTAGCAATGTCGCAAAGGAATCAATTTGAAGAACTGATACCTTATTGAACAGCCACGGCTTCAGCCCTTGTTCGAATCTTCTCGCCTTCCTTTCCTCATCTCCAACTTGGTGTTCCGCAAATCGCGCTAGTTCATTAAACATAGCTGCGTACTGCGCCACCGTCATGTCACCTTGTTTTAGTTCTAAGAACTTTACCTCCATTCTATTCTTCATGCTTTTCGGGAAGTAATTCTTGAAAAACAGCGTCTTAAACTTATCCCAAGCTATTATCCCTTCTCCAGCTCTTTGTTGATTAGCCTCCCACCAGTAGTTCGCTTCTCCCCTCATCATGTACGTGGCAAACACCGTCTTCTGATCTTCGCCTACGCGAGCTATAGTGAAAGCCTTCTCGATCTCCTTGATCCACGTTTGTGCGACGATTGGGTCGATAGTTCCCTCGAACTCCGGGGGTCCTACACTCTTAAAGTCTTTAAAGGTTGTTACTGGCACAGCCTGAGGGTTCGGGCGAACGGGTTCATTGTTCCTTCCCCTTAAGGCTTCTCCTAACAAGTCTACCAGTTTCTAGATCGGGTCTACTTATTTCCTCTCATTGTTCACTGACTCCTCAGGTGCAGTCAATCTACATATGGGCGGCATTATCTGCATCACAAATTTTCATTTTATTATTATTCAAGTATATTACTTAAGTATTTCTTTTAATACTAAAAGAATAAATTTATAAATTGTTTTGAATAAACTCCATTTATATTTATATGCCAAATCATTTCATTACATGATTTCCCTAGCATACTACTATAAATGTTATCATATATATCCCCTAATATCACAAAAGACGGGGAATATACTAACCTGCTACCATACTACCCCTCTAACAAAAGCTAACTCGGGGTTTGCATCACTATCCCATACTTTACACAAAAAGTTGGGATTACAACATAGTATATACAATACATATAGATAAATTCTACTAAACTACCACTAGACCATCTAAGGAAATCTCATCACATCATCCCGTGCTCCACTGCGCTCTTGTACTCCATCTGTGCTATATACGCAACCAGTTCTCAACTCAAGGTATGTAGAGTCTGTCCTTGCTCTGCCAGGTAGTGGTACACACCATCAATCACCCTCTCAAAAGCTGAACGGAACACATACCCCATCTTGTACATCTTCCTCTTCTTGCACCTGACCTCGTCCTCTAGGTCATCAGCTCTCTCATTGGCCGCTTCCCACTTCTCCTCGAAGTGTATCCTATCCATCACCTCCAACTCTAGCTGAGTACGGAGTGCCTCTTTCTCAGTCTTCTCACTCAATTTTCTCTATTCTACTTCTTCCAGCTTCCCTGCTATATCTACATTTCTCGCCACCGACCTATGGAATAAGGTTCCCATCTGGATCCCTGCCTCCCTGCGGTAAGCGATCTCTACCTCTAGCTCCTGCATGGCCAGCTTCCTCTGATGGTCTTCGTCCCTCAGTTTCTGGAACTCAGACTCTTTCTCATGGGCCTTGGCCTCCAGTTCCTGGACCCTGTAGTCAAACTCTAGGATCAGCTCCTCATACTCTCCTAGCATCTACTCCTCTATAGTAGCCTCATCAGAGTCCTCTACTGGCTCATCCTCCATTGGTTCGTCCTCCATTGGCTCCTCCTATGGATCAGACTCTATCTCAATCTCGTCCTCGTCGTCAGACTCGAACGGTGCAACAGCCTGCACTGGTGTAGCCTCTAGAGGTGTCTCGTATACCACATGTATATCCCTGGGCTCCTCCTCTGCCACACTACTAGGTACACATGTGTCTGTCATCCTATAATCACAAACACAAGACAAACAAATGGCAACTCCATTAGAATGTTAAATAAAACATAAGTTCATTGTATAGAATGAAGTTACATTTCATAACACGCTAAGTCTCGCTCTAGGGAAAACTCTCTGTGAGTTTTATCTCCTTTTCAACTTCTAAGTTTGCCTAAGTTATAGTCTAAGGACACTCGTTCCTAAGGTTTATAACTACAGCTTTGATACCAACCTGTGACGCCCCCAAATTCCAGGACCGTCACGGGGTCTCTCGAATTCGGTTCGTCACGTGCTCATGGTAATACAATAATAACTAAAATCACACATTCACAGCTGAATATCTAATTTAGAATAATATACAATGATTTATTATAATTATTCCCCCAAGTCTCGCAACTTACATTACTTAATAGATTACATAATAATATCAATTAACAACTTATTACATAATCTAACTTAAGCTTAAACATAATTAAATCTAGTCTTACTACATCATCTTAATACAACATTAAAATATTTAAAAACATAAAAGACACAAGTTAGTTGGTAGCATTGCCATTGCCCTTATCAACGCCTGAAGGTTCACCATGCTCTGCCTAAACTGAAATATTTTAGGAAAAGCAAGAATTAGCACAAATTGCTCAACAAGTAATATACAATAAGGGTTTGTAATATAATTCTCAATTCTCGAAAGGGTATAGCAAGGTTTGATAGTTCAAGGATAACAAGAATGTCAACAGCTCTCAATAACAGTCGCTAAGGACAGAATAATATCAATGTGATTCAATAATAAATCAATTCAAGATTTCAAGATAACTGAATACTGAGCAGTTACTAAGGACTATGAACTTCCATAGGAATTGGCATAATAAACTTAAAATCCAACAAAAATAAGTACAACAGGTGATCAGCCTAAAGTACCCTATGTTATGCATAACACTCAATCATACTAATGTGCGCGCGTCGGTTTTCCAACAGTTATATCTTGTTCTACTCAGTCAAATACAAGATCCCGCACCAATCAATTAGTTTGGGTCGCTTTTCAATAATATAAGTCTAGCCAAATCAAATGGCATAGACACTTTAACAATATTCAAGAACAATATCAAGTTCAACATGAATAATAGCGTTAATGAAATAAAAGTTCAAGTATGCTAATTCAATTCAAACGATTAAGTAAAGAAATTAGCTCGCAATATACAAGGACAGAATACTTGCATAAAGTAAATGCGTCAGTTAGGATACTTGCCTTAAGCGTAGTTTATCCCCGTAAATTAATCAACACTTTTCGAATCCTATCGTAATATAGTTATGTATATATGATATTCATTAGTCATATAATTTAACTTCACATTTTGTCTTCAAATAGACGATCAACACATAAGCTAAGTTTTAACCTAGCTACATAGTTATATAAGATATAATTTCTATCCTTAACGTTCCTCCTTTAGAGTTTAAACACATTCTTATATCATATAAGATCGCAACAATTAGCAAACATGCTGTCATATTATTAATATCACATAAAACTACAATCAATACTAAATACATTTTATTTTTAGCAAGTTATGGCATTTCTATAAGTTAACCGTCATGAGTATTCATATTGCATACATGCAACTATCATCGTCATTAGTTTGAAAACATACTTCGTTTACGCTAAACTTGGTTTCACGACATAAAACATAGTAGGCAAACATATATGATACATTAGCGAGTCTAAAAGTACTATCAAATATGTTCATAAGTATCGAAATTCAAATCTCAATGTAACATGTCAATGTTCACGTTCAAAACTTATACTTTCATTAGTAAAGTTTGCTAATAAGGCCTAACATGCTCATTCTTTATTATGAAATCTATATACATAAGTTAATATGTCCGACATGCATTTCAAAGCCATATAAACATGCCCGAAAAATTAGAATACATACATGATCTCTATATTTCAAAGTTCACTTTTAAAAACTCATATTTCGTTAAGAATGTTCGCTAGTGAGGTTTAACATGCTTTTGTCATACTATGAACTATATATACGTAAGACCTCATCTCTTTTATACATTTCTAAACCATTCTAACATGCTCGTAAAATCAGAATGCGTACATGGTATTTACATGTCAATGTCCACCTTCAAAACTTATATTTTCGTTAGGAACTTACACTAGTGAGGTTCACATGTTCATATTACATTATGACACCTATATACGCAAGTTAACATGCTTCTCATACATCTTTAAATTATACTAATACACTTGCAAAGCCAGAATGTTAAATGGCAAGTATACATATCGAGTTTGTTTCCAAAATTCAAAGTTTATTTATAAAATGCTAAGTTTATTTCAAAACTATAATTATGCGTGCAACTCTTAGTAGAACATGCTTACATTATCTCAATATATCCATATAGGTATGCCAAGCTCATTAGTACACTTGTTCAAGTCACATTAGTTATTTATACTAGAACAGATTTCTAGCAAAAAGCAGGAACTGGATCCAGTAACCGGCGCAGCTGCGCTGCGCCTCAGTGTATAACCGGCGCAGCTGCGCCACGTCCGGACTGAACCAGAAGGTTCCCTGCTTCGGCAGAAATCCAGCCCAAATACAGAAACTTTACACGATCTTGATTTAAAACATGCTACATTACATACTAACATGTTACCAAGTCTATATAACAACTAATAATCATCCTATAATCCAATTAACATGCCTTCCAACCAAAATCAAGAATCCAAGAATTTAAGAATTGCAGAAATGGAAAAATGAAGAACAAGGAATGCTTAATATACCTCTGTTAATGGTTTGAGCTTGCTAATGCTACTATAGAAATTCCTTCTTAACTAAATAGACAATCACAGTATACTCTCTTCTCTTAGAAATTCTCAGCAAATCAATTTAGAAGGAGAAGAGGCTATATTTATAGAAGAACTATAATCCAGACAATGCATTCTCCCATTAATTCAAACCAATGAACTGAAGATTTGTATGTTGGTTAAGGAAGAGTAGATAAATAGTAGGTGAATTACACTATTTTGCCCACTCCCTTATTCATCATTTGCTAGAGAGCTATGGAGGTTTGCTGAGTTTGAGGAAGAATAGGGAGTAGACTTCATAATGCTAATCACGTGTATGAGGAATTGGAGAGCAAATGGGACACTTAAAATGGAATAATTGATTTAACTTCTCAGCATTTGCAAATACTACACTTGTATTCACACACCATATACTTATGTTATCATATATATATATATATATATATATATATATATATATATATATATACATACTATATATTTAGATTACAATTAGAATTACAATGTAATCCCAATAATAAAATTACCATGTTATTCCCATAATGTAGTAAGTATAATCCACACACATATAATTCATGTACATTTCTATCTTACCGATATAATTTAATCGGATGTTATCATATTACATTTTCTCATGTATTATTAAATTGTTCACCATATATTCATGATGTCTCACTTTAATGTATATTCAGATTGTTACATAGGCATTTCATGTAACTCTCATAATTAAATAACTTTACTATATAGTTTATATATAATAGAGTCGCATTGCAATTTACACTTTATATAATATATAGTTAGCTACTATACGTTATACCTTTTGATTCGTATGCTCGCACATAGAAGTAAATAATTTACTTATCTCATCAATTAATTAATAATAATATTAATTAATTCGCTTCTCATTAGTCCATACAATTATTAATATTCACAATAATAGATTAACACTTACATGATTAAATATCACATGAATAATTGTAATTCTTATTATATTTATAAACACGTTGCTTATTACTATTATATTATTTGCAATAATAATAATCCCCACATCATTAATTAATTATCATTAATATTCTATAACAATTAATTAATATTCTCTAATAACAATTAACAATTAATATAGATTAATTGTTCACTTAATAATTCCTTCGTTAATTAATATAATTATTAATATCCACAACCATTGCTCATTTATCACGCACAATATATAAATATAAATCTTATTATATTATAGGCACGTTGCTCATTATCATTATTATATTTCTTGCAATAATAATAATCACATATTATTAATTAATCACCATTAATAATCCTCATCACTGTGCCACACAAGGCTATCAACGAGTTTACCGTAAACTCCATAAATTTCTCAATTATTATTATAATCATTCAATTTAATATAATTGAGTTAACTCATCTCATAACACAAAATCATTTATATTCAAATAAATTCTTATTTCTATTAATATATTTATTTAATAATATTAGAAAATTCTCGGGTATTACACCATTTCCCCCGGGTCCGGTTCAGTTCAAGTCAAAATAGAGTTTAAACAGGCTGCCAAGTCAAATTTGAAGAGAAATCGATACGCGATTGACCGGTTTGGCCAGAAATCATGCGTTTAAGCAGCGTATTCCTGATAGTAAGGGAAATTCCACGAAGACCCTTGATATTCATCCCGGAGCCTTGTCCAAGATCAACAAATCAAACTTGAGAAAAAACTGCACAAAAAATTGTGCAAAACTGCGGAAAACTGCCATTTTTCAAAGTTCGGGTACTGACCGAAGCAGTTTTAGCCATTACCTCAGCCCCAGCGAAGTTCGGGAACTGACCGAAGCAGTTTCAGCCGTTGACTCAGCCCCAGCAAAGTTCGGGTACTGACCGAAGCAGTTTCAGCCGTTGACTCTGTGACACCCCCAAATCCAAGTACTTCGTTTCCACATGATTTGGTGTTCACTTTCTAATTATAACAAACATCTACCCAATATATCTCAAAATAAATTACAATATATTCAGATTAATAAAATCTCCCTTAAAACAAGGGTTACAACCTTCTCAAAAATCAATCCCAGGGTTACTCTAACCTTGACATAAACAATACAGTGCTGAATAAAAATATGACATAAAAGTCTTATTACAATCATTTCAAAATAATTAAACAATTCTTCACTTGCTTTGCTTTCCCTTGCCCTTACTCGTAGACGGAGCATCAGCGTTATCAACCTTAACTGAAATTGTTATTTAATGCAAGAGTGAGCAAACCACAGCTCACTAGAGTTTAACAATAATATAGACATGAAAGGATATCTTTAAAAGAATCTGAACAACTTAGCTTGCTTCAATAATAAAGAATTGAATAATAATTCTCTATCAACATTAAAATTCAAATATAGAATTTATCTGAGGGTCATAAGACCATTGAACTTTTGTCCTAGGTTATAAATATTTCTATTTAAACTTTTAACAGTCAATAAGACTATGGATCTTAAATCTTACTTAGGGGGATCAGCCCTTCGTACCACGTATTGTGCACAAACATTTTAACGCTAAGAGTAGTAACCTCCCCTAATAATTAGGGTTGTTCAACTCAATAATTTGAATTCAAGTCCGCACCAAAGAAAGTTTGGTTTGGATAAGCTTACAAGGGTAATTTAGAATTCACGTTCATCAACTAAGGATTAGTTGAATCGACTTTCAATAATTCATAAATAAAATAATTATGAATTAACATATTCTTTAGAAATAAACTTCAAGCATTTAAAATAATAACTGGTTCTTACTTGAACAATAAGTTAAGATCATTTCAACTAAATAAACAATTGTCCAATACAGAAATGGAAAGAACATTCTCAACAATGAATATATAAACTCAAAGAAATTGTATAGAATTAACAAGTTTTGGGTTAGAAGACTTGCATAAAATTAATACAAGATTAGGGTTTAGAAAACTTGCCTTAAGCGCAAGCTACTTAACACAATTCACGTACTTTAATACTTCCTATATACATCCAATCATAACAACCTAAATTAGTTAACACATAACTAATTCACATAAGTGGTTAACCCTCATGGATAACTCACTCTAATTAAATAAATAATCAACTATCACAAAGTTAATTACATCACACACAAACTCACATAATTAAATTAATTATGTATTTAGCTAAATTATAATTAAACAATTATAATTTAAACACTTAATCTAATTATAATTATCTCTTAAATTATCACAAATTCATAATTAATAGTTAATTAAACTATAGCATGCATTATAATTACACAAATTATAATTAATCATCCAATTATAAATTTAAAATCCATAATTAAACATGTATTTATTAAATTATAATTACATAAATTATAATTTAAATTAACATCTAATAAATCAACCTTTATTCATTATAATTTAACCAAATTAACATTTACTCATAATTATAATTATTCAAATTATAATTAAGTAATTCATATTCCAATTAAACCATTAAAATTCACAATTTAAATATTATATACAATATGTCAAATTTATATTAACGAAATGTTGTAGCAACTAGATACATGCTCACTGTCATAGCATAATTAAACTAGGTTCAAAAAATACACTGCACAATTAGCTAACCTTCACTGCCTCTGCTCAGGCAAAGGCGCAGCTGCGCCACCCTTTGCTTTGACACCGACGCAGCTGCGCAGATGTCAAACCTGGGAAACTCAGCAGGCGCAGCTGCGCCACCTCTACCTTTGTTGTCGGCGCAGCTGCGCCGGAACGCGGGCATAGGCAGACAGCCACGGCACCCTGCTTCACTGTTCATCCCCCACATGCCAACAATCGGCAACACATAGCAACACAGACAATGTAAAGCAAACATATGAAGTAATACACATGCTATATATATGATACTAATCACCGAATTTGTCTAACGAAAATCAAAAGTTTTAAAAACTCAATTTTGATATTTTTATAAAACTCATATGTTTCCCCAAAACAATTTACTGTAAAAATTTCTCCACCAATTAAACTTATAACACATGCATTATATTCATGATTGAAGATAGCATCATAAACAATTCTAAACATGCATATTACTACATTAAATTTCATAAGTTTTCTTTCTAAAACTCAACCAAAACATATGAACTCTCAAGAACATCAATTTTCCATTAAAGCATATTCTAACAACCATTTGATTTCTGAAAATCCTTTATAGCATACAATCACCAATAATAACACATGAACACAATACATATATATAAAATTTATGGTTACACACTTCCATGAAAACTCAACTTTTGACAGAGAATAAAATACAAGGAACATATAGATTGAGTTCTATAATAATTAGAGATTATAGATAATACATTTTGTTAATCGATTGAAAGAGAAAGTGATCTGAGTTCAATTCTAGCAATTCTTCTTCCTCTTTTCTCTTCTCTGCTCTTCCTTTTCTCTGCTCTCTTTTCTTCTTAGTTCTTAGTTTAGACTTAGGAAAAACTAACGTAGGTTAGATATATTATAACTGATATAATATACGTACACTAATGATATATATGTAACTGCTAACTAATTAAGATATATAATAAATACATATTATTATATAAGTTACAACTATTAGAATTTGAAAAACCTTAAGGCTTGTTTAGCCAAAACAACATTATTTTTAAAAACAGATTATTATTACTAAGGCCATGTTTGGAAAAATAATTTAAAATCCTTTTTTTTTTAACAAATCATTTTAAGACATACTTTAATGTCATATTTTAATCAATTAAATATTAAACAATTAATTTAATCAATTAAAACCTAACATCAATTAATCACACAAAATTGCCACATAATTATAATTATTCGCTAATTATAATTTATGTAACACTTCATCACATATTTCATCTAATTCAATTATCTCAATTAAATTAGAACTATAATATAACATTAATATTAATTAAATAAATATTACACATTCATTTAATTAGTATATAACACTTAATTAAATCACACCATAAATTACATTATTTATTTATTTAACTCAATAAATAAATCATATAAAATATTTATTTAACTCAGTAAATATTAAAATTAATTATAAAATCTCAATCGTTACAATCTTCCCTCCTTAAAAGGATTCTGTACCCAGAATCACTTATAAAACAAATTCTCGTCTATTACATTCTTCCCTCCTTAAAAGGATTCTGTCCCCAGAATCAGTATATAAGGGGTTATACAAAACTAATCAAATAAATGCGGATAAGATTTCATCATAACATCTTCGAGTTTCCACGTAGCTTCTTCAGCACTGTGGTTCCTCCAGATTACCTTAACAGAAGGTATCACTTTATTCCTAAGTACTTGTTCCTTTCTATCAACTATTTGAACATGCACTTCTTCATATGTTAAGTCTTTATCAAACTATAAAAGGTTCATATTCTATTACATGTTTATAATCATTCTTGTATGATCTTAACACAGAAATATGAAAGACATTATGTACATTCTCGAGCTCCGGAGGTAATGCAATCTCGTAAGCTACCTCTCCAACTTTTCGCAACACCTCAAAAGGTCCAATAAATCTGGGACTCAGCTTTCCCTTCTTACCAAATTGAATCTTCCCTTTCCAGGGAGATACTTTCAGGAACACGAAACTTCCTGCTAATAATTCTCGATTTTGTCGATGAAGATCGACATACTTCTTCTGTCTATCTTGAGCAGCAACTAATCTTGTTCTGATCAGCTTCACAATTTTGGCAGTTTATTGTACCAATTCTGGTCCCAGCAATTGACGTTCACCGATTTCATCCCAGCACAAAGGAGTTCTGCATTTTCTTCCGTATAGCGCTTCGTAAGGCGGCATGCCAATACTCGCATGATGACTATTATTGTAGGCGAACTCCACCAACGGTAAATGATCCTCCCAGCTTCCTTTGAAGTCCATCACACAAGCTCTCAGCATATCCTCAAGCATCTGAATCGTTCTCTCGCTCTGTCCGTCAGTCTGAGGATGATACGCTGTACTCATTCGCAATTGCGTTCCCAGACATTCTTGCAATCGCTTTCAGAAATTAGACGTAAAACGTGGATCTCTGTCGGACACAATTGACACCAGAACACCGTGTCTAGAAATAACTTCCTTCACGTACAGCTTCGCTAGCTTATCCAGGTTGTACTTAACCCTGATCGGTAAAAAGTGGACTGACTTCGTAAGTCGATCCACTATAACCCATATCGCATCAAATCCCTTCTGAGTAGTTGGAAGACCCACCACGAAATCCATCGTGATGTGCTCCCACTTCCACTCTAGAATTTCTAACGGTTGTAGTAAACCACTCGGTCTCTGGTGTTCTGCTTTAACTTTCTGGCACGTAAAGCATTTCGCAACGCATTCCGCAACGTCCTTCTTTATATTCGGCCACCAAAAATGATGCCTGAGATCCTGGTACATCTTCATACTCCCAGGGTGAATAGAATATCTAGAACTATAAGCTTCACTCAGAATCTCCTCTTTGACCTCAGGTACTGGCGGTACCCAGATTCTACCTTCAAATCGTAACAGACCTTCATTATCGATCTTGAACTTGAACTCTTCGCCATCAGTTATCCTCCTCCGAATCTTCTCACATTCTTCATTGTGAAGTTGTGCTTCTTTCACTTTGTCTACTAGAGTAGAACCAGTGGTTACTTGAAACAACATCTCATCCGATTCCTTCGGAAGCTTCACCTCCAACTCCAATCTAGCCATCTGTTCTATCAACTGATCCTGATCAGTTAACACGTTCAGCTTCTCCCGACCTTTCCTGCTCAAAGCGTCGACGACAACGTTAGCTTTACCCGGATGGTAAAGTATCTCGCAATCGTAGTCTTTAATCAGTTCCAACCATCTTCTTTGGCGCATGTTCAAATCCTTCTGGGTAAATATATACTTCAGACTCTTGTGATCTGTGTATATTTCACACCTTTCTCCATATAAGTAGTGCCTCCAAATCTTTAGGGCAAACACTACTGCCGCCAATTCTAGATCATGGGTCGGATACCCCTTCTCATAATCTTTTAGCTGACGTGACGCATAGGCAATGACTTTGCCGCTCTGCATCAACACACAGCCTAATCCTATACGTGAGGCATCGCTATATACTACGAAATTCCCCGAACTATCCGGTAAAGACAAAACAGGCACAATGCTTAGCCTCTTCTTCAACTCCTGAAAACTCTCCTCACACTTCTCCGTCCAAACAAACTTAACTATTTTACGAGTCAAATTCGTTAATGGAGTTGAGATTCTGGAAAAGTCTTGGATAAATCTACTGTAATAACCTGCCAATCCCAAGAAACTCCTCACTTCAGATGGCGTCTTCGGCTGATCCCAATTCATAACAGCTTCAACCTTCGACGGATCTACAGAAATACCATCCTTGTCGATCACGTGACCAAGAAATTGCACACGTTCCAACTAGAATTCGCACTTCGAGAATTTAGAGTAAAGCTTATCTCGTCTCAGGGCTTCTAAGGTTAGTCGTAAGTGTTCAGCATGCTCCTCCTCGGTCTTGGAATAAACCAGGATGTCATCTATGAACACTACCATGAACTTGTCCAGAAATGGCTTTAACAACCTGTTCATTAAGTCCATAAATGCAGCTGGGGCATTCGTGAGACCAAATGACATCACCAAGAACTCATAATGACCATATCGAGTCCTAAAAGCAGTTTTAGGTATATCTTCCTTCCTCACCTTCAATTGATAATACCCGCTTCTCAAATCGATTTTCGAGAAGTACTTCGCACCCTTCAACTGATCAAACAAGTCATCGATCCTAGGTAAAGGATACCTGTTCTTGATCGTAACTTTATTCAATTCCCTATAATCAATGCAAAGACGCATCGACCCATCCTTCTTCTTCACAAATAAAATAGGCGCTCCCCACGGCGAAACGCTTGGTTGAATATACTTCTTATCTAGCAATTCTTGTAGTTAAACCATCAGTTCCTTCATCTCGACTGGAGCCATTCTGTACGAAGCCTTCAAAATTGGAGCAGTTCTCGATGCTACATCGATCACGAACTCTATCTCCCTATCTGGCGGAAGTCCTGGCAAATAGCTAGGAAAAACGTCCACAAACTCCTAAACTACCGATATCTCTTCCACCTTCTGGCTTTCCTGACGCGTATCTACTATGTAGGCTAGATATCCCACACAGCCTTGCTTCAGAAGTTTCTTGACTTGCATATCCATCAGACAACTCGCTTGTCTAGGCGATTTGCTACCATAGAACACTAACTTCGACGGAGTCGTAAGGTTTACCGACTTCTTTTGACAGTCGATTATCGCCCCATGGTTGAACAACCAGTCCATACCCAGTATGACATCGAATTCCCCAAGTTTAATCGGAATCAAATCTACTCTAAGCTTCTGACGCTTAATGTCTAGTCTCCAGTTCTTATAAACACTCCTAACAGGAATAAATTTTCTATTCGCAATCTCTATGTTCAAGGGGTAAACTAACTCTTCTACAGGTAAGTCTAGGGTTTCAGCAAAATCATCAGATATGAATGAACAAGTAGCACCCGAATCAATTAATACATATGCATTTATACTATTGACCGGAATAATACCCGACACCACGTCTTTTGATTGCACAGCATCCTGCACCGTCATATTGAATGTCCGTGCAGTGGGTCGAACAGCTTGCAATGGTGCAGCGATAGTAACGGTACTGCCACTTCCATTCCCTCCGCTCCCTGTTGACCCTGCCGTCAGCTTCTTAGGGCAGTTGCGAGCCATGTGATCTTTGGATCCACATGTAAAGCAAGCTCCATTCTTCGAGTTTGGGCAATTAGGCGCGATGTGGCCTTCCTGACCACAGTTGAAGCACACCCGCTTCCCCTTCATGCACACGCCAGTGTGATTCTTACCAACCTGTGACACCCCCAAATCCGGGTACTTCGTTTCCACATGATTTGGTGTTCACTTTCTAATTATAACAAACATCTACCCAATATACTCAAAATAAATTACAATATTTATTCAAATTAATAAAATCTCCCTTAAAACAAGGGTTACAACCTTCTCAAAAATCAATCCCAGGGTTACTCTAACCTTGACATAAACAATACAGTGCGGAATAAAAACATGACATAAAAGTCTTATTACAATCATTTCAAAATAATTAAACAATTCTTCATTTGCTTTTCTTTCCCTTGTCCTTACTCGTAGACGGAGCATCAGCGTTATCAACCTTAACTGAAATTGTTATTTAATGCAAGAGTGAGCAAACCACAGCTCACTGAAGTTTAACAATAATATAGACATGAAATGATATCTTTAAAAGAATCTGAACAACTTAGCTTGCTTCAATAATAAAGAATTGAATAATAATTTTCTATCAACATTAAAATTCGAATATAGAATTTATCTGATGGTCAAAAGACATTTGAACTCTTGTCCTAGGTTATAAATATTTCTATTTAAACCTTTAACAGTCAATAAGACTATGGACCTTAGCTCGTACTTAGGGGGATCAGCCCTTCATACCATGTATTGTGCACAAATATCTTAACGCTATACGTAGTAACCTCCCCTAAAAATTAGGGTTGTTCAACTCAGTAATTTGAATTCAAGTCCGCACCAAAGAAAGTTTGGTTTGGATAAGCTTACAAGGGTAATTTAGAATTCACGTTCATCAACTAAGGATTAGTTGAATCGACTTTCAATAATTCATAAATAAAAGAATTATGAATTAACATATGCTTTAGAAGTAAACTTAAAACATTTAAAATAATAACTGGATCTTACTTGAACAATAAGTTAAGATCATTTCAACTAAATAAACAATTGTCCAATACAGAAATGGAAAGGACATTCTCAACAATGAATATATGAACTCAATGAAATTATATAGAATTAACAAGTTTAGGGTTAGAAGACTTGCATAAAATTAATATAAGATTAGGGTTTAGAAAACTTGCCTTAAACGCAAGCTACTTAACACAATTCACGTACTTTAATATTTCCTATATACATCCAATCATAACAACCTAAATTAGTTAACACATAACTAATTCACATAAGTGGTTAACCCTCATGGTTAACTCACTCTAATTAAATAAATAATCAATTATCACATAGTTAATTACATCACACACATACTCACATAATTAAATTAATTATGTATTTAGCTAAATTATAATTAAACAATTATAATCTAAACACTTAATCTAATTATAATTACTCAATTATAATTACCTCTTAAATTATCACAAATTCATAATTAATAGTTAATTAAACTATATCATGCATTATAATTACACAAATTATAATTAATCATGCAATTATAAATTTAAAATCCATAATTAAACATACATTTATTAAATTATAATTACATAAATTATAATTTAAATTAACATCTAATAAATCAACCTTTATTTATTATAATTTAAGCAAAATAACATTTACTCATAATTATAATTATTCAAATTATAATTAAGTAATTCATATTCCAATTAAACCATTAAAATTCATAATTTAAATACTATATACAATATGTCAAATTTATATTAACGAAATGTTGTAGCACCTAGATACATGCTCACTGTCATAGTATAATTAAACTAGGTTCAAAAACAACACTGCACAATTAGCTAACCTTCACTGCCTCTGCTCAGGCAAAGGCGCAGCTGCGCCACCCTTTGCCTTGACACCGGCGCAGCTGCGCAGGTGTCAAACCTGGGAAACTCAGCGGGCGCAGTACTCAGCCTCTTCTTCAACTCCTGAAAACTCTCCTCACACTTTTCCGTCCAAACAAACTTAACTATTTTATGAGTCAAATTCGTCAATGGAGTTGCGATTCTAGAAAAGTCTTGGATAAATCTACGGTAATAACCTGCCAATCCCAAGAAACTCCTAACTTTAGACGACGTCTTCGGCTAATCCCAATTCATAACAGCTTCAACCTTCTACAGATCTATCGAAATACCATCCTTGTCGATCACGTGGTCCAGAAATTGCACACGTTCCAACCAGAATTCGCACTTCGAGAATTTAGCATAAAGCTTCTCTCGTCTCAGGGCTTCTAAGGTTAGTCGTAAGTGTTCAGCATGTTCCTCCTCGGTCTTGGAATAAACCATGATGTCATATATGAACACTACCACGAACTTGTCCAGAAATGGCTTGAACACCCTATTCATTAAGTCCATAAATGCAGCTGGGGCATTCGTGAGACCAAATTGATAGTAGTGTGCATACAAGCCAATCATGTATGATGACAAAGCACATACTTTGTAAACAATCTTATTTATTTATTAATAAAATATTTATTTATTAAAGGCATTTAATTATCTACATGGTGCTGTTTTTATAATATGTAAATAACCCATAGTTTTAAGCAATGCTTTTAGAATCATGATGTTGATCATGCTAATGAGATCTAAATTCTTAGAAAGCTTTAAAACTAAAATAGTTCCCAATCGTGGGATTACTAAAAAGGGGATTAGTAAATCCGGATAGATTGGTACATATGTTGCTTGCTCATTGGATGAGGATGACTGATCTCATGGTCATTTGTGTGGAGACACTAAAGCAAGTATGTAGGTGCTTATTGGAGAATAAGTTCACTGAACGTGACTCGCTATGGAATACCTAATGGAGTTTTACTCGCCTGTCAATAGGAATTCCTAATGTGATAGTAGTACATGTGATCCTTGGACTTGAGATCATCATAGTATCTTGTATGTAACAAATTATACTTTGACTAATTCCTTAAGGCCTTTTAAGGCATATATAGGGTATGCTTGGGTGTAATGAGTTACATATGGAGATAATGAATGATCAATAAAGAATCTACCACCTCTAGTAAAAGAGGAGATATGTCCTATGTGATTCGTTAAATGACAACCCAGGAATCCTTGGCCAAGGTAGAATAAAATTAAAAAGAGGTTTCTAATTTGCATTATTTGGAGTTGTGCATTTTCTAATCGAAATACATATGATTAAATAAATTAAGAGTTGACAGTAAATTCATGTCTTATATTTAATTGGGACATTGTATGGTGGAAGGATTGAATTGTACGGTAACTATTAACTCACAGGTTCTTTTATGATTAATGTTGAAATCTATATTATCTGGAAAGTCGTTGATCGCTAGGGAGGCTTATCCCTATTGTAGAATAAATGTTATTTATTTAAATAGATTATTAGTTTAATTTGTTTATTTAAATAAGATTAGAATTGTTCTAATTGATTTATTCACAACCAATTTAATATGGAGAACCTAAAGGGTCACACCATAAAAGGAAGAAGAATTATTTAAGAAGAAAATGGCATGATAGTAATAATGCATTAAGTATAATTAATTTAATCTATGATGATAGAATAAATTAAATAGCTTAATGTTTATTATTTAATATTTTAGAAATATTAAATATAAATTAATAAGAGGAGTCTTATTAATATTATTATTATTATTATTATTTTAATTCTAAAGGAGTTTAGGAATTAATATAATATCAGTACTCTCTCTCAATCCTAATAAAGATTAGGATATAAATTAATTAAAAGTAATTAATTAATTTATTAAATAAAACCCTATTCTAATTGGATTAGGAGGGTTAACCTAATATCTATATAAAAGAGTCTTATATCAGAAATAAGGTAGACGTGTGAAATTTTCCAAGAGTTGGGAGTACACATATTCTATAGAGATAGAAACAAGGGTTAAGCCAATAACCCATCTTCTTGAGTTTTTCATCTTCCTTGGTGGATCACCGTTAGAGGCCAAACATTTGGGTGACTGACATTATTCAAGGGAAGGAGCCACTATCAGAGGAATCAAAGGAATCAAAGGAGTAGAACTTGTACCTGAGGAAGCTTAGATCTTCAAAGGTATAATTCCATGTTCTCTCTTTTCTGTTATTGATAACAAGAACAAAGCATGATCATGGTTATGGGTTTGTATAAATTTTGAAAACCTAGTTTTTACGCTTCCGCCCTATTTATGTGATTTGATTGCTTGATTGCGTTACATACAAACCCAACAGTGGTATCAGAGCCTAACTTTATGCTAATTATCAATTTTATAATTCCATGTATGAATTGATGTGAGAATTGGATCATTTTTCTGGACAAAAATCGTTTTCTGCAAGTTTCTGCGGCGAACGGCGCAGCTGCGCAGCTGCCCAGTTCATTACTGGCGCAGCTGCGCCGGTCTGCAAAAACTGCTGCTTCCGTCTACCTGCGCAGCTGCGCAGCTACCCAGTTCATTACTGGCGCAGCTGCGCCGGTATCTGGACAGACCCTGAAAATTAATTTTAATTAATTAAGTAAACTGTTTATTTAATTGATAAAGTTTTAAAATAAAGAAGTTTATTTTATCTGAAATATGATTTCAGAATGCTAAAATTAAAGGAGTTTAATTTGGATTTATTTTTGATTAAAATAAAAGAGTTTATTTTGTTTCAAAAATAAAATTTAGCAAAACTTTTGTCCATTAAATAACATCGATCCATATATGGAATAGCATTGTTATTCATGAGATGAATGGATATTTATTGATGCATATGTTGATGTGTATGAAAATAAATGGGGTTGATTATGGACTATGACCAATGTGATTGGATTTTATTTTGGTTGAATACTTGAATGAATAGGTTTTATAAAATGGGGTCTGCGTACCTCGTCTTCTCTTGTTTTATTCTCGATGTAAATTCTATCTCCTTTCTATGTACTTCCCCTTGACTGCTGATCAAGGTTTCTATTTAATTTTAAATAGTTAATGTAATAGAGATAGTTAGAATTATTTTGAAGAAATTGGAGACCAAGGAGCGAGGAGCGTGTGAAGACCCGTTTGTATGGAGCCCGGGTTTAAATGTAATAGTTACATTTAAAATTTAAATTCTTGCACTCCTAGGTTTGACCTTTTGGTTCACTTGGTGGCTCTAGTGAACCAAACTAGAATAAAAGTCCATAATCAATCCGGGTAGAATATAGTATTCTATATTGCATGCTAAATATTATATATATTATATTTTATACAAACATGCTTCGCATGTTTAATAAAATAACGCGTATTTTATATATATATGTGCATGCACGCTTAAAAAGATGAGACAAATAATAACAAACCCCTCAAAGAAATAATATTAAGTCTGAAGCGTTCAAATGATATTTGGAATATCGAACGTCGCCTTCTAGCATGATTAGTTAATAGAGTATTAAATGTTTAATATGAGTTTGTTGTGCTATCCACAAGGCGAGTATTGAATATTTAAGATGTTAATTAATCACATTTGATGCTTATCAAGAAAATTGAACGATCTAGTCTTGTTGTGCTATCCACAAGGACGAAAAGTTTTCTTTTTTGAATTTATGGAAGTGCTAGGCAGGACTTAACTTAAATCATTTTAGTTCGGATGTGCACACACATGGCCATTATGATTTAAGAGGAAAAATAAAAGGAGTTACATGGTGATGTAATTGACAAGAGTTGTCTACCTATTTATTTGTATATCGCTTGTTGTGCTATCCACAAGGTTATATACATTTGAAATGGGATCCTTAATCTCACTAGCAAATCTTTAATTAGATGTTGCCGAACTATATGAGTGAGGGTAATATAGTTTGATAAAAATAGTGGGAGATACCAATTTAAAATAAAGACCTAAATTTATTTTGGTATGCAAAATTAATAAAATGAATGTTTGCTAAAATGTTGTTTTTCACATGCAAAATTTTAAAAATGTCAAAATCACTAATTTCACTGCGAAGCATACTTGATGCTAATAAGCTTACCGGGCCGAATTATACGGACTGGCTAAGAAATCTGAGAATAGTTCTCACTGCTGAAAAGATTTCTTATGTCCTAAACTCACCTGTCCCTGGAACTGTTCCAGAAACAGCCTCTGAGGAAGAGATTGCCACCATTGTAAAGTGGCAAGATGATGCATCTGTGGCTCAATGCATCATGCTCGCATCCATGAATAACGAGCTTCAGCGTCAGCACGAAAAATGGATGCTCCTGCTATGCTGCTTCACCTCAAGGAGTTGTATGGTGAACAGAATAGGACTGCTAGATATGAGATATCTAAGGAGCTCTTCCGATCTCGGATGACCAAGGGCAAAGTGAACATAAAGGAATAAAAGAAATCTGATCCAGCTAGCAAAGGAATGTGCTTCCATTGCAACGAGCCGGGTCATTGGAAGAGGAACTGCAAGAAGTTTCTGGCAAAGAAGAAGCTTGGAGAAGCTTTGACTTCCAATCAAGGTTTGTTCATGATTGAAATTAATTTTTCAGAAAGTCAAAATTCTACTTGGGTATTGGATACCGGCTGTGGTTCTCACATATGTAATAATGTGAAGGGACTGGTCAGAAGTAGAAAGCTGAACAATGATGAGGTGATCCTACGAGTGTGAAATGGAGCAAAAGTTGCTGCATTAGCTGTAGGAACTTATTGTTTAGCAATGCCTTCGGGCAAATCCATTTATCTTAATAATTGTTATTATGTTCCGAATATTATTAAAAATATTATTTCAATTTCTGTATTGGATATGGAAGGTTTTGACGTTATTATAAAGAACAATGGTTGTTCTATTTATAAAGACGATGTTTTATATGGTATTGGAAATTTGCGAAATGGACTTTATACACTTGACTTGCAAGAAAATATATTTCAAATTGAACAAATTAAGAAAAAGAAAAGAGATGATATTAATTATACCTATATGTGGCACTGTAGACTCGGTCATATCAATGAAACAAGATTATCCAAGTTGCATAAAGATGGGCTCCTCGAGCTATCTGATTATGAATCATATCCAACTTGTGAATCTTGTCACATGGGTAAAATGACTAAATCTCCTTTTAGTGGAAAAGGGGAGAGAGTTACAGAGTTGTTGGCATTGATTCACACAGACGTTTGTGGACCTATGACAACAAGTGCACGGGGTGGGTATTCTTATTTTATTACTTTCACTGATGATCACTCAAGATTTGGATATGTGTATTTAATGAAATACAAATCAGAATCATTTGAAAAGTTCAAAGAGTTCAGAAGTGAAGTAGAGAAACAAACGGGCAAGAGTATTAAAATACTTTGATCAGATCGAGGTGGAGAATACTTAAGCAGTGAGTTTCTCAATTGTCTCAGAGAAAATGGTATAATCTCACAATGGACTCCTCCAGGTACACCACAGTTAAATGGAGTATCTGAAAGGAGAAATCGAACACTGTTGGACATGGTTCGATCCATGATGAGTTTTACCGACCTTCCAATTTCCTTCTGGGGATATGCCCTAGAAACAGCTGCATACCTACTTAACAAGGTACCTACCAAATCCGCCCCAAAGACTCCATATGAGATGTGGAAAGGGAGGAAACCAAATCTTAAGCATGTTAAGACTTGGGGTTGTCCAGCTTATGTCAAAAAGTTTGAAAATGATAAGCTACAGACTAAATCCGATAAGTGTAGATTTGTGGGATACCCTAAAGAAACCGTAGGGTATTATTTCTATCATCCAACTGATCAAAAGGTGTTTGTTGTGAAACATGCTACCTTCTTGGAGAAAGAGTTTATCCATGAAGGGGTCAGTGGGAGTAAGATATATCTTGAAGAAGTTCAAGAACCACAAGTTACCACGGACCAAAGTCTGTTACCTAACCAAGTAGAAGAACCTACTGTACCACACCATGTTCGTAAATCTGGAAGAGTACCGAAGATACCTGAGAGGTATGGATTCGTTATAGAGGATGACGATGAGGTACACATCATGAATGATGATGATCCATTGAATTACGAACAGGCTATGAGTAATAAAGACTCAGGGAAATGGCTTGAAACCATGAAATCTGAAATGGACTCCATGTATGAAAACAAAGTATGGTCTTTGGTTTCACCACCTGAAGGTATTAAACCTATTGGGTGTAAATGGGTTTTTAAGAAAAAGACTGGAGCAGACGGAAAGGTAGAGACCTATAAGGCCCGACTGGTTGCAAAAGGTTTCAAACAAAGACAAGGAGTTGACTATGATGAAACCTTCTCACCAGTAGCCATGCTCAAGTCCATTCGGATTTTGCTTGCGATTGCAGCTTACAACGACTATGAGATCTGGCAGATGGACGTGAAAACGGCCTTCCTCAATGGGAAACTTGAGGAGGATGTGTATATGACACAGCCAGAGGGATTTATTTCAAAAGTTGGAACAAATCAAGTCTGTAAGCTGCAACGATCCATTTATGGATTGAAGCAAGCTTCTCGTAGATGGAACATTCGTTTTGATGAGACAATCAAAGAGTTTGATTTTATCAAAAACGAGGATGAACCATGTGTATACAAAAAGGTTAGTGGGAGCGCAGTATCATTCCTTGTATTATATGTTGATGATATATTACTGATAGGGAATGACATTCCTATGTTACAATCCATTAAAATCTGGTTATCTAAAAACTTCTCCATGAAGGACTTGGGTGAAGCATCCTATATTTTGGGGATAAAGATCTATAGAGATAGATCTAAAAGGATGCTCGGCTTATCCCAAGGAACATACATTGATACGATGCTAAAGAGGTTTAGCATGGAAGATTCCAAAAGAGGTCTCATGCCGATGAGCCATGGAATAAATCTCTCCAAGAAACAGGCCCCAAAGACACCTGAGGAGAGAGACCGTATGAGTAAGATCCCTTATGCTTTTGCAATAGGATCTATCATGTACGGTATGATATGTACTAGACCGGATGTTGCTCACGCACTTAGTGTAACAAGCAGATACCAGTCGAATCCAGGAGAAGAGCACTGGAAGGTAGTGAAAAATATCCTAAAGTACTTGAGAAGGACTAAAGATATTTTTCTTGTCTACGGTGGGTCTGAATTAAAACTCGAGGGATTCACGGACTCAAGTTTTCAAACAGACCAAGATGACAGTAAATCTATTTCAGGGTATGTGTTTACCTTGAACGGAGGTGCAGTGAGTTGGAAGAGTTCCAAGCAGCAAACGGTTGCTGATTCAGTGACAGAGGCAGAGTATATAACTATAAGTGAAGCTGCAAGTTGATGTTTTAGATGAAAAGTTCATTACAGAACTAGGAATAGTTCCTAAGTCTCATCTTGAATCTAAACATGTGTTGCGGCACTTTCATTAAAGAAATCATTGAAAGAGGAGAGTGTAGACTCTCAAGACAACATTGCAGATCCATTTACTAAAGCTTTAACACAACAGCAGTTTAATCGTCACTTAGAGAAGATGGGTATGAGATACCATGACGATTGGCTTTAGTGCAAGTGGGAGATTGATAGTAGTGTGCATGCAAGCCAATCATGTATGATGATAAAGCACATACTTTGTAAACAATCTTATTTATTTATTAATAAAATATTTATTTATTAAAGGCATTTAATTATCTACATGGTGCTGTTTTTATAATATGTAAATAACCCATAGTTTTAAGCAATGCTTTTAGAATCATGATGTTGATCATGCTAATGAGATCTAAATTCTTAGAAAGCTTTAAAACTAAAATAGTTCCCAATCGTGGGATTACTAAAAAGGGGATTAGTAAATCCGGATAGATTGGTACATATGTTGCTTGCTCATTGGATGAGGATGACTGATCTCATGGTCATTTGTGTGGAGACACTAAAGCAAGTATGTAGGTGCTTATTGGAGAATAAGTTCACTGAACGTGACTCGCTATAGAATACCTAATGGAGTTTTACTCGCCTGTCAATAGGAATTCCTAATGTGATAGTAGTACATGTGATCCTTGGACTTGAGATCATCATAGTATCTTGTATGTAACAAATTATACTTTGACTAATTCCTTAAGGCCTTTTAAGACATATATAGGGTATGCTTGGGTGTAATGAGTTACATATGGAGATAATGAATGATCAATAAAGAATCTACCACCTCTAGTAAAAGAGGAGATATGTCCTATGTGATTCGTTAAATGACAACCCAGGAATCCTTGGCCAAGGTAGAATGAAATTAGAAAGAGGTTTCTAATTTGCATTATTTGGAGTTGTGCATTTTCTAATCGAAATACATATGATTAAATAAATTAAGACTTGACAGTAAATCCATATCTTATATTTAATTGGGACATTGTATGGTGGAAGGATTGAATTGTACGGTAACTATTAACTCACGGGTTCTTTTATGATTAATGTTGAAATCTATATTATCTGGAAAGTCGTTGATCGCTAGGGAGGCTTATCCCTATTATAGAATAAATGTTATTTATTTAAATAGATTATTTGTTTAATTTGTTTATTTAAATAAGATTAGAATTGTTCTAATTGATTTATTCACAACCGGTTTAATATGGAGAACCTAAAGGGTCACACCATAAAAGGAAGAAGAATTATTTAAGAAGAAAATGGCATGATAGTAATAATGCATTAAGTATA
Source organism: Panax stipuleanatus (assembly GCA_020205555.1). NCBI lineage: Eukaryota > Viridiplantae > Streptophyta > Magnoliopsida > Apiales > Araliaceae > Panax > Panax stipuleanatus. Next base: position 48,131,915 of record CM035124.1, on the reverse strand, counting down.
ATTAATTTAATCTATGATGATAGAATAAATTAAATAGCTTAATGTTTATTATTTAATATTTTAGAAATATTAAATATAAATTAATAAGAGGAGTCTTATTAATATTATTATTATTATTATTATTTTAATTCTAAAGGAGTTTAGGAATTAATATAATATCAGTACTCTCTCTCAATCCTAATAAAGATTAGGATATAAATTAATTAAAAGTATTTAATTAATTAATTAAATAAAACCCTATTCTAATTGGATTAGGAGGGTTAACCTAATATCTATATAAGAGAATCTTATATCAGAAATAAGGTAGACGTGTGAAATTTTCCAAGAGTTGGGAGTACACATATTCTATAGAGATAGAAACAAGGGTTAAGCCAATAACCCATCTTCTTGAGTTCTTCATCTTCCTTGGTGGATCACCGTTAGAGGCCAAACATTTGGGTGGCTGACATTATTCAAGGGAAGGAGCCACTATCAGAGGAATCAAAGGAATCAAAGGAGTAGAACTTGTACCTGAGGAAGCTTAGATCTTCAAAGGTATAATTCCATGTTCTCTCTTTTCTGTTATTGATAACAAGCACAAAGCATGATCATGGTTATGGGTTTGTATAAATTTTGAAAACCTAGTTTTTACGCTTCCGCCCTATTTATGTGATTTGATTGCATGATTGCGTTACATACAAACCCAACACAAATGACATCACCAAGAACTCGTAATGACCATATCGAGTCCTAAAAGCCGTTTTAGGTATAACTTTCTTCCTCACCTTCAATTAATGATACCCGCTTCTCAAATCGATTTTCGATAAGTACTTCACACCTTTCAACTGATCAAACAAGTCATCGATCCTAGGTAAAGGATACCTGTTCTTGATCGTAACTTTATTCAACTTGCTATAATCAATGCAAAGACGCATCGATCCATCCTTCTTCTTCACAAATAAAACAGGCGCTCCCCACGGCGAAACGCTTGGTTGAATATACTTCTTGTCTAGCAATTCTTGTAGTTGAACCAATAGTTCCTTCATCTCGACTGGAGCCATTCTGTACGGAGCCTTCAAAATCTGAGCAGTTCCCAGCGCTAGATCGATCACGAACTCTTTCTCCTAATCTGGCGGAAGTCCTGGCAAATCGCTCGAAAAAACGTCCACAAACTCCTTAACTACCGATATCTCGTCGACCTTCGGGCTTTCCTTACGCGTATCTACTATGTAGGCTAGATATCCCACACAGCCTTGCGTCAGAAGTTTCTTGGCTTGCATAACCGTCAGACAACTCGCTTGTCTAGGAGATTTGCTACCATAGAACACTAACTTCGACGGAGTCGTAAGGTTTACCGACTTCTTCTGACAGTCGATTATCGCCCCATGGTTGAACAACCAGTCCATACCCAGTATGACATCGAATTCCCCAAGTTTAATCGGAATCAAATCTACTCTAAGCTCCTGACCCTTAATGTCCAGTCTACAGTTCTTATAAACGCTCCTAACAGGAATAACTTCCCTATTCGCAATCTCTATGTTCAAAGGGTAAACTAACTCTTCTACAGATAAGTCTAGGGTTTTAGCAAAATCATCAGATATTAATGAACAAGTATCACCCGAATCAAATAATACATATGCATTTATACTATTGACTGGAATAATACCTGACACCACGTCTTTTGATTGCACAGCATCCTGTACCATCATATTGAATGCCCGTGCAGTGGGTCGAACAGCTTGCAATGGTGCAGCGATAGTAACGGTACTGCCGCTTCCCTTCCCTCCGCTCCCTGTTGACCTTGCCGTCAGCTTCTTAGAGCAGTTGCGAGCCATGTGATCTTTGGATCGACATGTAAAGCAAGATTCCTTCTTCGGGTTTGGGCAATTAGGCTCGATGTGGCCTTCCTGACCACAGTTGAAGCACACCCGCTTCCCCTTCATGCACACGCCAGTGTGATTCTAAACAACCTGTGACACCCCCAAATCCGGGTACTTCGTTTACACATGATTGGGTGTTCACTTTCTAATTATAACAAACATCTACTGTGACGCCCCCAGAATAGGTCCATTCAACCCAACCCATTCTGAGTCGCCAAATACATGGTACAGAATTCAAATACAAACTTTATATCATACGGTCGTGCAAAATACGACCACACAACTGTGAGTGTCAATACAACTATGTAGAAAATATTAAGATTCAAACTAAGTCCTCATTACAATTATTATCACACTATTTATCAGAAATAGTGAGGACTACTACTGCTCTAACTCGGACCATCACTCTGTCCCCCGACTAGTTCCCGCAACATTCTCATTTCCTGAAGAGGACAACAGATGAAAAGGGTGAGCTCAACTAGCTAAGTAAAGAATATTATGACTAAGATAATGGAAAATAAATTATCGTTAGCCTTCAATAAATCAGATAAAATATAATGGACAACCAATCTTAGATCAATATTCGCAGCGGAAATAACAATTCATTAGAAGAGTTAAGCAGAGAATCAAGTCTACTATCTTCTATGATTTAAAAGTCCATCATCAATATTTTATCCCTGTAACATCAATCAATATACATCTCGAATCAAATATTCATCTTTGCACTACAGGCCAAAGATATTCATTTGTATCATCAGTGGTCATGTTCATCTCAACACCTGTCATCTTTGCACTACAGGCCAAAGATATTCATCAGGTAATCATTCATCTTTGCTCTACAGGCCAAAGATATTCATCAGGTAATCATTCATCTTTGCTCTACAGGCCAAATATATTCATCAAGTAATCATTCATCTTTGCTCTACAGGCCAAAGATATTCATCAAGTAATCATTCATCTTTGCTCTACAGGCCAAAGATATTCAGTTACATCACCTTTTAGGACTGAGAATGATGAAAAATATTTTTAAAAAAATGAATCCAGTGAGATAAAAGACAAAGACTAAGGATTCGTATTTTAGTATATCCAATTCAAAAATACCTCGTAATAATCAATTATGGAGCAAAATTCAGGAATAGAGCTCAAAACTTGGATACAATCAAAGATAGTAACCTTAACAAGCAATTTGGACAAATAGAAGAAAATTTAATTTTTCCGTGAATAGTGCCGTATACGTGAATAGTGTCGTATACGTGAATAGTAACCCCGACGGAAAAAGTAAGAATTTTAACATAAAATCCATGACAATATTTCTGTATAATGATATTGAAAATAATAATATCATTTACGAAAGAAAATAACATCCCTTACCTCAAAAAGATAGTACCTCTGATTGGAATATCGAATATAATATCGAAGGAAACTTGCACTGAATACTAATACTCAAAGTATAGAAATACTCACCAAAATACGCTCGATATTATAGAGAGAGAAAACTTCTGATTCTGGTGTGATTTTCAATTCTAACCTAAGCACCCTATTTATAAGAAAAACTTAGGATGCCAAAGGAGACTAAATGAATAAAATATTATTATTTTTTCAAAATTTCCGCCGCCTGGCAGCTAAAAAAATTTCCAACAAAAAGTGGGGCCCACCCATTAAATATATATATTTTCCGAAACTTCAATAATTCATAACAAATAGCCCCTTAGTCAGAAAAATACAAATTCTATGTCCTTTCATAGGAAATTTAATTCGCTACAACTTTGCAGAAGAAAGTTTTTCCAAATTCCAAACATAAATTATCCGAAATCCATAAACAGATGATTTCTCACACCAAAATATTGATAAAAACTCACCAGCGCCAATTCCTTCTTTAATATCCACAAAATAAATATTTCCTTATCATATAAATCAATAATTAATTATTCACAAATAATATTATAGAACTACAATATTAACAACCAGGTCGTTCCCAGGACAGAGGGGGCCTTCCGATAAGGACTTCTCCTTACTGGCGCGCAATTAAATAACCCCTCCTAGACAGAACTTCCTTAGACATTGTCAATAATGCTATCTAATAATATTATTTAAATAATATGAATTATTGAGTTGATAACGTGAAATACTGTGCAACGACAATTATTGAATCAATACTACAAAATATTAACTGTAACCATTATTGAATCAATCATATAAAATGGCAACGTAGCAATTATTGGGTCAATAAAATATCAATGTAACAATTATTGAGTCAATAATGCAAAATATCAACGTAGCAATTATTGAGTCAATAATATAAAATATTGAACAGTAATTACTGTAACAATAATTGAGTAATGGCTTCTCACGTAAGACTCCATAATTCGAAATACTGTGCAATACCGTGTGCTACTATGCAACACCGTGTATCACTGTATTTTAACCACCGGGTATTTCAACAGTACTAACGGTAACAACCACGCCGTTATTTTGTAAAAAGTTATTTCTGTCGCTTTCTATATCCGACAGTTATTCCGTTGTGGGGGCCCACAAATAGTTGCGTCGTCGTACGAATATTCCCCGACAACAAGAATATTCCACGACCGAACGAATATTCCCTGACAACCAGAATATTTTATAACCACTTGCTCATTTTAAAAATATTTGCACATTTCACCCATAACTTTCGTATTTATCAAAACAACACCTTACTGTTTCAAAATAATATATAAAGAAAACTAAATCTTTATTCATAAAAGTTGGGGTCTTACATCTACCCAATATATCTCAAAATAAATTACAATATTTATTCAAATTAATAAAATTTTCTTAAAACAAGGGTCACAACCTTCTCAAAAATCAATCCCAGGGTTACTCTAACCTTGACATAAACAATACAGTGCGGAATAAAAACATGACAGAAAAGTCTTATTACAATCATTTCAAAATAATTAAACAATTCTTCACTTGCTTTGCTTTCCCTTGCCCTTACTCGTAGACGGAGCATCAGCGTTATCAACCTTAACTGAAATTATTATTTAATGCAAGAGTGAGCAAACCACAGCTCACTGAAGTTTAACAATAATATACACATGGAAGGATATCTTTAAAAAAATCTGAACAACTTAGCTTGCTTCAATAATAAAGAATTGAATAATAATTCTCTATCAACATTAAAATTCGAATATAGAATTTATCTGAGGGTCATAAGACCATGGAAATCTTGTCCTAGGTTATAAATATTTCTATTTAAACCTTTAACAGTCAATAAGACTATGGACCTTAACTCGTACTTAGGGGGATCAGCCCTTCGTACCATGTATTGTGCACAAACATCTTAACGCTATGCGTTGTAACCTCCCCTAATAATTATGGTTGTTCAACTCAGTAATTTGAATTCAAGTCCACTCCAAAGAAAGTTTGGTTTGGATAAGCTTACAAGGGTAATTTAGAATTCACGTTCATCAACTAAGGATTAGTTGAATCGACTTTCAATAATTCATAAATAAAATAATTATGAATTAACATATGCTTTAGAAGTAAACTTAAAGCATTTAAAATAATAACTGGATCTTACTTGAACAATAAGTTAATATCATTTCAATTAAATAAACAATTATCCAATACAGAAATGGAAAGGACATTCTCAATAATGAATATATGAACTCAAAGAAATTGTATAGAATTAACAAGTTTAGGTTTAGAAGACTTGCATAAAAATTAATACAAGATCAGGGTTTAGAAAACATGCATAAAAATTAATACAAGATTAAGGTTTAGAAAACTTGCATTAAGCGCAAACTACTTAACACAATTCACGTACTTTAATACTTCCTATATACATCCAATCATAATAACCTAAATTAGTTAACACATAACTAATTCATAGAAGTGGTTAACCCTCATGGTTAACTCACTCTAATTAAATAAATAATCAACTATGACATAGTTAATTACATCAAACACATACTCACATAATTAAATTAATTATGTATTTAGCTAAATTATAATTAAACAATTATAATTTAAACACTTAATCTAATTATAATTACTCAATTATAATTATCTCTTAAATTATCACAAATTCATAATTAATAGTTAATTAAACTATATCACGCATTATAATTACACAAATTATAATTAATCATGCAATTAAAAATTTAAAATCCATAATTAAACATGCATTTATTAAATTATAATTACATAAAATATAATTTAAATTAACATCTAATAAATCAACCTTTATTCATTATAATTTAACCAAATTAACATTTACTTATAATTATAATTATTCAAATTATAATTAAGTAATTCATATTCCAATTAAACCATTAAAATTCACAATTTAAATACTATATACAATATGTCAAATTTATATTAACGAAATGTTGTAGCAACTAGATACATGCTCACTGTCATAGCATAATTAAACTAGGTTCAAAAACAACACTGCACAATTAGCTAACCTTCACTGCCTCTGCTCAGGCAAAGGCGCAGCTGCGCCACCCTTTACCTTGACACCGGCGCAGCTGCGCAGGTGTCAAACCTGTGAAACTTAGCAGGCGCAGCTGCGCCACCTCTACCTTTGTTGCCGGCGCAGCTGCACCGGAACGCGGGCAGAGGCAGACAGCCACGGCACCTTGCTTCACTATTCATCCCTCACATACCAACAATCAACAACACATAGCAACACAGACAACGTAAAGCATACATATGCAGTAATACTCATGCTATATATATGATACTAATCACAGAATTTGTTTAACAAAAATCAAAGGTTTTAAAAACTCAATTTTGACATTTCTATAAAACTCATATTTTTCCCCAAAATAATTTACTGTAAAAATTTCTCCACCAATTAAACTTATAACACATGCATTATTTTCATGATTGAAAATAGCATCATAAACAATTCTAAACATGCATATTACTACATAAAATTTTCATTCTAAAACTCAACCAAAACATATGAATTCTCAAGAACATCAATTTTTCATTAAAACATATTCTAACAATCATTTGATTTCTGAAAATCCTTTATAGCATACAATCACCAATAATAACACATGAACACAATACATATATATATAATTTATGGTTACACACTTCCATGAAAACTCAACTTTTGACAGAGAATAAAATACAAGGAACATATAGATTGAGTTCTATAATAATTAGAGATTATAGATAATACCATTTGTTAATAGATTGAAAGAGAAGGTGATGTGAGTTCAATTCTAGCAATTCTTCTTCCTCTTTTCTCTTCTCTGCTCTCTTTTCTTCTTAGTTCTTAGTTTAGACTTAAGAAAAACTAGCGTAGTTTAAATATATTATAACTGATATAATATACGTATACTAATGATATATATGTAACTGCTAACTAATTAAGATATATAATAAATACATATTATTATATAAGTTACAACTATTTGAATTTGTAAAACCTTAAGGCTTGTTTGGCGAAAACAACATTATTTTTAAAAACAGATTATTATTACAAAGGTCATGTTCTGTAAAACAATTTAAAATCCTTTTCTTTAAATTTAATAAATTTTTTAACACATATTTTAATGTCATATTTTAATCAATTAAATATTAAACAACTAATTTAATCAATTAAAATCTAACATCAATTAATCACATAAAATTGCCACATAACTATAATTACTCGCTAATTATAATTTATGTAACACTTCATCACGTTTTTCATCTAATTCAATTATCTCAATTAAATTAGAACTATAATATAATATTAATATTAATTAAATAAATATTACACATTCATTTAATTAGTATATAACACTTAATTAAATCACTCCATAAATCACATAATTTATTTATTTAACTCAATAAATAAATCATATAAAATATTTATTTAACTCAATAAATATTAAAATTAATTATAAAATCTCAATCGTTACAATCTTCCCTCCTTAAAAGGATTCTGTCCCCAGAATCACTCATAAAAAAAATTTCTCGTCTATTACATTCTTCCCTCCTTAAAAGGATTCTGTCCCCAGAATCAGTATATAAGGGGTTACACAAAACTAATCAAATAAATACGGATAAAATTTCATGATAACATCTTCGAGTTATCACGTAGCTTCTTCAGCACTGTGGTTCCTCCAGATTACTTTAACATAAGGTATCACTTTATTCCTAAATACTTGTTCCTTTCTATCAACTATTTGAACAGGCACTTCTTCATATGTTAAGTCTTTATCAAACTGTAAAGGTTCATATTCTATTACATGTTTATAATCATGCTTGTAAGGTTTTAACACAGAAATATGAAAGACATTATGTATATTCTCGAGCTCCGGAGGTAATGCAATCTCGTAAGCTACCTCGCCAACTTTTCGCAACACCTTAAAAGGTCCAATAAATCTGGGACTCAGCTTTCCCTTCTTACCAAATCGAATCTTCCTCTTCCAGGTAGATACTTTCAGGAACACGAAACTTCCTGGTACTTCGTTTCCACATGATTTGGTGTTCACGTTCTAACTATAACAAACAACTACCCAATATATCTTAAGATAAATTATAATCTTTATTCAAAATAATAAAATCACCCTTAGAACAAGGGTTACAACCTTCTCAAAAATCAATCCCAGGGTTACTCTAACCTTGATATAAACAATACAGTGCGGAATAAAAACATGACATAAAAGTCTTATTACATTCATTTCAAAATAATTAAACAACTCTTCACATGCTTTGCTTTCCCTTGCCCTTACTCGTAGACGGAGCATCAGCGTTATTAACCTTATCTGAAATTGTTATTTAATGCAAGAGTGAGCAAATCACAGCTCACTGGAGTTTAACAAAAATATAGACATGAAAGGATATCTTTAAAAGAATCTGAACAACTTAGCTTGCTTCAATAATAAAGAATTGAATAATAATTCTCTATCAACATTAAAATTCGAATATAGAATTTATCTGAGGGTCATAAGACCGTTGAACTCTTGTCCTAGGTTATAAATATTTTTATTTAAACCTTTAACAGTCAATAAGACTATGGACCTTAACTCGTACTTAGGGGGATTAGCCCTTCGTACCATGTATTGTGCACAAAACATCTTAACGTTATGCGTAGTAACCTCCCCTAATAATTAGGGTTGTTCAACTCAGTAATTTGAATTTAAGTCCGCACCAAAGAAAGTTTGTTTTGGATAAGCTTACAAGGGTAATTTAGAATTCACGTTCATCAACTAAGGATTAGTTGAATCGACTTTCAATAATTCATAAATAAAAGAATTATGAATTAACATATGCTTTAGAAGTAAACTTAAAGCATTTAAAATAATAACTGAATCTTACTTGAACAATAAGTTAAGATCATTTCAACTAAATAAACAATTGTCCAATACAAAAATGGAAAGGACATTCTCAACAATGAATATATGAACTCAAAAAAATTGTATAGAATTAATAAGTTTAGGGTTAGAAGACTGGCATAAAATTAATACAAGATTAGGGTTTAGAAAACTTGTTTTAAGCGCAAGCTACTTAACACAATTCACGTACTTTAATACTTCCTATATACATCCACTCATAATAACCTAAATTAGTTAACACATAACTAATTCACATAAGTGGTTAACCCTCATGGTTAACTCACTCTAATTAAATAAATAATCAACTATCATATAGTTAATTACATCACACACATACTCACATAATTAAATTAATTATATATTTAGCTAAATTATAATTAAACAATTATAATTTAAACACTTAATCTAATTATAATTATTCAATTATAATTACCTCTTAAATTATCACAAATTCATAGTTAATAGTTAATTAAACTATATCATGCATTATAATTACACAAATTATAATTAATCATGCAATTATAAATTTAAAATCCATAACTAAACATGCATTTATTAAATTATAATTACATAAATTATAATTTAAATTAACATCTAATAAATCAACCTTTATTCATTATAATTTAACCAAATTAACATTTACTCGTAATTAAAATTATTCAAATTATAATTAAGTAATTCATATTCCAATTAAACCATTAAAATTCACAATTTAAATACTATATACAATATGTCCAATTTATATTAACGAAATGTTGTAGCAACTAGATACATGCTCACTGTCATAGCATAATTAAACTATGTTCAAAAACAACACTGCACAATTAGCTAACCTTCACTGCCTCTGCTCAGGCAAAGGCGCAACTGCGCCACCCTTTGCCTTGACACCGGCGCAGCTGCGCATGTGTCAAACCTGGGAAACTCAGCAGGCGCAGCTGCGCCACCTCTACCTTTGTTGCCGGCGCAGCTGCGCCGGAACGCAGGTAGAGGTAGACAGCCACAGCACCCTTCTTCACTGTTCATCCCCCACATGCCAACAATTGGCAACACACAGCAACACAGACAACGTAAAGCATACATATGCAGTAATACTCATGCTATATATATGATACTAATCACAGAATTTGTCTAATGAAAATCAAAGGTTTTAAAAACTCAATTTTGACATTTTTATAAAACTCATATTTTTCTCCAAAATAATTTACTGTAAAAATTTCTCCACCAATTAAACTTATAACACATGCATTATATTCATGATTGAAGATAACATCATAAACAATTTTAAACATGCATATTACTACATAAAATTTTCATTCTAAAACTCAACCAAAACATATGAACTCTCAAGAACATCAATTTTCCATTAAAACATATTCTAACAACTATTTAATTTTTGAAAATCCTTTATAGCATACAATCACCAATAATAACACATGAACACAATACATATATATAAAATTTATGGTTACACACTTCTATGAAAACTCAACTTTTGACAGAGAATAAAATACAAGGAACATATAGATTGAGTTCTATAATAATTAGAGATTATAGATAATACCTTTTGTTAATAGATTGAAAGAGAAGGTGATGTGAGTTCAATTCTAGCAATTCTTCTTCCTCTTTTCTCTTCTCTGCTCTTCCTTTTCTCTGCTCTCTTTTCTTCTTAGTTCTTAGTTTAGACTTAGGAAAAACTAACGTAGTTTAGATATATTATAACTGATATAATATACGTATACTAATGATATATATGTAACTACTAACTAATTAAGATATATAATAAATACATATTATTATATAAGTTACAACTATTTGAAATTGAAAAATCTTAAGGCTTGTTTGGCCAAAACAACATTATTTTTAAAAACAGATTATTATTACTAAGACCATGTTTGGTAAAAGAATTTAAAATCCTTTTCTTTTAGTTTAACAAATCATTTTAACAACAATTTAAAATTCTTTTCTTTTATTTTAACATATACTTTAATGTCATATTTTAATCAATTAAATATTAAACAACTAATTTAATCAATTAAAATTTAACATCAATAAATCACATAAATTTGCCACATAATTATAATTACTAGCTAATTATAATTTATGTAACACTTCATCACATAATTCATCTAATTCAATTATCTCAATTAAATTAGAACTATAATATAACATTAATATTAATTAAATAAATATTACACATTCATTTAATTAGTATATAACACTTAATTAAAACACATAATTTATTTATTTAACTAAATAAATAAATCAAATCAAATATTTATTTAACTCAATAAATATTAAAATGAATTATAAAATCTCAATCGTTCCAATCTTCCCTCCTTAAAAGGATTCTGTCCCCAGAATCACTCATACAAAAAATTTCTCGTCTATTACATTAATTTAATCAATTAAAATCTAACATCAATTAATCACATAAAATTGTCACATAATTATAATTACTCGCTAATTATAATTTATGTAACACTTCATCACATATTTCATCTAATTCAATTATCTCAATTAAATTAGAACTATAATATAATATTAATATTAATTAAATAAATATTACACATTCATTTAATTAGTATATAACACTTAATTAAATCACTCTAAAAATCACATAATTTATTTATTTAACTCAATAAATAAATCATATAAAATATTTATTTAACTCAATAAATATTAAAATTAATTAGAAAATCTCAATCATTACAATTTTCCCTCCTTAAAAGGATTCTGTCCCCAGAATCACTAATAAAAAAAATTTCTCGTCTATTACAGACTCAGCCCCAGCGAAGTTCGGGTACTGACCGAACCAATTTTAGCCGTTGGCACATCTCCATCGAAGTTCAGGTACTGACCGAAGTAGTTTCAGCCGTTGGCTCAGCCCCAGTGAAATTCGGGTACTGACCGAAACAGTTTCAGCCGTTAACTCAGCCCCAGCAAAATTCGGGTACTGACAGAAGCAGTTTCAGCCGTTGGCTCAACCCCAACAAAGTTCGATTACGGATCGAAATACAGTCCAAGCATTGGCTCAACCCCAATGACGTTTCAACTGTCGGCTCAACCCCAGCCAAGCAACAAAAGGGATCCAGTGACGGAAACAATTATAATAATCTATCACAAATGATGGAATTTGTTATACACATCGTCAAAAGGATCATTGAGATAATATCAATCATATCAACCTCAATCAAAATCTACAAAGCTATCGTGAATGATGTCATCCCCTGCAAAAAATGGCAAAATTAGTTCGCGGTAACTTCCCAACAACATCAATGGCTATACATGACAACGTTATCCCCAGTAAAGTGATTACGTAGGCAGCTAACGGAAGCCCCATTCCACTCAAAGACGCCCAGCCTTTAAAGCAGTGCTGGCACTTGTTATTTCCAGTGTCTACTAATCTTTATCCTATCCATTCCATTACATTGAATGGACATGATAAACAGGGGCATCTGTAGACACTCAAAATTTTCCTTGCCCAATACTAACACTGTAGGAGGGCAAAACCGTCCTTCAATTCAAATCTGGCCACCAATATAGGTCCTTCAACTCAAAACCGATCGCCAATGCCGGTCCTTAAACCTAAATTCGATCCCCAATATATGTAAGAACCCGAATTTTTAGAAATTATTAAATAAAGATTTAATAAATAAAATTCTTAAAGTGTGAGATGGGTTCAAATGAGAACATCTATGTGATATAAGTTATGTTACATAGGGGTTATATGAACTATGTAATATGTGATTAATAAATATATATTGTTATTTATCGTAGAGACAATTCGGTTGAGATAAAGAAAGTGGATAAGATTTCCTATCGATATTAAATAATTTATAGAATTATTTTATCATAGTAAGTTGGTGACATTAAATATCTTCAATGTATAATCACTATTTTCTTGTGTATGTATACTAATAACTAGTATAGGTTATTGATAGTACTTAAGCTATCCGTGAATGGGTTGGGATAGTGAAGCATGAGTTAGTTAAGGGAATTAGCTAATAAGAATAAATATTGGTTAATTGATAGTTGAGAGTTATATTATGGAATAATATAATGTGGATGTTAAACCTTAATTAACTATGGTAATATAGTACAAAGTTTAATTTACTTAAGTAAATGAGTGAATTAATATGTGTGTTGAATATGTGATACTTTATATATATAACTTAGAATGGTAATATGTGAGAAAGTCTAATGTACGAATAACGTTAATAAATATATATACATTATTAAAGGGAGAGAGAAATCATTATATTTTAAATGAATATTTAATATTTGAAGAAATTGTTTTGAGAACAATTTATAGAGAGAGAGAAATAAATATTATATATTTCTAACAAATGATATTAAAATAACTTCTAATACTGAATTATTTTAATAAAAGAAGAAAATCTATTTTTGAATAATAATATTACCTTATATATTTTGTATGAGGTGTGATTAATTAATATAATAAATATTTAAAACATATTTGCTATATGTAAATAAATTGATTGAAACGATTTATTATAATAGAAAATAAACTTATTATCTATTTTCTATATATAATATATGTACATGTGTCGTACATGTAATTATTTTAATAGATATTATATTAAGAATAATATCTTGAGACAATAAGTAAATTATTTTTTAATAATGAATGTCTTTATTTGGAGAAAACATAATATTTTATGTTATGGTAAAATACATAATTTCTAATGTATTTTCAAGAGAGTTAATTAATGAAAGGAAACTAAGTTATTTTAATATATTAAATAACTTAAGTTATTATTTGATCGTGAATATTATTATTTGAATAATTAATAGAGTATATATATTAATTACTATAAGCGTAAAAGTTGTACTTATTATAGGTATAATTAATTGAGATAATTTAGCATTTAAGTGTTTGAGTCACACAAATATTCTATTAAAAGAATAATAAGTGTGGTGGAAATAAATAAGTGTTGAGAATGATAATAAGCTCGATGTAAGCTTGTGTGAAATGCCTTGTGTGGCACGATAATAGATCCGACGATTAATTAATTCAAGGATGGAGGAATTATTAATTAAATAATTAATCTGTATTAATTGTTATTATTAATTGTATGATGAATTATTATTATTGCGAGTGATAGCATGATAATAAGTAAATTGATTATGAATATAATCGAAAATTATATTAATGAAGGAATTTCTACGTGAACGATTAATCAAATATTAATTGTTATTGCTACTATGAGGAATAGTATATTAATGAGGATTAATTGATGATGTGTCGATTATTATTATTGCAAATAATAGAATAATAATAAATAACTTGTTTATAAATCTAATAAGATTTATATTTATTTAACGTGATAATTAACTATATAAATGTTAATTAATTGTTATGGAGATTAATAATTACATGAGTGATGAATTAATTAATATTTTATTAATTAATTAATTGCCATTGAGTATAATAATTTGTAAATGAGTAGAATATAATTGCTCAATTAGTTGATATGTGCAAAGGATGTGATAATTAAAAAATATAACATATAGTAGTTACACATGTGTGTATATAAAGTGTAGTGCAACACTTAAGTATGACCATACAGTTATATATAAACTATATTATAGAATGCAATGTGACGCATTAATGTGGCTATATATTATATATATAGGCTATATCGTAAGATTAATTTCATTACGTGAGTTACATAATATTATCGCTTATGTAACATGATAAGGATTTCAATAATTTAATTTAATTGGAATAATAGAGTTGGATAGTAAATGTGATGATACCCGATAGAATTATATCTGGTAGGATGAGATATATATGGATGATATGATGATATATATACCCCTACTTGACACATTGTGTTATTTTTTACTTATTAGAAGTAACATTGTGACTCTAAATAAACTTATAACCTAAGTGTATAAACCATGTACAAGTATATAGCCTAAGTATTCACACTTGCTATGCTGCTGAGATTAAAATTCTCCCACAATGAGAGTCCCATCTTCTCTACACGTGAATGGCTATAAGGCTAGCCTATCTCCATTTCTCAAACTTAGCAAACTAGCAACAATCATGAAGGGGGAGTGGTCCTAATAGTGAAAATCAACTACTCTACCAACTACTCTCCTATAACCATTGAATCCTTCTTCTTCCCATTAATTTAAAATGGTGTAGAAAGTTAATGTCTGTGTAATGCATGGTCTATAAATAAAGCTCTTCTCCTTCATGTTTTCATTTGCTGAGATTTATGTTAAGTGAAAATTGATTGAGAGAATTATCAGTATAGAAGAAACTTGTTATAGCAAGAATCATCAATTACAGAGGTATAATCATTTATACTTTTGTTCTTCTTTTTTGTGAATTTCTAAGTTTTGGATTCTTGAATTGAACATGGATGGATTAATTGTTGAGTTGAATTAGAGAATGTTTATTAGTTGCTATGATAGCTTATAAACATGCTAGAACTATTATATAGTTGCTCATAATTGAATTGATGTGGAAAATTTGTGATTTGGGCTGGTTTTTGCCGAAGCAGACTGCATCTTGGTTCGAACTGCACACGGCGCAGCTGCGCCGGGTTTATACCTGGGCGCAGCGCAGCTGCGCCAGTACCAGATTTTGGTTCCCTCTTTTCAGCCACAAACTACTTAATGGTAGTTACATGTTATGACTTTGGCAAGTATATTAGCATGAATAACTTGTGTAGAGGGATATGTAGACCTAAAATGAATATGTATTACCATGATTGCATGCATGATTCGTAAAGGTTTATAATTTTGAAGAAAATAAAAAGTGTTGTAAACAAATTGACATATGTGAACTATGTTGGCATTCTGATTTTTACAAGCATGTTAGTACGACTTAGAAAGGCATGAAAAGCATGTCGACTTGTGTGTATATGTTTCATAATGTGACATGGACATACGAACCCCACTATTTTACCTTTCTAACTAAAATGTAAGTTTTGAAGGTGGATATTGACATGAAAATACCATATATACATTTCAACTTTTGAGACATGTTTGTATGACCTAGAAATACATGATTTGTATGTTCACTTGGGTAGATAAGCTTCATAATGAAATACGAACATGCAAACCTCACTAGTAGCAAAAATGTAAGTTTTACAAAATGAACTTTTGACATGTATATACCATGCTAACGTTTTGATTTTATAAACATATTGGTATGGTTTAAGAATGCATGAAGAGCATGTTAACTTACGTACATATGTTTCACAATGTAATGTGAACATACGAACCTTATTAGTGAGCTTACTAATGAAAATATAAGCTTTGATCGTGCACGTTAACATGTTACCTTAAGATTTGGATTTTGATGTTTATGAACATATGTGATAGCACTCTTGGACTCTCTCATGTATCATACATATATATACACCATGACTACATGTTGTGAAACCAAGTTTAGCATAAACGAAGCATGTTTTCAAACTAATAACTATAATAGTTACATGTATGAAATATGAATATTCATGAACATGCCCAATATGAGTTATATGAATACTTTATGTGTTTAAAGAACTAGCATGATAAACTTTGTGATGTTCATGACCTTGAGTGGCCTTAAATTGTTGGAATGTTGACTTAGAACCTATATCATGTAAATTGAACGTGAAAAGGTTAAACGAGCATGAAAGTATCATTTAATGTGTATACATGCTATGTAGGACCATATGTTAATACTTGAATTCGATTTCGACGGTTAACAGAGTATATTTGCTTTGTTATGGTCTTATGTGTTAGTAATGATAATTGAGAATGATTAACTCAAAAGATGGACTACACTAGCTTAGTGGTAGACAGACATGTGTATATGAAGAATGTTAGTAAGTACGTATGGTTAAAGTATACGTATACTTACATAGTTATTATAAGAATACGATAAGAAAGTGAGACTAATGTTCTAAGAACCAAGTTAGACAACAATGTAACCTTTATTATGACATTGAGAATGTGTAGATACATATAACTGATGAGTGTGATCTCTATGATTAATATAACTGTGTAGGATTACACGAAGTGCAGATATCTATAAGCAGTTAAGTTGTAGTTGTTAAACTACGCATCAGGCAAGTCTTTCAGTTCCTATTTGATATATGAATTCAATAACTGTTAGTTGAATTATATTATGTTGTGATAATGTGAACTTATATATGAACTGTAAATGAGATATAAATGAAATTGAAAGTTGATCTTTGATGATATACTTGTTATGTGAAAAGTAACATGCGTAGAAAATATAAATTGTTTATAATTGCATGAACTGAGTATGATGTTGTATGCTATGTGATGCATGAAAACTGTTAGAATTGCTGAGCTGTCGAGCTCACTCTTGCAAATAACCACTTTTGCAGGTTAAGGACTTACGATAAAGACTTCGTGCTTCTTGATTGATAAAGATAGATAGTATCGCAATGAAGAACACTGTTTAGATTATTACTTGAACCACGTTTAGGTTCTAGGAGTGTGCTTGATATATACTTATGATGTTTAATACTTGTTGCATTGTAAAGATGTATTAGTTAATACATAGAGGATATCGAGTTGAGTTGTAAACCTTTATAAGGTAATTCGAATATAGTGAATGTAATACCCGAGAATTTTCATATATTATTAAATGAATATATTAATGGGAATGAGAATTTATTTAATATAAATGATTTTGTGTTATGAGAAGGATTAATTCAATTATATAAAATTGAATAATTATAATAATAATTGAGAAACTTATGGAGTTTGCGATAAACTCGTTGATAGCCTTGTGTGGCACAGTGACATAATATAAGAATGATTATATTAATTTAAGCGAACAATTAATCTATATTAATTGTTAATTGTAGAATATTAATTAATTGTTATCGTAGAATATTAATTAATTGTTGTAGAATATTAACTGTGATTGATTAATAATACGTGATTATTATTATTGCAAATAATATAATAATAATACGCAACGTGTTTATAAATATAATAATAATAAACCACTTGTTTATAAATATGCTGGGAATTATATTTGTTAATGTGATAATTAATCCTATGATTATTAATTAAGTGTTATTAATAATCGATGAGGAATGAATTAATTAATATTATTGTTAATTAATCAATAAGATGAATAATTTATTTATTTGACATTATGAATAATAAAACAAATAAGTAAGTTATTAATAAAATGAGGTTGTATGAATTATTACGTGCAAGCATGCGAATTAAATGTATAAGGTATGGTAGCTACGTATATGTTGTATGAAGTAGTGCAATATGGCTATACAATTATACATAAACTATATAGTAAAGATATTGAATTGAGAAAGCTACATGATAATGCCAATGTGACAATGTGAGTAAGTATACAATAAAAATATCATGGATATATTGTAAACAATTATTGATTAATAGAATTTAAATTAAATAATACAGGATATAATGTAATGTGGTAGTATCCGATTGAATTATACCGGTAAGATAAAATGTACATGGATTATATGTGTGTAAATTACATTTACTACATTATATGAATTACATGGTAGTATTATTGGGATTACATTATAACTTTGATTATAATCTAAATATATAGTGTATATATATATATATATATATATATATATATATATATATGATAGCCTATGTATATAATACATAAGTGTATAAACTAAGTATTGTGTATACTATTAGAATGCTGAGATTTCTTTGCTTGTCCCATATTAATAGTCTCAATCTTTGCACACGTGAATGCATTATGAAACTACTCTCCTATACTCCTTAAACTCAGCAACATAGATTAGCTATCATGATGAACAAGGGAATGGTTCTGATGATGAGCTTCAACAACCACTCACCAACCTCTCCTTAACCTCCGTACAATCCACATTTTCGTTGGTTTAGTTTGAGAGGGAAAGATATTGTCTGGTTAATATATTTTCTATAAATTGAGCTCTAATCTTCCCATTCCATTTGCAAAGAAATTCCAAGTAAGAAGAAGTAGAGAGTGACCATACATATCAGTTGAGAAGGAAGTGAATTAGCAGCAAGTTTCATTAGCTAACAGAGGTATAATCACATGTTATTTTTCTTCATTTTTGCTTCTCTATAAATTTCAAGATTTCTTAATCATGCTAAATTAGATTGTAACTGGATTGTAGCATACTTGTTTAGTTGCTATATTAGCTTAAAAATATATTGGTAATACAATGTTGTTAGTTATAATCGAATTCGTGCTGAATTTTTGTGATTGGGCTAAGTTTCTGCCGTAACAGGCCGGTTTCTGATGTGAAGCAGTAGTGGCGCAGCTGCGCCAGTTTATAACTGGAGCGCAGCGCAGCTGCGCAGGCACTGGATATGGTTTTCTGCATTCTGCTTAAAAATTTGTTAAGTGTTGGTTTGTTTATGTAACTTAGATGAGCATGAAAGCATGTGTAATATATATATATATATATATATATATATATATGTATATATATATATATATATATGAGTACATTGATCTAATGTAAGCATGTTATATTAGAATCGCATGCTTGAATGGTGAGGTTATAGATTTCACAATGAACTTAGAGTTTCAAAATAGACATTGACTTATTATATCTGTTTTGATGTTCTGACTTTTGATGCTTGTTAGTATGGGCAAGAAACACATGAAATGAATGTTGACTTGCGTATACATGTTTTATAGTATGACGTGAGCATGTTAAACCTCGATTAGTAAACATTTCGAACGAAAATGGAAGTTTTAAAAAACAAACTTTGACATGTGTGTGACACATTGAGGTACTGATTTTGCAAGCATGTTAGAATGGTTTAGCAATTCACGAATAACACGTTAACTTCTGTTTATATGATTCGTAAGGAAGCATGAACATGTTGGACCTATTAGTAAGCTTTGGTAATGAAAATACGAACTTGAACGTGAATGTTAACATACTACCTTGAAAGTTGGATTCTGAAATTTATGGACATGATAGATAGCACACGTAGACTCACTCATGTATCATGCATATATGCCTACCATGCTAGATATCATGAAATTAAGTTAAGTATAAATGAAATATGTTTTCAAACTAATAAATATGATAGTTACGTGTATGCAATGTGACTACTCATAAGCATGCCTAATATGAGTTATATGACTACCTTATATGTTTACAAGGTGAGTATGCTAGATTTTGTAATTTCATGACCTTGAATGATCGTAAGTTGTCAAAAGTGTTAACTTAGAACCTATATCATGAAAGATTAAACGTGAGAAGATTGAACAAAGCATTAAAGTATCCTTTAATATGAATACATGCTATGTGATATCATATGATGTTACTTGAACCCAATTTTGATGGTTAACTTATGAGAATGCCATAACTTGCTAAAAATGAAATATATTTAGTATTGATTGAGGTCTTATGTGATATTAATAATATGAGAGCATGTTTGCTAATTGTTGCGATCTTATATGATATGAGAATGTGTTTAAACTCAAAAGAGGGAACGTTAAGTATAGATATTATATTCTATATAACTGTGTAGCTAGGTTAAAACTTAGCTTATGTGTTGAGTGTATATTCAAAGATAAAATGTGAAGTTAAATTATATATAATGAATATCATATATACGTAACTATATTACGATAGGATTCGAAAAGTGTTGATTAACTTACGGGGATAAACTACGCTTAAGGCAAGTATCCTAACGGACACATTTACTTTATGCAAGTATTCTATCCTTGTATATTGTGAACTAGTTTCTTTACTTAATCGTTTGAATTGAATTAGCATACTTGAACTCTTATTTCATTAAAGCTATTATTCATGATGAACTTAGTATTGTTCTTGAATATTGTGAAAGTGTCTATGCCATTTGATTCGGCTAGACTTATATTATTGAAAAGCGACCCAAACTAATTGATTGGTGCGGGATCTTGTATTTAACTGAGAAGAACAACCTTCTTTGAAGGGAATATATAAGTGTCAGAGAACCGACGTGCGCACTTGAGTATGATTGATTGTTATGCATAACGATGGTACTTTAGGCTGATCACCTGTTGTACCTGTTTTTGTTGGATTTTCAGTTTAATACTGTTAATTCTAGTAGAAGTTCATAGTTCTTAGTGACTGCTCAGTATTCGTTTATCTTGAAATCTTGAATTGATTTATTATTGAATCACATTGATATTACTCTATCCTTAGCTACTGTTATTGAGAACTGTTGATATTCTTGTTATCCTTGAATTATCAAACCTTGCTATACCCTTTCGAGAATTGAGAATTATATTACTCACCCTTATTGTATATTACTTGCTGGGAAATTTGTGCTCATTCTACCTTTCCCTAAAACATTTCAGTTAAGGCAGAGTAGTGCGGACCTTCGGGCACAGATAAGGGCAAGGGAAAGGCTACTGAGTAGCTTAAAATATGTAGGACTTATGATTGTAATAAAGAACTTATGATATTATGTACTAGTTAAGGTTATTTATGCTTAAGATATGTCTAAGCTATGTAATCACTGTTTAAGTTACGAGACCTTGGGACGTGAATAATTATATTATTTAAATGTAATTTATTCGGTATTAGTTGTGTATTATTCTGCTGTGCGATGCGACATTTAGTCGTATTATTATTGTGATGTATTACCATGAGCACGTAACGAACCGAATTCGAGAGACCAAGTGGCGGTCCTGGAATTTGGGGGCGTCACAGGTTGGTATCAAAGCTGTAGTTATAAACCTTAGGAACGAGTGTCCTTAGACTATAACTTAGGCAAACTTAGAAGTTGGAAAGGAAATAAAACTCACATAGAGTTTTCCCTAGAGTGAGACTTAGCGTGTTATGAAATGTAACTTCATTTTATACAATGAACTTATATTTTATTTAACATTCTAATGGAGTTGCTGTTTGTTTGTCTTGTGTTTGTGATTGTATGATGATAGACACAGGTGCACCTAGTAGTATGGCAGAGGAGGAGCCCAGGGATATACATGTAGTATACGAGGCACCTCTAGAGGCTACACCAGTCCAGGCTGTTGCACCGTTCGAGTCTGACGACGAGGACGAGATTAAGATAGAGTCTGATCCAGAGGAGGAGCTGATGGAGGATGAGCCAGTAGAGGACTCTGATGAGGCTACTATATAGGAGCAGATGCTAGGAGAGTATGAGGAGCGGATCCTAGAGTTAGACTGCAGGGTCCAGGAGCTGGAGGCAGAAGCCCAAGAGAGAGAGTCCGAGTTCTAGAAACTGAGGGACGAGGACCACCAGAGGAAGCTGGCCATGCAGGAGCTAGAGGTAGAGATCGCTTACCGTAGGGAGGCAGGGATCCAGATGGGAACTTTATTCCATAGGTCGGTGGCGAGAAATGTAGATATAGCAGGGAAGCTGGAAGAAGTAGAACAGAGAAAATTGAGTGAGAAGACTGAGAAAGAGGCACTCCGTACTCAACTAGAGTTGGAGGTGATGGATAGGATACACTTCGAGGAGAAGTGGGAAGCGACCAATGAGAGAGCTGAAGACCTAGAGGACGAGGACAGGTGCAAGAAAAGGAAGATGAACAAGATGGGGTATGTGTTCCGTTCAGCTTTTGAGAGGGTGATTGATAGTGTGTACCACTACCAGACAGAGCAGGGACAGACTCTACATACCATGAGTCGAGAGCTGGTAGCTTATATAGCACAGTTAGAGTACAAGAGGGCCGTGGAGCGTGGCATGATGTGATGAGATTTCCTTAAATGGCCTAGTGGTAGTTTAGTAAAATTTATCTTTATGTGTTGTACATACTATGTTGTAATCCCAACTTTTTGTGTAAAGTATGGGATAGTGATGTAAACCCCGAGTTAGCTTTTGTTAGAGGGGTAGTATGGTAGTAGGTTGGTATATTCCCCGTCTTTTGTTATATTAGGGGATATATATGATAACATTTATAGCAGTATGCTAGGGAAATCATGTAATGAACGATTTGGTATACGAATATAAATGAAGTTTATTTCATAAATGTGTTATAATTTTATTCTTTTAGTATTACAAGAAATACTTAAGTAATATACTTGAATAATAATAAAATAAAAATTTGTGATGCAGATAATGCCGCCTAGACGTAGATTGACTGCACCCGAAGAATCTGTTAATAACGAGAGGGAACAAGTTGATGCGATCCAGAAACTGGTAGACTTGTTAGGAGAGGCATTAAGGGGAAGGAACAATGAACCCGGTGGCCCAAACCCTCAGGCTGTGCCAGTAACAACCTTTAAAGATTTTAAGAGTGTAGGACCCCCGGAGTTCGAGGGAACTACCGACCCAATCGCCGCACAAACATGGATCAAGGAGATCGAAAAAGCTTTCACTATAGTTTGGCAGGCGAAGATCAGAAGACGGTGTTTTCTACATACATGATGAGGGGCGAAGCGAACTACTGGTAGGAGGCTAATCAACAAAGAGCTGGAGAAGGGATAATAACTTGGGATAAGTTTACGACGCTATTTTTTGAGAATTACTTCCCGAAAAGCATGAAGAATAGGATGGAGGTGAAATTCCTAGAGTTAAAATAAGGGGAGATGACGGTGGCGCAGTACGGGGCTAGGTTTAACGAACTATCGCGATTTGCGGAGCACCAAGTTGGTGATGAAGAGAGGAAGGCTAGACGCTTCGAACAAGGGTTGAAGCCGTGGCTGTTCAATAAGGTATCAGTTCTTTAAATTAATTCCTTTGCAACATTACTGGAGAAGGCAATCATTGCGGAAGGTGGCAGTGAGGCCTTAAGTCTGTATAACAAGGAGAAGAAAGGAAAGAATACTGGAGGAGAGAACCGTACGGGAGGAAGCAGTAGCGGAGGAAGCAACTTGGGAAAGAGAAAATGGGAGAATAACAACAACAACAAAAATAACAATAATCAATTAGGGAATTTTCGTGGAGGTTTCAAGAAGAAGGCTGAATGATGCCCAAAGTGTGGGAAGAATCACCAAGGCGAGTGCTGGAAGGGACGTGACACTTGCTACAACTGCGGACAAGAAGGGCACATCTCGCCCAACTGTCTGAAACCAAAGAAGATAAAAGGATGCTTTGCGTGTGGCTCGACGGAGCATCGAATTAAGGACTGCCCAAAGAAGGGAAGTGGCGGGTGTAGTAATCAGCAAGGAGGCAACAAGCTGATGATCAGCGGGCCATCACAATCCAACAGCCCAACCGCCAGAACTTTTAACATGACCGTCCAGGACGTCGTGGCTGCGAAGGACGTGGTGTCAGGTATAATCCCAATCAATGATATAAATGCTTATGTATTATTTGATTCGGGTGCCAAATGTTCTTTTATATCTGAAGAATTTGCTAGTAAACTTAGTACATCCCGAGAACGATTAGAAAATCCTTTGAACATAGAAGTTGCTAATAAGGAAGTGATCCCTGTAGAATACGTTTATCGCAATTATCGCACAAACATTAGAGAACATGAACTGAACGTAGACTTGATTCTTATTAGACTGGGAGAATTTGATGTGATACTGGGAATGGATTGGTTGTATAACCATGCAGCGATAATTGATTGCCAGAATAAATGTGTGAACTTTCAGACTCTGAGTAAGTCTAAGGTAGTGTTTTATGGTAGCTCATCGCTTAAGCAATCGTGTTGCGTTACGATAATGCAGGCCAAGAAATTAATAAGGAAAGGATGTGTAGGTTATCTAGCTTACATCGTTGATACTCGAAAGAAGGGAGTAGAAATTAAGGATATATCCGTAGTTAATGAATTTCAAGATGTGTTTTTGGACGATCTGCCAGGTCTTCCGCCAGACAGAGAAATTGAATTCGTAATAGACTTAGCACCGGGAACAGCACCGATTTCGAAAGCTCCATATCGTATGGTGCCAGTAGAAATGAAGGAATTGATGATACAATTGCAAGAATTATTGGATAAGGGTTACATACGACCGAGTGTTTCTCCTTAGGGAGCACCAGTGTTATTCGTTAAGAAAAAGGACGGATCGATGAGGCTCTGTATCGATTATCGAGAATTGAACAGAGTAACGATCAAGAACCGATATCCGCTATCGAGGATAGACGAATTATTTGATCAACTGAAGGGAGCAAAGTGTTTCTCAAAAATTGACATATGAACAGGATATCATCAACTAAAAGTGAGGGATGAGGACATACCAAAGACTGCGTTTCAAACCCGTTATGGACACTACGAGTTTTTGGTAATGTCATTTGGATTGACTAATGCTCCGGCAGCATTTATGGACTTGATGAAAAAAGTTTTCAAGCCATACTTGGATAAATTTATAGTGGTTTTTATCGACGACATTTTGATCTACTCGAAGACAGAGGAAGAACAAGTCGAACATCTGAAGATTATTTTGGAGGCACTAAGGAAGGAGAAGATGTATGCAAAATTTTCAAAGTGCGAATTTTGGATGGAGAAGGTTCAATTCTTAGGCCACGTGGTGGATAAGAATGGAATCGCTGTAGACCCTGCAAAGGTAGAAGCAGTAAGTAATTGGGAACAATCGAGAACACCGACGGAGGTGAGGAGCTTTTTATGGTTAGCTAGGTACTATCGAAGATTCATCCAATATTTTTCCAAGATAGCAACCCTGTTGACCAATTTGACTAGAAAGACGGTGAAATTTGTATGGACCGACAAATGTGAAGAAAGCTTTTAAGAACTAAAAAGGAGATTGAGCGAAGCACCTGTATTATCATTACCAGATGATGCGGGAAATTTTGTGGTGTATAGTGATGCATCGCACAAGGGACTTGACTGTGTGCTTATGCAGCACGACAAAGTCATTGCGTATGCATCATGACAACTGAAGGATTACGAAAAATGATACCCTACTCACGACTTAGAGTTAGCGGCAGTCGTTTTTGCGTTAAAGATATGGAGGCATTATTTATATGGAGAAAAATGTGAGATATACACGGACCACAAAAGTCTGAAATATATGTTCACACAGAAGGAGTTGAACATGCGGCTGAGAAGGTTGTTAGGATTAATCGAAGACTATGACTGCGATATTCTTTATCACCCGGGAAAGGCAAACGTGGTTGCCGACGCTCTGAGCAGGAAAGGAAGGGAGAAATTATTTAATTTGAAGACTCAGGAAGAGTTGATAAGAGAGATGGAGAAATTGGAGATAGAAGTGAAAGGACCAGAAAATTCTGGTGAGAAGTTAATTGTAATGGAAGCTCATCCGACAATGTTGGACAGAGTGAAGGAAGCCCAGGAAAAGGATGAAGAGTGTGAGAAAATCCGAAAGAGGATCACAGAAAATGAGGAAAAGAAATTTTGAATGGATAAAAATGATATCTTAAGATTCGAAGGAAGAGTGTGGGTACCAGCGGTAACCGAGTTGAGGGAAGAGATTTTGCACGAGGCACACAATACGACATATTTCTTTCATCCGGAAGGCACGAAGATGTACCTGTGACACCCTCAAATCTGGGTACTTCGTTTTCACATGAATTGGTGTTCAATTTCTAATGTAACATATATCTACCCAATGAATAATGCAAAGTAACTACAACTTAAATTAAAATAAATAAATCTCCCTTACAACGAGGGTTACAACCTTTATAAAATAAATCCCGGGTTACTCTAACCCTGACATGAATATAATAAAGTGCGGAAATAAAAACATAACATTCAAGTCTTATTACAATCATTTCAAAATAATTAAACAATTCTTCACTTGCTTTGTTTTCCCTTGCCCTTACTCGTAGACGGAGCATCAACGTTATCAACCTTTACGGAAATTGTTATTTAATGCAAGAGTGAGCAAACCACAGCTCACTGGAGTTTAACAATAATATAGGCATGAAAGGATATCTTTTAAAAAAAATTGAACAACTTAGCTTGCTTCAATAATAAAGAATTGAATAATAATTCTCTATCAACATTAAAATTCGAATATAGAATTTATCTGAGGGTCATAAGACCTTTGAACTCTTGTCCTAGGTTATAAATATTTCTATTTAAACCTTTAACAGTCAATAAGACTATGGACCTTAACTCGTATTTAGGGGGATCAGCCCTTTGTACCATGTATTGTGCACAAACATCTTAACGCTATGCATAGTAACCTCCCCTAGTAAATAGGGTTGTTCAACTCAGTAATTTAAATTCAAGTCCGCACCAAAGAAAGTTTGGTTTGGATAAGCTTACAAGGGTAATTTAGAATTCACGTTCATCAACTAAGGATTAGTTGAATCAACTATCAATAATTCGTAAATAACATAATTATGAACTAACATATGCTTTAGAATCAACTTAAAGCATTTAAAATAATAACTGGATCTTACTTGAACAATAAGTTAAGATCATTTCAATTATATAAACAATTGTCCAATACAGAAATGGAAAGGGCATTCTCAACAATGAATATATGAATTCAAGAAATTATATATAATTAACAAGTTTAAGGTTAGAGGACTTGTATAAAAATTAATTTAGAAAACTTGCATAGAATTAACGAGTTTAGGGTTTAGAAAACTTGTATAGAATTAACGAGTTTAGGGTTTAGAAAACTTGCCTTACGCGCAAGCTACTTAACTCAACCGCGTACTTAAACACTTCCTATACACATTCAATTATAATAATCTAAATTAGTTAATACATAACTAATTCACATAAGTGGTTAACCCTCATGGTTAACTCACTCTAATTAAATAAATAATAATAATCAACTATCACATAGTTAATTACATCACATACATATTCACATAATTAAATCAATTATGTATTTAGTTAAATTATAATTAAACAATTATAATTCAAACACTTAATCAAATTATAATTACTTAAATTATAATTTCCTTTTAAATTATAAACAAATTATAATTTATAATCAATTAAACTACATTCATGCATTTATAATTACACAATTTATAATTAATCATGTAATTATCAATTTAAAATCCACAATTAAACATGCATTTATTAAATTATAATTACTTAAATTATAATTTAAATTAACATCTATTTGATTAAAATAAATCAACTTCTATACATTATAATTTCACAGAATTATAATTTAAATTAAAATTTACTCTTAATTATAATTAATCAAATTACAATTCAGTAACTTATTTTACAATTAAACAATTATAGCTTATAATTTAAATATTATATTAGGTTTTTAAAACTTTCTTTTTTTCTCAAATTATGAAATTACCAACTTCGTATTAACATATGTTATAGCAGCTAGATATATGCTCATTATCTTAGCAATAATGTAACTTTGGCATGAAAACAATCTGCCCAATTTTTTAAAACACACTGCCACTGCACCGAACCCGGCGCAGCTGCGCAGCCAGCTGCCTTAAACCCGACGCAGCTGCGCAGGTAAAGGCTCTGGTAAAAGCAAGAAGCGCAGCTGCGCTGCTCCTGGCCTTGCTGCCGGCGCAGCTGCGTAGCAGCTCGGCCAGACGCAGACAGTCATGGCTCCCTGCTTTATCGGACAACCCATACAAGCCAAAAATACAGTAACATAGACATTGTAAATCATATATACGCTGTAATACATATATCTAACATGCACTCAAAACATAAACTCATTTAAACAGCGAGAACCAATAGTTTTAAAAATCCAATTTGGCCATTTTCATAAAAACTCATATTTTTCCATAAAATAATCTACTGTAATAGAATTTCTCAAGTAATTCAACTTATAACACATGAAATCTCTTCATAATTGAATATAACATCATAACCAATTTTAATTAGACATACTAACACATACAAATTCCTAAATTTTCCATTCTAAAACCAATCAATATACATAAAACAATATGAACAAAACTTTTTCCATGAAACTTGTTTTAACAGTAATTTAATTCCTGAAAATCCTCTTATGTCATACAATTACCACAATCAACACATGGATACAATACATACATATAAAATTCATGATTTCACAACTTCCATGAAAATTCAACTTTTGACAGAGAATAAAATACATGAAACATATGAATTGATTTTTATAATTGTAAGAGTAAAATTATAGATTATAACATTTTTGCTAATCGTTAATGAATAAGATGATGATGCTTAAGCTCTTCCTTTTCTTCTTCTTCTCTCTTCTCTAACTCTTCCTCTGTTCTTTCTTTTCTCTCTTACACTGATATTCTTTCTAACGTAGTTTAGACTAACGTATAATATAATACGTAGTAATAGATATAGGCTTAATTATATAATATAATTGACAAATATATTAAGTATATTGTCAGTTACAAATTTTAAAAAGCCACAATGCCTTGTTTGGCAAAATAAGGTTATTTTCAAAAACAGATTATTAATGCTAAGGCCATGTTTGGTAAACAGTTTATTTAAATAGGTTTTTGATAGTTAGGGCCCCGTTTGGTAGAAATAGGTTTAAAATAATTATAAGGGCCTTGTTTGGTTAAAATAAATTTAAAAATCCTTTTCTTTATTTTAACAAATTATTTAACACATACTCTAATGTCACATTTTAATTAATTAAATATCAATAATAATTTAATCAATTAAAATCTAACATCAATAGATCACATAAAATTGCCACCTAATTATAATTACTCGCTAATTATAATTTATGTAACACTTCATCACATATCTCATCTAATTTAATTATCTCAATTAAATTAGAACTATAATATAAAATTAATATACATTAATTAAATTAAATATTGCACATTCATTTAATTAATATATACACTTAATTAAATCACTCCATAAATCCCATAATTTATTTATTTAACTCAATAAATAATTCACATAAATATTTATTTAATTCAATAAATATTTAAAATTAAATATAAAATCTCAATCGTTACAATCTTCCCTCCTTAAAAGGATTCTGTCCCTAGAATCACACATAAAAACAAATCTCGTCTATTACAGTACCGAGATCTAAGGCAACATTTTTGGTGGCCCAATTTGAAACGGGAAGTCGTAGAGTGCGTCAGTAGATGTTTGACTTGCCAACGCGTTAAAGCAGAGCATCAATGACCGAGTGGTTTACTACAACTGTTGGAAATACCTGAGTGGAAATGGGAGCATATTACGATGGATTTCGTGGTAGGACTTCCAGTTACACAGAAAGGTTATGATGCTATTTGGGTTATCGTGGATCGACTAACGAAGACCGCACATTTTCTACCAATCAAGATTCGCTACAGTTTGAATCAGTTAGCGGGTCTATACATAAAGGAGATTGTTTCACGACATGGAGTGCCGGTGTCATTTGTCTCTGATCGAGATTCGCGCTTCACGTCCAATTTTTGGAAGAGTTTGCAAGAGAGAATGGGAACGCAGTTGAGGTTGAGTACGGCTTATCATCCTCAGACAGACGGACAGAGTGAGCGAACAATACAAACGCTGGAGGACATACTTAGAACTTGCGTGATGGACTTCAAGGGAAATTGGAACGACCACCTACCCTTAGTAAAATTTGCATACAATAATAGTTACCATGCGAGTATCGGCGTGCCACCGTACGAAGATCTTTACGGAAGAAAGTGCAGAACGCCATTATGTTGGGACGAAGTCGGAGAACGACGAATACTCGGACCAGAGCTAGTACAACAAATTGTAGACGTGGTGACAATGATAAGAACCAGATTAGTAGCAGCTTAAGACCGCCATAAAAAGTACGCAGATTTGCATCGGCAGGACCGAGACTTCAAAGTTGGTAGTTTCGTATTTTTTAAGGTATCTCCATGGAAGGGAAAAATCTATTTCGGCAAGAAAGGAAAATTGAGTCCAAGATTCA